>JAFIRS010000158.1:0-600000 GCA_018342105.1 Gonioctena quinquepunctata
TTTTCTTGAAGCTTCTCTTCCAGATTTCTAAGCTTCTCTTCAGATTTCTAGAATTTTTGTTGCAGTTCTTCTTTCACGGATTTAGTAGTTTCTTCGAGTTTATTCATTACCAAACTTAAATCACCTCCGGGAACTTCGAATAAAAATGTTTCGGGGTCCTCACCTTCTTGTATAAGTCCTTCTGCAAGTCTTTCCTGGAGTACTTGCTTTTACCTGTTGTTTCCAGTTCCTTTCCTCCAATTCCTGTTTCAATTCCGCTACCTTCAAATCCAAGGCGCACTTTTCTTGAACACATTTTGTCTTTGACGAGGTATCAGTCTGTTTTAACGAAAAGTTATCAGTTTGTTAAAATTCACTTCGCGAATTCTTTTCCACGGGCCACCAGTCTATTGTCTGTTTCACGCGAAGAGTGTATCAGTTTATATTCCCACGCACAATTGTCCACTTCGCGAAAACCGGGCCACTGTCTATTTTCTGTTTCACGCGAACAGCGTATCAGTTTATATTCCCACGCACAATTGTCCACTTCGCGAAAACCGGGCCACTGTCTATTTTGGGCGTACAGAAAGGTCTATCAATTTATTTTTCTGAGTATCCACTCCACGATCACTTGTTTATTTTCAAAATCTCACTTCCGACACCAATTGTAACGTAAATAAACTTAACTTGGTTTATACTAATTTATTTCACACTTATATCTACAACTTAATTTATATTATGCCACTGTATAGCTCGATCGTATGGGCTCGTTCAGACTGTTTTTGCCATCTTGAGGGCTACCTATTTATCTCCGTCACAGGATTCCCGATCTTTCGAATTCCGGCAGTTGGCGACGGCATGTTCCAATTGTTTCCAATATTGACCGTTGTTTTCCGCGAAAGAGCGACTGGATGGTTCTCGAATATCTCCGGGGATGATCTCATCGCTGTCGATGGCAACGTGTGAGGCGACAGGTCCGGCCTAGGTTCGTTACACGTTATTGTATCAGAACAGTTTTCTTGGCATTCACCACCAAAGAATTTTTATGACACCAATTTGTGAATTCGAAACTCAATGTATTCAATTTTTCTTGGAGTTTCTCTGGGTTATCGGAATTTGCTGCGATCGTTGTATCATTTCACCATTTTTACATGAACGGATTTTTTGACTATTTTACATATGACTGTTGGAGCTGATTCTCAATAAGAGTTGAGTCACCTTTTTTTAATATCGGTGTTACTGATCTGATTTTCAATTTATCTGCAAACACTCCAGTTTAAAAATAATTATTCATTGAATATGCTGATGGTTCGCAGATTGGATTTCTAATGTTTTTTATTATTTTTGTAGAGATGCAATCTTCTCCAACAGAGTTTGTGCTCTTGAGGTTACAAATAATTTCGATAACACCCTGATTAACTGCATACTTTGCTTCATGTATTTTTTTCCTGTGAAGTTTTTTTGATTCATCATAGTATTCTTTGAATTTTAGATCACTTTGACATTTCTTGATAACCAAAAAAATGATCCCCTTGTGAATTATATCTTCAGAAACCCATGGCTTTTTACTGAGCTGTGCTTCTTTATTAATTGTTTTTTCACAGTTAGACAGATCAGTTCTATTCAGTATATGCAAGAAAGCTTCGAAAGCACATTGATTATTACTGAAATTTTCATAGACGTAATGGAACTTCTCATTTTTTAAACAATCTTGAAGTTGAGCAAGATTCTCAGTACATGTGTTAATGGAAGTTATTTTTCGTAGAGTATCGTTTTTTTCTACTGAAAAGTCAGTTAATTTAAAGAAAAGGCACAGATGGTCGACGAGATTAACGTCAATGACTTTTTAAAAAAAGAGGTTTTGAGAGATATTTTTTGAAAAAACGTAAATTTTTGAGATACTAGTACTTCTATTTGAGTATGTGAAAACTTTCGTCGGTTCCAGGTTTCCAAAACCTAGGTTAAAACTACGTAACAGATCACTCAATAATGTCTTATCATTTGATTCGCATAACTAATTGATATTTAGGTCGCCACATAGTATAATATTCTTGAACTTCAAACCATTAAATTTTCCATTTATGAATAATATTCATTGTGATCAGTCTACAGTTTGTTACAGAAAAGTCATAGGAAGAGAAACTCGAGAGAACAAAAATGTTTTTTTCCACGTCTCGAAATATTTTTAGTTACTAGTATAGCGTGAATAGATCACATTTATTTCAATTACCAATAATATATTAATTGTTAGTTCTGTTCATGTTCTGACTGCAAACTAGAGGGGATTTAAAATTTTTCTTGAAGCTTTCTTCTTTCTTTCTTGGTTAGGTCAATTAAGTTCAATACTTGATCTAGGAAATATGGTGCAAAATAAGGAAAACATCCCTCATATTTTGAGGTCCGACGAATAGGTATTGCAAAGGAATCACTTCTTATATTAATTTGGTGTTCTTCAGATCTTTTTCTGATCAAATCGTATAAATATTGTGGCACATTAGTTTCGAACACTTTGTGTAGAAATACAGTTATTGCTGGACACGATTCTGAAAGTTGAGTTGTTCATGGATTGCGAGATATGGACTTACATGTTTCCCAAACGGGATGTTGAAAACAAAATGCAAACGTGGTGAATAATTATAATAAACTTAAGACTTCACTGAACGTAGCCTAATATATTGACCCAGCTCTCTTTTGAGAAAATAGATAGATTTCAATTTGAAAAAGGACTTTCTTTCAGATTCTACCCAATTGATGTTTCCATCGTGTACATGAAGAGTGTAGTATGATTCAATGTCTGAGGTTTGTCGAGCAGAGCCTACACAGAGTTTTACAGGGTTTTACAGGGTTTATGCTTACTCCATGATCATCGAATAGTTCAGTATCATGTCAATGCCATATCGGATATCCCTGATATCTCTTGCTATGTATATATGAGGGTTCGTATTACAATATTGATATAATATTCTACGTCAATTTTGTTTGCCTGTTCAATATCTAGTTACTTTTCGTCGTCCCTTTGATGGGACATTCTGACTGGACCCATCGAACATATGCTCCAGAATGATTTAAATAACACAGGTAATCACCCACAAAGATATGCAGTAGCGAATATTATATGAATAAAATTACAAGCACAACGTGCCTTCATTCGTTTTCGAAAGTAAGTATGAATTTGTTAATAATTATTTCAAAGCACTCATAAAACTATTATTATGAAGAAATCTGGGAAAATAACTCTACGAAAAAAATGATCTTGAATACAATATTACTTGGCAATCCAAAGCAATCGATTATTGATAAAGAATGTTAAAAACAAGTTACGCTCCACTTATTCAATGATGATTATTATTGAACTGTGTAATTACATCCATATTGTTTTCATTCCTAAGTAATTGTTCGTATATCATATTTTCAAACTCGTGTCATGCTTACTCTATTATTATTTCGAATCGTTCCAAAAAATTTTTTCCAAGAACATGTTGGCTCGCATCTACGGAACAAGTCCGTACATACCCAATACAATCATATACGAGTAATACATTATATAAAAATGGAATAATAGTTATTCATGACTTAATTGCGACAAGTAATACGGTCCAGAGTGACAATTATCACTGGAGAGCAATTATGTCTCTTTGGCTTGTAATGAGTGAGTAATTATTTTCTACAAATACTCACCAATAATCTCCCTAGGTCATAAACTATTTCCGGAATTTTTTCGAAATCCAAATTTTCTCAAAAAATTTGCGACAAAGAAAAAATTTCCGTATTCACCAACTCAATCCCGAGGAAGATTCAGTGAGAAAATTGTAAACCAATGTGATTTGGAAAATAGTTTAAAATTTTTTGTAAGACCCAATTGAGGCAACCATGACCTGCATTATGACGTTTCTACCGCACCGAGAAAAAACGTTAATAACCACTATTGAAACATAAGTTTCGGTGACTGGGTCTCACTTCAATTGTCACTGGTAGAAAAAGACCCTGAAACTGTTTAATTGCCATTACCAAGCTGAAATTCGAATATAAGGTAGTGATACCTACTATCAAATGAGGTAGGTACTCACAGTAATGACACAAAGTTTTTGCTCTAAATATATATTTTCATTGTTGTTATTGTCGGTTTTATTTGGTATAGGGAAAAAGTATCGGTCATTATTGAAGTGTACGTTTGGTACTATCTATTGATTTTACTTATTGTTATTCAACACTATCATTGTGGTAATGAAAATTGTTATTTGCTATTATTCAACCATATTTATGAAAAACACATGATGTCATTGTTACATTAAAAAAACTTACAGGTAATAACTTCACCCCAAATAATTATTTTGCTTGAAAAATTCCAAATACAGGGTTTTCCAAAACATTGAAATTGGAGTTTCCTTTTGAAAAAAATGAGTAGGACTCATTATTTTTTCCCAAAGATGCTAAGATGCATGCAGAGCAACAGTATTGAATTTGGTGAAGTGTTTTAAAAACCTGTTATCAAACACTACGAAATTCAATATTCCTAATGGAGTTTTTCTTTCAACTCCAACATGCTGGAAATATCTGCAAAACCACTGAGATGAAAATATCATTCTCATTCATTCATCAAGAGCAATCTGAATCAGTTTCAAATTGCACCATGGTTGTGAAACATCCTGTTAACTTTTCCAAATAGAAATTTTAAATAAAATAATTAAAATATAAAAAAATTCCTAATGCATTCAGTCAGTAAGGACACCATTTTCGACTTATATAGTGCCACAAAAAAGCAGGTAACAATGAGAAAATAATAAATAAATAAATACGCTTCTATTCACACAAATAAAAATACAAAATATAAAACATTTATCATATTATTTATGAAACAAAGCAAAATCCGATAAGTGTATACACATTTGTTTCGGTATGAGAAATATGAATTATAAAAAAACAGAATATTTGAATAATAAACAGGTATAAAATATATTAATGAATTATCAGATACAAAATATAAAAGAGTAAATGTTTGAAAGACAATGTTAGTTTAATAAAATAACAGAATATGCAAAACATTAAATTGTGGGTATTCAAAGTTCTTCTATTTCAATTGTCAAAATAATGATGCACAGATCTACCAGTTTCGATTAGGTGATTCCTCAGGTGACGTTTGAATTGGTTTATATTGATCAGTGATTTTATGTTTTCTGGAATACTGTTATATAATTTTGGTGCGAAATAAGAGTAAGACCTTCGAGTAGCTGTTTTGGACATGAATGGAATGATATAGTGTTGCTTTTCTCGAGTGAGAGAATAAGTAATGAAGTATAACAAACATTTGATGATCAAACAACCATTTCCGATTGCACTATCATTTTCACTATCCTCGTGAATAATTTGGATAGGATTTATTGCTCAACTGCATTCTTTGATATTTCCAACGGAAAAATATCACTAAACATGCAGAGTCTAGAGTTCGAACAATTCAATTGAAAACTAATTCGAAAGTCAAGGACGACCAAGATGAAATATGATGAAATAATACAAATCTTTCATTTATTAGGTTGCACTAATAAATCTACAAACATAAAATACTTTTTTTGCCAGTATGTGTTATTAAAATATATAAAATATAAAACAATATTTGTCAGTCACTTAACTGCATTTATATTTTCAACAGAAATATACATAAACATTTGTACAATCGGCCAGATAAGATTGAAAGTTAAATCAAACGATGATATAAATAATATCAAGTTATCGAAAAAAATAAACTAGGTGTTCAATCTAGTACTTAGTCCAAAAAACTAAAATGCCAGATGAGTATGAATTTTTTTTTGAATATGCTACTTGTTAATTACTTTATGAAATGATCAACTATGGAAGCTTCGAATCAAAAACATGTTATGTACTTTTTACCATTTGAATGGGGAATAATCGCAATGTGTCTAGTGTAATCAATTTGTGTTTGCAAAACACATCTCTTTGTGTGAGTAAATTTCACTTCATAAGCAAATAAATGTCTGTCCAAAGAAATTGTTTTCATTTTTTAGAAAACAGAACATAACAAATTATTCGAATTGACTAAGATGGAAAGAACGATACCAAAAATAGGTACACCCATGTTCTCGATTTTCAACCGACGAAACCAAAAAGGATGAGGTTCTCTATTCGACCCGTATATTTTATGTTTTTCCATCATATTTTTTATGTATGATCACGCATAACTTTTTACTGAGGCGTCCGATTCCGATAATTCTTTTTTTCAGTGCATAGGGTGTACTTCGAATTTGGTCCCATTTGAATTTAAGAGATGAAATCCACCCCAAGGGTAGCGAAATGAAGGATATTGATCACTCACCCTCTGAATTCTGGTCCGTTAACCGATTCTATCACGCATAACTTTGTACTGGGTTCTTCGATTTGGATTATTTTTTTTTTCAATAGATAGGGTATATCTTATATTTGGATTTCGAAAGGAATGAGCCACCCTTACGGGTAGAAAAATAGGGGATAATCGATTTTTCACTTGTGAACATTGGCACACACATACGTAGTTGACAATGACAGATCGCTACTGACATTATTCTTGTTCCGTCAAAATCAGTATATTTTATGAGAGGATGGAATAATATACAAAGTAATGGAATAAACCAACCAGAACAACGAAAATAATTCATATTACAACAAATAGTAAAAGTAGATAATCATATTATTTAACTGGTAATAGTTGAAGTAAGGTGGGTAAGTACGTATTTTGGAAATAATCAAAAAACAAGTAGGTAGTAATTGGTAGATTTGAGCTACAAAAAATTGAAAAATAAAAACTTTTTAACAAAAAACTAAACCGACGAAATGCGGAACTGAAAAGTAAAAAATAAAAACTTTTTAACAAAAAATTAAACCGACGAAAAACTCAACTGAAAACCAAAAAATAAAATAAACCTTCTTAGTCTAAATGATAATTGAGCTCCTAAACTAATGTAAGTAACTGATTTTGAGTCGGCGCCAAACAAACTAGCAATTGAATTAGATGAAGTGTAAAATGATGGCAGCGAGATGCACCGCTGCGTTTTGATGACTTCTTTCATAGATAATGATCTTCGATAATTGTTTGTTTGGTTGGCGCCGACTCAAAATCAGTTACTTACATTAGTTTAGGAGCTCAATAATCATTCAGACTGAGAAGGTTTATTTTATTTTTTGCTTTTCAGTTGATTTTTTCGTCGGTTTAATTTTTTGTTAAAAAGTTTTTATGATTATTTTATTCAATTCATGAGAAACATTCTCAATGCAAACATTCTTTGGAAAATGGCAGTTTCAAACTTTTTCAGAACAGTAGATGAGCATATTTCTTTATCTTCTTCTATCTTTATGTTGACAATCCCCAAGCTGCCAGTAATTTTTGGAATTCCATCATACATCAGTTCACGATATTCACAAAACGCCATACACATTAACAATATTATTATTTGTATATAACTATTATATTAAAAACAAGCAATTTTCGAATATAAGATGCCGCGTTGGTTCGATATTCTATCTACGACGCAATCACATGCATCACTGCGTGGACGAAATGCCAAATGCAACCGGGTTCTTGTACCAACAAGCGGGAAACGATACTAATCGACATCGGGGATACATTTGCACATGCTCGTGACCTCCCTAATGACACTGATATTTATGGAAAGAACAAAGTAGGCTAATTATAAAATGAAGACTGATAGTAACTAACTATGACTATCAATGACACTCCATTCATATATCTTTAATTATGACAAGGAGCAAGTTATTTGCACTGAGTGCGGCCATTGATTGAAGTATGAAAACTTCGATAATGAAATTACTTTGTTGTCAGAGTTGATTTTCATTAACAGCAAATACTGCACTTTAGTGCTCGTAAGTGAAAAATGTATTGCTGTTATCAAAATAGTTGCGTGCGCTAGTGCATTTGGACGGTTTTTCTCGGTGAGAGATGAGCTTTGACAAGTTGACAATTACAAAAACACCGTGTATGTGAGTTTCATTGAGTCTACTCTTTTGTGAAAATGTCGAGATTTGGAAAAGAAAACCGTGGAGTGATGAGAAAAGGAGTAGATGAATTAACCCTTTCAAATACGAAAAGATCGAAGAGTACTATAGGGATGCAACTCTTGGAATTTTGTCAAGAAAAATTATACAAAATTTAAGCACGAACTTCTGTCACAGATCTGGCAGCAATTCTAGAGTATTGGGGATTCAATGTCAAGAGAAGGAATTCAGATGATTATGAAGAAGTTGTTGTGAAGTGCCAGATTGTTTGAAAGAGAAACAAAATTCAGTAATATTAGAATGTTCTAGAAAAAATATGCCACTTATATTAAATAGTTTCTGATTGACAAAGGAAAATTATTATTTGAAAAAAAGGAGAAATTTCATGAACTGCTTGACATTCACTAAACTTTTAGGCATGTATTTACTTTCAGTTATTATTCTCGAATATTAGTTGAACAATGTGTAAGTTAGGGTCTAAAAGAAATAATATTCTAGTTACATCACATACATAAAAGGGAACAGTTTGAAAAATAAATATTGAAATATGAATGAAAGTTGATCATTTGATGGTTCAATTGAACTAACAGTTCCTTTTGAATAATGAATAAAATATCCTCCAAATAATAGTTGGCCGACGAAGGGTGTGATTTTGAGCAAGACTTATTTCTCATTCATATCGTTACCACTGAAATTCTATTCGGATTTTGTCCGAATCAGTTTGGGTTCTTAGTTATTCCGTTGATGTCATCTTGATATTAATTGTACTCAATTCTGAATCGATAATAAAAAATGTTATTCTCTTTGAAATTGATAATTTTCTGAATTTTTCTCACGACCGGATTCTGTGAAATAATTCTCAAGATTACTACCATCAGATAAGATTTCATTCATAACCTGAAGGCTCTCTCAATGAACGCAAAACAGTTTGCATCCTCTTGTCGAACCAAAGAATCCTTGCATGGGCAGGTATCTCCACGAAGTCCCACGTAATCTCGTCTTATTTACTATACCAACCGCCTGGGGCCCGGATGTCCTAACATCATTAAGACAACCGGTTTACCAGATACCGCTGTCCAGTATATATTACAGATTAACGTTCGCCTGAAATATCACATTCGACTCAAAAACATCTCATTGATTTCATACCTGCTTATAACTTGTTTGCTGGGAAAATTATCGAGAGTTGGTCAGATTAATTTGACCAATTAAAGTTTTCGTATGCAGGTTAGTTGCGCTATTTTTGATTACCCAACTGAGAACTACTATCCTCCCTTTGAATTTTGGTGCTGAATAGAAGTATTTGCTGCACTTTTGTTAGGGACAAAGCTCTAAATAAATATAGGAAAACGGGCATGGTCGGGGATTGGAATTACTACAAAACTATCAGAAATAACACGAATCTTCTATTGAACGCGAAAGGAAGGCTTATCTGGAACATATTACTGTGAATAATAATAGATCCAAAAATTTGTGGCTCAAACTCAGAAAACTAAACATACATAGTAAATCCATATCCTCGAATATTCCCGCTCAGTTGCACAATGCAAGTGATATTAATGATTTTTTTTATATCGTCCACCAAACTGAGCAATAAAGTTGATTTTGGTAAAAAAGTTTTTACGAAAACAACATAAATGATTCTGTAACTACATTTTTAGAATTCCATCTGATCACGGAGGCTGAGTTACTGACCTTCATGTCACAAATAAAAAGCAAGTCTAGAGGAATTGATGATCTTGATAATTTTCTTGTGAATCTCTGGTGCCCATCATTATTACCCATCATATTACATATTATAAACTTCTGTCTGGAAAAAAATGTTTTTCCTAGCATGTGGAAAAAATCTATTGTGATCCCAATACCAAAAAATAAGGAACCAATGGAATATGAAGATCTGCGCCCTATTTCCCTACTGCCCTACCTCTCAAAAATTTTAGAGAAAGCACTAGATCATCAGCTCCGTACTCATCTTTGTGATAATAATATCCTCCCTATGATGCAGTCAGGTTTTAGGTCGAATTATAGCTGAATATTCTTGATGATATTGTCAGAGCTTGGGATAATGACGAAATTACTGCTTTAATTCTGGTCGATTATAGAAAGGCCTTTGATACGATAAATCATCAACTTGTTCTCTCCATAATGCATTATAATGGTATAACTGATAATGCTGTAAAGTTTTTCACATCGTATCTCTCGAACCGATCGCAAATGGTGAAGGTTGATGATGATTTATCAAATTTGAAGACATTGACATCGGGTGTATCCTAGGGGTCAATACTTGGGCCCATCTTGTACATTACATATACGACTCAACTGACCGTAGGATTGAACAATTTGAAGTGTTATATGTAGACCGATGATACTCAATTGTATTAATAATTCAAATACCATGTGATGCAGCATAGTGTTGATATCATAAACAAAGAACTGAACCACTTAGTGGAAGTATCGAAATAACATTCCCTACACATAAATATTGACAAGTACTCTGTAATCAAATTTGGTAGACAGAGTACTAGGTTGAAAGTTGGTGATTTGGGTATAAAAATAGGTGGTGTACATCTTCCGGTGAAGAGTCATGTGAGAAATTTGGGAATTACAATCGATGACGACCTAAAATTTGAAAAGCATATATCACCGTCAATACAAAAGGCTAATGGAAAAATGAAATTATTATATCCTCACAGACATTCCTTGAACCTGAAAACTAAATTGCTATTGTGTGATTCTCTGATTTTATCCACTTTTAACCATTGTGATGTAGTCTATCACTACTTTTCGACTACCAATGAACAACGGAAAATTCAGAAGGTTCAAAACTCTTGTTTGAGATTTTTATTTGGCATTAGGAAGAGGGATCCCATTTCACACACCCTTGAAAAAGCAAAATGGTTGAAAATGTTTGATAGGCGCACACTTCATTCCGCGGTGTTATTCCATAAAATAGTTGTCACTCATACACCCCATACTCATATAATAAAATACAGTTTAAAACGGATGTGCATCATGTGAACATAGGACGTATAATGATTCATATTGTTAGGCACTTCACCAAGCATTTCAATCGATCTTTTACTTATACCATCGCAAAAGTTATATAATGACCTCCCGCCGATCCTCCAATCTAAATCGATTGTGTGTTTCAAAAGTTGTTACAAGCAAAATCTATTATCAAAAACTATCATCAAATAAACATCATTATTGAATATATATGTGTTCTCCACTGTATAATTATACTATTATTTTTGTAAGCTTCTTCATTCTCTTTCATATTGTATTTTGTTCTGTATTCTTCAATGTTTTTCTTTTCTCTCTATCATTGTCGTTCTATATTACCACATTATTATTATACCATTATTGATTTAATATTGTAACAATATCCATATAGTGTTTGTATACTTTCATATGTATGGGAGTAGATCTCATGATTTGATTCCATTCCAAAATTGTTTTAATAATGTCTCATGGTGTAGTTGATCAAATCTTCATCGAGAAAACAATGGAATAAACACCGTTCATCATAATTATTACAATCATGATTAATTTCAGGTCTATATATTTTTTCTCTTTCTTCGTATCTCTTTTTATTTATTATTATTTATTGAGGTGCAAGAGTGAGAATGGTTTATACCAATCTTGTAACCTATTGACAGGTTTCATTTTTTTTCTTTCTCCAAATGTATCTAGATATTATTTTCTGTCAATAAATGTATATATTATTGTTATATCTTTCGTTTCATAGTCGCAGTTTAAGGGGAAAGAGAAAAACATCCTTGAAAGAAACTGTGTCAAATATATATGATAGTGGGTTAAATCAAGTAATACAGGTCGTATTTTTCATGTCTTACCACTATTGAAATCTGTAAAATAGTAAAAGATACAAAGTTGGTTAAATTAGACAAACGTTGCCAATTAAGTGAACAATTGAACGATGTTTTCGAATAGGAAATATCACGTACCGTTTTGAAAATATACGGGAAAACCGAAACGACGCGTTTTCTTTTCTTTGCGCCAGCACCTCCAATTTATATTGAAATGTGTTCAAGAGACCTTCGTTTTAAATTTAGTTTGATCTGCTGTGCTTTGATTTTCAATTCGATGTTTCCTTCTTCGAGGGCCACCCACCCTCAACTCTATTTTTTCGAAGCGGAACTGTATTCTTTTGAATGAATTTAAGTAGTCGTTATCAGACCGAGTTTAGAAATGTATCTTATCTGGTGGTTTTTGTCTATTTCTGCTCATAAATCCCATCATCAAGGTCCGAACAATGAAAATTCCGAATCTTATTTTTACTAATTTTGCCCTTGCCACTTCGAATCACACATTGAATTTGAAACAATTCAATACTAAGATGACAAACTGAAACAAATTATCAGTAAAAAAAACCCTTTAAAAGACGAGCTTTTATTAAAATGCACTGAAAAAAACAAAAATAATTGCTTTGGATGTGCAACGTAGGTTATTCCGTGAGTTATAGATTCGAGAGCTTGTCTCGCCAAGTTTTCCAGTTCGAATACAAAAGTGACAAACTGTTGAATCTTCAACCCACTGAATAACCTTCGTCGCCATCCAAAGCAATTATTTTAACTTTTTAGCGCATTTGAATAAAAGCTTGTCTTTGAAAAGTTTTGTTTCATTAATGATTTTATTTTGTGCTTTTTAGTAGAACGCCTCAATCTATGCATTTTTGTTAATGCATCGTCACTATGAGGCTTTTTTCTTGTAAGTTCTGAACTATCTAGTTTTTCAATGAAGGCACCATCTAAAGATCAATTTGTCCGCCATCCTGGAGCTGCCATCTTCAAACTATGAGTTCTGACAAAAAAACAATAATCTTCGACTAAATTCATAATCTTCGACCCCAAAAACCCCGACATACCAATTTTGAATAGAAACGCTCCGTTATCACAAAACTTGTCCACCATCGTGAAACCGCCATCTTGAGTTTATGAATTTTCACAATGAATTCATAATCTCCGACCCCAAAAACCTCCACATAGGTACTAATTTTGAATAGAATCGGACCATAATCGCAGAGATTTTCCGCCATCTTGGAGCAACCATTCTGATTTTTTTGAATTCATAATTTTTAACTGTCAAATTTTAAAAACTCATTACATTAGTTGACTTCAATATACATTTTGAAAGAAGTTCATTCAATTGAGTGATTTTATTTGTCTGATTTCATCATTTGAACTGGATATCACTATTTCAGAGTTACAAGTCCCATTGGCTGCTTGATAATATATCAACTAATATAAACCATAATACCTACAATACTCGAATTCCCGATCCAAATTTGTCATATCACTTTGGCCAAGTCATCTCGATCGAGGGGGACATCAATTTATATCCGAAAACCATCATAACTGCATGGGGCATTGAAAAAATAAAACACTATCTGACTGAAATTGATTGGAATTCCATATTCGACAACCCAGCGGCTGATTCACACTATATCTCTGCATATTTCGTAAATACTCTCCAGAATTCAATTCACCAATTTCGGCGAATAAAGCCCCATTGAATTTTTTCGATGACAATCTTTGAGAAATGAGAAAATCTCTCGCTGCCATAAAACAAGTATACGACGTCTCAAAAACCGAAAACGACAATGAAGCTCACAGAACGTATAAAAAAATACCGCTCTGGAATTACAAAAGCAAAAAAGGTTGCATTCAATGATCTCATCGCAAATCCATCTAACAAATCTGGAGACTCTTGGAGAATAATCAATTACCAACGGAATTCTAATCCTCCAAAAACAACTATTACTTGTGATAGATTTGTTGATTACTTTTCATCTGCGGCCGAAAATATTATCAGCGACTTACCCGCTACCGACTGTGATCCTGAAGACTACTTGAGACACGTGCCGTGCCCAAATGTTACCTTCTTTTTCGAACCAGTGACCGTTATCGATGTAATGGATGCAATAAAGTCCTTGAAAAACTCGAAAAGTTTCGATATATACGATATCAACCTTTCAAAAGAACTTATCGATATTGTCACTCAGCCATTAACAAATTCAATAAATATATGCTTCAGTACCGTTTTAAAAAAAGGCAACCTCGATGACCCCATCAATTATCGACCGATATCTTTAGTACCTGTTATTGGGAAAGTATTTGAAATCATATCGAAGAAACGGCTCACTAGCTTCTTTGAAAACTATTCTCTAATACATAAATTTCAGTTTGGGTTCAGGAAAAATCTGAGAACGTTCGATACTATTTATACGTTAGTAAAAAACATCATCGACGGATTTGAGGAAGGAATTTGTACATCAATCACACTTGTAGGTCTCAGTCAAGCGTTTGATTGTGTTTCTCATGATCTTTTAATAAAAAAACTTGAACATTATGGCGTAAGAGGTTCACCTCTCCAACTGATAAAATCATATCTCACAGGAAGAACTCAGTGTGTTTCTGATAACAAGAAGCTACCCGAACGTAAAATCAAATATGGTGTGCCCCAAGGGTCTGACTTGGGACCCCTCCTGTTCATTAATCACATCAACGATCTTTTTTACTACCTTTTTCCGAACACTATTGTCATGTATGCCGATGATGCGACATTGATTAACAGACACTCAAACTTGCGCACTCTTAAATACATTGAAGATGAGTTGGAAAATAGAGCAGATCACTAGTATTGTAATGATCTACTCTGCCTGAACAGAAATAAAACACAAAAATTGTTTTTTTCTGTAAATCACACTTTCTCAAGTGGTGGCACCGCTAATCTTCTTAGAATAACCTTGGATGATAATCTCAACTAGTCCGCACATATAGATGAACTGTGCAAAAAAATATAAAAATACACGTATGTTTTGCGTCAACTCAAAAAGTTTGCGAACGTAGAAACTTCATTGAGTACCTTTCATGGTATCATGCAATCCCATTTGAATCACAGTATCATTCTATGGGGTGATACTCCAAACTCAAAGAAAGTTTTCATTATTCAAAAGAGGGCTATGAGAGTCATAGCTAATGCAGGACATAGGGATCACTGCTGGCTGCTGTTTGCCGAATATGGAATAATGTCCTCACCTTCTCTATACATATACCACTCACTACTACAAATTGAATTTGAAAATTTTGAATCAAAATTCTTAATCTCCAACCCCGAAATCCCCCACATACCAATTGTGAATAGAATCGGAACATAATCACATAGATCGTCGGCCATATTGAAGGCGTCATTTTCTTTTTATGAATTTTGACACAAAATTCATAATCTTTGACCCTGAAAACCACTACATAAAAATTTTGAGTCGAATTGGACCATAAACACAAATCTAGTCCGCCATCTTAGAGCCGTCATTTTGCTTTTTCCTCTTACAGATATTCCATAATGCATTGTCACGGGGATTATGGACACCTGCCGAATTCCACGTTAATCGGGCAACTAGAAGTGGTTTAAATTTGATCAAAGACAGACTCCGTGAGAGGTGACACTAAATAAAAGCTTGTAATAACGAAAAACAACAATTGATATCTTACACATTTTTTTAGTTATCGCTGCCAACGCCAACGCCAAAGTTTTCAAATTGACGCCCAGTATTCCTCAACACATTTCCGATCTAAACATGTTGTGGCAATTTTGAAGCATTCTGGGAGTTATAGCCATGCATGCTCGTCTTTTAACTCTTCCCCATTCTCAAAAGTTGAACTGACACTTTTTTGCTGACAATCTATTCCATTTCTCAAAAGTATTTCTTACTATCGAAATTTTTTTATATCATGGTGACCCAAATTTATTATAGTAAGGATTGGGATAGAGAAAAAATCGGTCAGTAGTTATACTTCCGTTTTCATTCCCTTTCTCTATAAGTTTGTGGTAAAGTTTAACCAGGTAGCTGTGGTGATTTTCTGAGTTCTGGATCAGCTACATCGGCAATATTTCGTAAATATGGGGTTATATTGAATACGTCCTGATTGACTTGCATCATTGTTCAGTTCTACTTGAGAATTATAGACACAACAGTCGACTCCTTCGTTTCCCCTCCATGCTAACTCCAACGATGCACTGTAGAAAAATTTCATCTGAAGACCTTCCGGGGCATCAATCATTATATTGTATTCTGCAATATCTAAAGCAGCTCCACTGACTTCTTGTCCCTCTGGAAAATTCTCTTCGCATTTCTAGAACTTCTGAGAAAGGATTTATACCTCGATTGAATTCTCCAATATAATTTTCTTGAAATATCTTAGCGGTTGTGTTCCAAATTCTCTTGACAGAATAATCTTCATAGTCTTTCAAAATTCGTGATATTTCGGTAGTTGGAGAATCACGTGGTAGTTCATATTTCTTCGAATCACAGAACGGAGTGAACTGACGTACAAAGATTTCCTTGTATCACTGGTTCAGCTGGTCTAACTAAGTCATCAATCTCTTCAAAAAAGAAGTTGTAAGTTTGATAATGGGAGCTGGATACAGAGACCACTGTCAGGTTCTCTTCATCAAGCTCCAAATTATGCCACTTCCAACTATTTTAATCCACTATACACTTCTAGAGATACACAGAAATATATCTGATTATACTCTACAGTCAGAAACCCATATGTATCAAACGAAATCAGCAAGTTGTTTGAGACTCTCAAGATTCAGACTCTCAATTCCCCTGATAAACTCATTTAACTTACACTTCCATATCAAGCTAAATTTCTTAAGTAAATCATTTTATCTCAATTTTATGAGAGGTAGTCACAATTGGCAAACAAATTGAATTTGATATTTCCGAGCACCGCATTCTACAAAGTTAGCCTTCTAAGAGTGCGGAATGCGGAATGCGGAAATGCCAACCTATAATTTTTGAACCAATCACCACACACCATCTAATATTCAAAATGTTATGATTGGCTATTTCCCTTCAGATAGAGATTCCCTCCTTACACCGAGATAACATTATCATGGATATTATTATGAGAAAATGTGCACTGAATACAATTTTTGCTCACTATTTTCAACATCACTGATATTTGATGTTCAATTCCAGAATAAACACTTATTACGAGGTTTTGTAGTATATGTCGTTTCCTTTGAGTAACGAGGTATAGGCTAGACAGAGATACTTGGTTTTACCATCAACCTCATAATAATCATTATGCATACAGGTAACTACATTTGGCGGGGATGCTTATTCAGGGTCCCTAGAGATCAACTCTATCTGCCTTTTGAAAAAGGTGGATTGAAATTGATTAATGTCGATCAGAAAGCCAAAGCTATTTTCATCAAAACACAACAGATGTCATGGTCCGATATTGATAATAAGATCTCATATGAATCAAACTTATATACATTATATGAAAACACAAGTACCATAGAGTTCACCCAATATAAAAACTTACTAAAAACAATTAGAGATTGTGGTCTAAATTTCACAAAAACAAAGTTTTCAAAACCAAGGAGATATACGAACAACTCTGTAAAAATAGAAATAAACCAAAAATAGAAGAAAAACATCCAAACAACAACTGGAAAATAATATGGCGAAATGCCATGACGAACCCCAATATACCTTCCAGTTGGAAAGCAAGTATTTATAAAGGTTTGAACGAAGTACGGGAAAAATTGAACAATCATGGCATAAGTGCTTCTGAGTTATGTTCAAATTGTCAGATAATCGACACGTTATAACACAATGTGGTAAAGCCAAAGAAATATAGGAATGGGTGAGAAAATCGAGTGAAAAAAAATTCCAGAACATAAAATTGCAGCCAAAACTCAATATAATTTTCAATTTGCAGTTCAACGACATACGAGATGCAAACGTCTGGTTTTGGATATGTAGTGGGTTGATTTATAATAACTTAGAAAATCGAGGGCAAATAGATGAATTTAAAAACATGATGAGGAGAGACCGCTATAATAAGATTAAAAGCGGAAACATTGTGAACTTTTCAAAAAAAAATTTCTTTTTCTGACTGTGATATTAGTTTAGAAATTATATTATAGTTTATATTATATTATAGTAGGTATGTATGTTAGAATGTAATGAATAATGCAAAAAAATGTTTTAAATAAAGGCATATAAAAAAATCAACAAGAAGTAGAAAATAATGTTTATTTCTACTCCGTATTAGGAATTAAAATGATAATTTTAGTGTTTCTGCTCAGATTATCGAATAAGAACAATGTCTTTCTTCTCTTGCTTTTTGTTTACATCTCTTTCTCATTTATGTGTATAGTATCAGTGTCTCTTTTTCTTTTAGCGTAAGTAACTTTATATCAATTGAAGTCTTAGAATATAATGGTTTATCCGCAAATTAATAAAATAAAAAATATTATCCTCGATTCCAATCCAATCAGAGAACGGAACGTATAGACATATTGCATGAGAAAACATGCCATAACAAATTTGTATTTCATCACGTGAGCACAATGTGAAAGGGTCTGAAACCCCAAGATAAGGAAGATGGACTTCAAAGTCAGGAATAAATGATACTTTCGACTTTGAAGAAAGCTATGTGTTCTCAAAGTTGAAATTTTAGGAGAATTCGACTTAAACGTCAATTTCTACTTTTTCAAACAGAAAGGTAAATCCTTTCCACTGAAGAATTGCTTTCATTCGGGAATTGAGTTTCTAAATCATGAACTCACTAATGAGGAATTGTAAAATAACTCCCCCTGTCATGGGTTTGTTCATGGCAAGGTGTGATGTGTTCACACTCCACTATAGATGTCCTGCTATGTACATATTTTGTTCAATTTTCATTCCAGTATTTCAATGTGTTGTGGATTGTCAAAATTTTATATATCTTTTATAATTTTTGTATATTCATATTCTCAGTGTTTTGTAGTTCATCAATTGGGTGGTCCACCTCGAGCTCATCTGGATTATCTAGTATTTTAGAGTATTTTGGTTATATGATGATTTCCAACTTATTTCACATTGTTTATAGTTCATCATTTCAGACCTGCTACGAACATACTCATCTGTTATATAAATATAGTCAATAAAATTTACTTTATAATCATTTGAATTCATTGTACAATATCAAAAATAATTCCAAAACCCGTAAAGTGTTTGATATTGACATTCAACAAATAATGAAATGTTATCAGCAATGTAAGCAAACAAAGGAATTGTCTTGACAACAGTGAAAAAATACCTATTTTTTTGCGCAAAATATGATTTATTGCTTGTTTTTTTATGATAAACCTACCTACCTGTTCTACATATTGAGACGTTTTTTTATCGATAGAAAGACGACGTGATTTATTGATATTTGTTATTTTCATGGCATGCGTGCATTTGTCCTGGATTAAAATACAAACGAATTTTCTCTAGATCAATTTTTCTACAGAGCTTATATTCAGGGGACTCTAGAAGAGTTCAGAGAAAAACCGTTTTGTTTGAATAATTATGTAGAATTATGGCTCGTCTTAGCAGTATTCATTAGATGAACAATGTACTCGAAGACATGGGAACAGTTGAATGATCGCTGATCATAACATGCGAATTAAGTGTGCAACACATAATAGAACAGGAAATTGAGTACTTCAAAATATAACTGATTACATGGGAAACCATTATGAATATTGAAAGGCGAGAATTATTAATGATTATTATCATTACAACTGAGGTTTCCGCTATGCCTGAGTAAATGATAAATCTTTTTACAGATCACTTGCTATGATTGAGTCAAGGCAGTTTCAATATAACTATTTTTCCAGTTTTTCCACCATTCGATAGTTCCATAAGACGTGGATATTTATCACAAACAAAGAGTATGAATTTATCAATATATAATGAGTATTATCGGTATGATTCATTACTTTTTTCTCACTGTTACAAAGCTAGTCGAGTAAGAATGGATATAAGTTGTATTCAATTTAAAAAAAAAGGATCACAGAAATCTAACAAATTGGTACTTGATATCCCGTGCTAAGTTAGGGACGTCCAGCTAGTATACTTCAGAAGTTAGTGAGGGCAGTTTAAATCTGGAAAAATATAAGTGAGCAAACTTGTGAGAAACGAGTTAACCAATGTGTTATATCTTCTCGAAAATGGAAAAGTATCGGAAATTGTAAAATCTACGATGGAAAAAGAAGCTGGTTTTTGTGATATATATGTTCGAATACAACTACTTCCCTAGCATTCTAATTCGTATAGAGTTTTTCATTGCATTCTCTACTGAATGATTATATACATCAATGAATTGAATGAATTTCCCAAATAGTGGAACTCTCCACAAATCAGTTGTTGACTGGTCATTTTAGGTTGCAGTTCTCAGGTTTTTCCTAATTTTGTTCTGCACAGATTGATAGCTACTGTTCTTTGTACGAATCATTTTCTTGTAGGTATCGGTTCTTTGTCAACTCATAGTCAAAAATAAAAAAAATTCCTCTCGTACAAATGGAATTCAAACACAGTTTCACAACTTCACAGTTTCACACTTTCACATATAGTAAATAAAGTTTATCACATAATTTAGAGACATAATTTCCTATGTGCAATGATCGCAAAATGCTAATTTCTTACCACATATCGGAATATGTGTCAACCTCCTTAACATTTTTTTTATGTTGGGAGAATCGGAAACATAGTAAGGGTGAGTCAGAATGAGACCGATAACTCCATTTATCATTCATCATATTATTTGATCGAATCGATGTCGCGGATTCGTTGATATATTAACATACTTTCTTGCATATGATTGTTTTGACAGAACAACTGACAAACAAACCCAACCTCAAATTAATAATACTCCACTTAGATGAGAGTTGAGGCCTGAAATGATTTTTGCGAAAAACTGAAGATAAGTAATCTTAATTTATTGAAGTTCATGTTGGAGTATCATTATCAAAGCCATATCTAATTGAATTATCTAGGAAAATATTATCCAATCAACATGTTTTTGATGAAGAAAAACAATTATTGGGTATTAATATCCACTTAAATGATTTCTTTCGATTCGCGATAACTAGTTGCAAAGTCGAGCCTTGCATGCTAGTTTGTGCTAGGCTGTTCAGTATACCAATGATCAACGCATATAACATCCACGAAATTTGGAACTAAAAAGAAACTAGCCTTTTTTCATTGTTCCCGGTAGAAACACACTGATATATCGATACTTATATTGGACTTAATTGACTGTAACCAAAACAGTTTGTATTATTGTCAAGTCATCTATCATCATTTCAGTTAGTGAACATCGTTTCAAAATGTATTATTTATTTGGAGAATGCATTTCGTTTATGGTGAAATAGGGGAAAATGCCAGAGCCACTGCTCAATTATATCAACATAGATATTCAAACAGACATCATCCACATTTCACTACTTTTATAGCTGTGCATCGACGATTGAAGGAAACGGGGTCCCTTAAATTCAGTAAACACCATTGTGGTGCAAATAGAACAAGAAGAGTTAATGTTACGGGAGAACAAAGTCTTGAACGATTAGCACCAGATCCTTCTACCAGCACTCGCCATTTCGTATAGGTTACAAGTGTCACAATCAACAGTAAGTCGGGTAGCACGTGAACAACTATTGTATCCATCTCGCCTAGATATGTTCTATTCACGGATAAGGCATGTTTCACAAGAGAGGGATATTTCAATAGAAGGAACAGCCATTTACGGGATGAACAAAATCCGTATGGAATGTTTCGAAAAGGCTACCAACAAAAGTTTTCAGTGGATATTTGGGTAGGAATAATAGAAAATCGTAACGTTTGACCTTTTTCCCTCCGTTTGAATGGGTAGACTCTCACTCTGTATATATATATATATATATATATATATATATATATATATATATATATATATATATATATATATATATATATATATATATATAGGCGCCTTCAAGGACAATTCACAAAACAACAAACCACACAATACTAAAAGTTTTCCGTTAAAACAATGATGCAACAAGATTTATCACCGCTCCAAAATCCAACTATTGTTGGTAACAAAACACAATCATGGTAACCCAGAAGATTCAAATGTTTTTAATGAATTTTACTGGAGATGCCCCCGAACGAGGGCGAACGTCTAAAAAATTTAATTTCCTTCTCGTTTTCATACAATCGAATCTCAAACCCAAGAGAACTCCATATATATATATATATATATATATATATATATATATATATATATATATATATTGTTATGTTATGAAAAACCAGTTATATATTTTAAAAGGAAATAACCCACAAAAAGAATAATTACTCAATAGCTATTAGTTTCAAGAGATTGTTTTTACATAATTTTGGAGTTTTATTTCCTTTATGAAGCCTCTGTATAATATGAATAGATGAAAATATTCAAATACTATAATACAATCAATTTCATACACTGTCATAATGATTACAACCCATAATTATTCAAGAGACAACAAGAAAGGTCTAGATTTACAAAATCATCCTGAATAAAATGTGATAAACAAAATTATAAGCTTGAAACATACAGTATATGAAATTGTATGTAACTAAAATTACCCAATAGAAGAACAACAAACTTCTTGATGACAATAGCCAATCAGGGAACAGTATAGTCAAATGTAAATTTGAAATTGTGAGAAAATAAGAACGGAAAAGGTCAGAGACAATTATGATTGAATATTGTAAATAGTCTGTGAGAATGGAAAAATAGATTCATTCATAAGTTTTGACAAATAACCCCAAACAGTGAAAATGTGAGAACATAGTGCGCGAATTCAAAAATTCAAATCAAAAGGAATGAGGGAAAAATGGTATCCAAGTAACGAAAAACAAAGCCACTAAGGAGATCGAAAATAATTAAAAAACGAATGCCACGTTTTATTTGGGAGAAAGAAAAATTCAATAATTTCAACATTATAAGCAGAAAATCAACATTACCTTATTTGTACACCATATACAAATATTCCAAAGCTGATTGCTGAATTTGTATGGTTCCTTCTTTTGGTATTGGAGTTCCTGAGAGCATTGGATTGAAAGGGAATCCAAATTTCGGTTGTGTATTGAACAGCGACAGTTCCAGAGTCAGGTATAAACTTTCCTAGTGCACATTACGAACTGAACAACTTCACTAATAACTCATATCCCATCAGAAGGACTTCATTTCATTTGATTTTGAACAATTAAAGAAATTTTCACTTTCAAGGTAAAAGTGAGGTTGTGTCTATTTATCCATGACCTGTTTCTCATGATTATCAATGAAAATCTGTAAATTGACAATAGAATAAGTTATTTATCGTAGGCCAGGCTAATTTAGGTTTTCCTGAATAAAGGAAATAATTGCTTTTTGATACTTTGCCGTTTTGTTTTCCACAATTATCCGCAATCATATTTATAAACACAGAAATTGACATCAAGCCCAGAATAGTGGCTCTATTGCCTGAACCGGCTATCTGAGACGAGAGGCGTACCAACTGAGTTTAGTCGTGGTAAGAAAAATGATAACAATTGGCAGCAACGTGACGAGAAAACTGTGACTTTAGCTAGCAATTATTATTACATCACAAAACATATTATACAGGGCGAAGATACTTATCTATATCATAACAATTTGGCTCACAATGAAGAGCGGAAATTATTAGCAATCTTCATTTTATAACAACAATTTATATTTGCAAAATATCATTACAATACAATTGACACCCAAAACGTGGGGCAGAATAATAACAAAATAATTTGTTATATTATCATAATATAACAAATGGCGCCCAACGCGGTGCAAAAATATATTAATGATGATAATAATGACAAAATTCAATCATAAAATTCATTTTATACAATTCATCATTATATTACAATATACCGTGTGTAACAGGATCATGATACACCCCCCGTATCTCCTTTAGTTTTGAAGGTAATTGATTGAAATTTGTGATATCTCATATACATAATAAGCGGTACTTTTTGACCATCAAATGTTTTTTTTTTTCACTTCCGGTTTTGCCGGAAGTGATACCAACTTTCGATTTCTGAATGGAACTTCCTGTATATTCTTACATTTCTGAAATCTGCATAATTTTCTGAATCCAATGATACCACATAAGTGACATTTCAAACGTCAATATTTTTGATGATTCAATTTTTAGTTTTCTATTTAAGTGTGCCATGATGGTTCCGAATTATTCAAATTCACCCGTCTAATGCTAGAAAAATCTAAATCCCGTCAAAAATACTAAATTGCGTTTTTTATGAGCAAATAAAGTTCATCGTAATCGATTTTGGGGTAAAACTCAATTTTTTCAAATGGAACCATATTGGTACCGTGGTACCATTTATTAGTACTATTATTTAGGAATCTATTCATACCTGCTAATAAAATGTACGATGAATACAATCAAAATTACAGCTAAAAGAAAATAAGATAATACAATTACTTTGTTCTAATTTAATGCTAAGAACTTACTAAGGTGGCTTTGAAATACAAAAAATGAACACAAAACATTAAAACAATTGTTCGTAATGCTGTCCATTAACGACAATGCACTTCTGAACTCGCATAGCTGTTTCTTGAAGAACGTTCGCTAATAGCTGGGCCGTTATACTATTAATTGCGCGTCTTACTCGCAACTCCAGGTCTTCGCGGGTTGTAACGGCGGTTGCATAGACAATGTTTTTTAAATGGCCCCAAACAAAGGAATCGAGAGGTGTCAAATCAGGTGACCTTGGAGGCCATCGCACAGGACCATTTGTCAAAATTACGTTATCTTGGAATGCCTGTTGAAGGTAATCAGTTACTATTCTCGAATTATGGGGAGGAGCTCCATCTTGTTGGGAATACATTCCCTGTCGTAGATGGACGGGTAATTCAGTTAACCTGTCCTCAATTTCATTTCGCAGAAATCCTAAGTATCTATCTCCAGACCAGCGTCCTTCAAATATTATTGGATCAATGATTCTACGACCGAGTATTCCAAGCCAAACATTGAAACCACACCGCACTTAAAAGTTACCCTCCCTCAATAAATTTTGATTTTTTTGTGACAAATACCTTGTATTTTGTCGGTTAAATAATCCTATATTTGTAAACCTAGACTCGTCCGAAAATAAAATCCTTCCTAAAAAAGCTTTGTTTGGCTGCACATTATTCTGCAAGATCCAATTGCAATATTCCATCCTACGTTCATGATAATTTTCGTAGAGGTGCTGGTGCAATTGATATTTGAAATATTTATAATTATGTTTGTGCAAGATTCGGCTTACCGTTTGGTGACTAATTTCCAATTCAAACCCAATTTGCCTTGAAGAAACAGTCTTATCAACTTCTATTCGAGCTAAAACATAAATTTCCGTTCCTTCATCAATGATAACGTTTTCTTCGGGATCATGGTTAGGCTCTCTTCGGAATTGATTTTCAAGACGATCAAACTAATTTCTCGCTGGACATTGTCTATCAGGATATCGGTTGGCATAAAGGTTTCTAGCCGCAACGGCATTTTTTTTTATTCCCCATAAATAATTAACATGTTCACTTTTCATCCCTTGTATAAATGTGGGGCATTTTGAATAAAAATAACAACAAATGTAAAGACTTTTCCAATACACGATAAAAACACCGATAAACCAATACCTATTTATTTGACAATCTGAATGAATAATTTCATTGTTTTCAAAGCCTCCTTAGTAACTGATTACCTTCAACAAGCTATATATATATATATATATATATATATATATATATATATATATATATATATATATATGAATATATACATAACTTTACGTTATTCAAAGCCACCTTATAACTTCTTAGCATTAATTAATCAAATAATTGTATTATCTGACTTTAGCTGTAACTTGATGATTTATCGCACATTTTATTACAGTATGAATCACAATTCCTTTTAATAGTACTGATAAACTGGTACCGAATTAAAATGGTTCCATTGAAAAAAGTTGGGTTTCACATTTTCTCAAATCGATTCGATGATTCACTCTTATATTCTCTAAAAGCTGCAATTTAGTATTTTCGAAATTTAATTTGTCTAGCAAGATCGGTGGATTGGATAATGAATTCAGAACCCAATTTGCATGGCACAGTCTTAAATTTTGGCAAACTAGAAATTGAATTATCAATAATATTGACGTTTTGAAATGTACTCTTTGGATATCATTGGATCAGAAAATTATGCAATTCGAGAAATGTATAATATACGGGGTGTTCTATTCAAAAGTTATATTACTTCCGGCGAAACCGAAGTGAAAAAAATCATTTGTTGTCAAGAGTGCCGCTATTATGTATAGAATATCCGAATTTTCAATCAATTACTCCAAAACTGAAGGAAAGGTGTACCATGATTTTTACATCACGTATATATATATATATTATATATATATATATATATATATATATGATATATATATATTTTATATATATATATATATATATATATAAATATATAAAATATATACATATATAATATATATATATATATATATATATATATATATATATGAATATATGAAACACACTAACCGGTATATACAGGCCAGCTCCCATCATCATCCAGCTCAAACCAACTCCGTCTTGAACTCCCTCATTCATAGATCAATTCAATTCACCGATAATCACAACAGACAAGATTTGAGCAAACTAAAAAACTCTCTTCTGAAACGGTTATAATAACACCCAAATTCGCAGGTCGATCCACCATCATCAAATCCGTTTTCCAAACTCCGAAAACCCGACAATCAACCATACAAAGCTTTCCTTCCCTTTATCAAAGGTGTCACTGACGAGATTGGCAGAATCTTGGATAAACGCGACGTTGCAGCAAATAATAAAATCTTTGACTTTCTCAGGTCTCTTATAGATAACAAGGAATAAACGAAATACCATGCTCCGAATGTCCTAGGATATACATGGGATAAACTAACAGGAGAGTCACCATCCGAGCTTACTACAATCAGTTGTGCGAAACTCAGACCCTTCTTCGGCACTCTCCGACCACCATGAAGAGACGCCTCATAATGGATTTCGACCATCCCAGGACAATTGCCGCTGGGAGAACACTGCAAGCAAGAGTCATTTGTGAAACGCTTGAGATTGAAAAACGCCCAAACTACCTCAACAAACGCCATCATGGAAGCAACCACTACTTTGCCGCCTCCCTGTCAAACCAAGCTCTACTGAATTCACCTTACATAAATATTCCACATCCACCCTCTGATTTACTGTTCCTTCGAAGGAGTAGGTAGATTGGTACCCTAGAGAAAACAGATTGAGACCCGGATGTCAACTTACAAGACCCTGAACCCCCACCTGAGTGACTATGACCTAGAAGTAGGCAGCAGATTGAGACCTTGGTTGGAAATTATTTTCTATTCTAAGTGACAACACCTGACAAGGGGGCAGATTGAGACCTCAGGTAAAATCAATAAAAAAATATTCTATTTGACAAATCGCTTATACCTACTTCTGAGTTGTATTTGATGTGCGATTTTTTTCCGTATTTTTCAATCAACATATGGGCAAATCTCTGAGAGATAAATGAACATGAATTGAAATATCACAATCGGTGGACCTATTGAACCGTATAAAAATAGGACTCTATTTAATATGGGATGGTTATTACAAACTCATAACCTGTATGAATGGGAGCAGGATTGATTATGTTTTTATACAAAGTTTCTAATCCAAGTAGAATTAAAAAAACTTCTAGTATGCTTTTTTTGATCGATGGAACTCACATATATTGCGTAGCTGGTGTGATATGAAATATTCCGTTTTTAATTAAAGTGAAAGAGATAAAACAATAAAAATCTGATGGAATGCTCAATTGCTTTTTTAATTCCAACTATATGAAAGCGAATATGTTCTCCGTCAGTTTCGAAATAAATCTGCAATAGCTTTCAAAATATGTCCGAATATTCATGGTAATTTTTATTAAAATCACTAAGGAACTTATATACTTCCTCTGCGTTGCGCGGTATGGCCGGGTACGTTTTTCGATGCTGCGCTGATTATGCATACTCTCCCATACACATTTTAAGTCTTCGCAAGTTGAAACAGTAACTTCGAATATTTTTTGTTCATTTTTCTGTCTACTTGCATGCCGCAGGGACAATTTGCTCTGCTATTTTTACAAGCTTTTATTTAACTCGCTTCGTTCATATGTCATTCGTTCGTTCTGTCATTTCCGGTTCAAAATTTGTTATCAATTTTTGGTGAATTTGCCGACATCCGATTGAGCTGAAATTTGGCAGGTGTTCATAATTCTGGTGACGATGCATTATGAAATTTTTGTTAGAGATTTGTAATTATGGTCCGATTTGATTCAAAATTGGTGTGTAGGGTTTGTCGGAGTCGGGGATTATGTTTTATTTTTCGAAATTCATAAATTCAAGATGGGGGCTCCGAGATGGCGAACGAGTTTGTTGATTATGGTCCGATTCGATTCAAAATTGGTGTGTGGGGGTGATCGGAGTTCGGAATTTATTATTTTTATATCAAAATGGAAAATAAATTAAGATGACGGCTACAAGATGGCGGACAAGTTTTGTAATTATGGTCCGATTCGATTCAATATTGGTATGTTGGGGATTTCGGGGTCGGGGATTATAAATTTTTGTCAAAATTTATAAATTCAAGATGGCAGCTCCAAAATGGCGGAGGATTTTTGTGATTATGGTCTGATTCAATTCAAAATTTGAATGTGGGGGTTTTCGGAGTCGGAGATTATGAATTTTTCTCCCAAATTCATGAAACCAAAATGACCGCTCCAAGATGGCCAATGATCTCTGTGTTTATGGTCCGATCAAACATAACAAATACAAGATGGCGGATCAGTATTTAACTATGGCCCGTTTCGATTCAAAATTGGTATATCAGGGTCGGAGATTATGAATGTAGTCGAAAATTATTGATTTTAGTTAAAATATATAAATTGAAGATGGTAACTGCAAGATGGCGGAGGAGTTGATTTCCAGACATTAATCATCCTGGTCAAGTAGATTCTACTAATAAGTCACCATTATGCTCTAGTGGTTAGAGATTTTCTGAATGAAACCTTTCCCAATCGCTGGATCGGACGATGCGGTCACATTGAATGGCCTGCTAGGTCCCCAGATACAACTCCTATGGATTTTTTGTCCGGAGTTACTAGAAAAGTGAAGTATTCATAAACCGACCTACCAATTTCTGAGACTTCAAAGGAAGAATTCGAACTCAAATTCAACGAATTGTCAATTCTCGATGTTGTCAAACGTAACCCAAGAATGCATCAGATATTAGTTGACAATATCCCCAACCCAAGTAGCTCAATTCGAGCATTTGTTGTGAATTTGTAATTTGTTTATTTCTACTATGTACTGACTACTTTTAATATTTCCGTTGCAAACTAAATAATGAAATAAATAAGAAATATGAGCACCCGTTTCCTCTATATACTCGTTATACTGTATATTCAAAATGTTACAGAGACAGATAATCGAGTGCTTCCACACTTTATGAACGCACTGTATAACGATTCACTAATCCCATTTTGAAGAGATCTGGAAATATCCCCGTTTCAAATATCTTATTTATTAGGTGGGTGAGAGGATTTTTTATTTTGTGTATGATTTATCAGAGTGTTTCTGACCTCATGTACGGATTAGTAGTCCGGCAATCAACGCACAATTACGACAGAGTATTGAAACAATTTTCCTGTAGTAAAATGCTTTCAATATTGAATCAATAAAAGGAAATGAAAATATAATTCAACGGAATTTTAACTTCATCTAGATGAATGTAATAAATGCCTGGAGATTTCTCAATGTTACTTGAGTGTCCAAAAATCAAGCGATTTTCGTATTGATTGGTATTCACTGAAACTTCGAGAAAAAATTTAGGGAATTTGCGAATTGTAGAAATTTGCTGAGCTTGATTCCGCTGTAACACGTGAACTATTTATCTGATTGGAGAATATTTCATACAAAAGTTGCAGGAAATTGTATTTTCTAGTTTGTAGAAGCCACTTTTGGCCTAGGTGGGCCTAAAGGGAAGATATTAGCCGGCCACACACACAGGTACTTTTGAACGCTCTTGGCTCGTTGCATTTAGGCACGCGGATCGAACTCGTATGTTAAGGGGGAAAAATATCCACGCTCTAAATACGCACGCCTCGCGCGACGTCCAAGATAACAGTTAAATATTTTTCGCCTGTGTGGAGCGTTGTTATTGTTTTGTTCAAAAATTTTGTAATTTTATAATGCAGACACAAGATTTTGGAGTGAGGAGATTTTAACGAAGTTTATAGAAATATATAGAAAACATCCAGCGCTCTGGATGGTGAAAGGCAAGGATTATACCAATGAAAATTTGAAAGACAAAGGTCACCGTGAATTAATTGAATTGTGTAAGCAAGTTATAATAAACCCCGATGTGAATTTCGTTTGTAAAAAAAAAAGTCTATACGAAGCTGCTTCAGAAAAGAACTAAAAAAAGTGGAACAATCCAAAAGAAGTGGAGCTTCGGAGGATGATGTGTATACACCAGTCCTTTGGTATTTTGATTTACTACTTTCCACACGAGACAGTAAAACATGTTCTAGTAGCATATCAAACTTGGATGATCAAGAAACCTCTGATACTTTTCAAGATCTACGAAATGAAATCGATAAAGAGACAGAAACCCAAAAAGAGACTGGAGACGAAAAATACGACAACGAAGAAGAGGAGCAAAGAAAAGAAATGCAGAATGTTTCAAGGGTAATTTTATATTTAGCAATGTTTGTTGAAAATGCATATTTAGGCTTTTCCTTTTCTCAACATATCATCTTGAAAATCTACCTTACCTACACCATCAAAATACTCCAGATACTTTTCTCTGTTAGTTTTAGCTTCTACATTCCTGTTGTTATGGAGAGTTAAACCAGAAGAATTATCTTCATTTTGGTTCCTATTTGTTTCCAATAGTTCAGTCCTGTCTTTATCACAAGCAGTCCCAAATGCGTAACGAGAATTTTTTTTTTCAGATAATTATGAAGAACACATATGGCTAGTACAATATAATTTATTTTCTCAGGGTGTACACTGATGGCCGTATGTAGAATTCGAAATATTGAAGCTATGAGACCAAACGAATTTTCGACAATATTTCTTCCTCTAGATAGTCTATAATTAAATATCCGCCTGTTATATGTTAGTTCTTCCTGGGGAAGAGGTTTCAATACATGTTCGTGTAATGCGAATGCTTCATCTCCTATTCATATTGAATTTAAACCATATTCATTTCCAACATTTTCGGGCAAACTAAGAGCACTATTCTGCAGGTTTTCATAGAAGCGGGTATATTCTATAACTCCTCCATCTGATAGTCTTCCATTTTTACCAACATCAACAAAGATGAATTTTCCTTTAGCGTTAACTAGAGCCATAAGCACTATGCTGTAAAATCCTTTATAGTTGTAATACATAGCACCAGTGCCAGATGGTGACTGAATTCTGATCTGCTTCCCGTCTAATGCCCCTCCACAATTAGGTACTTGCCAGCGGTCTTTGAAATCTTTAAATATGCATTTCCATTCTTCTTTGTTACACGGAAACTGAAAAAAATATACATTTGAGTCAAAACAAACAGTTACTACGTATATGGGCCTAGCCCTACCGTGTGACTAGGCCGTCGGGACGGGAGAACCTTAGACAATCCCAGACACCTCTGGGCAACGTCATAGGTCCCCCTCCCAAATAACATGGTAGCGTGATTAGTAGCTTCGGCGAACTCTCACACGAACGGTGACTCGTCAAACGTTTACACGAGTAATATCAGGTCGAAAGTCTGATATGGCGGTGACCCATCAAACGCTGACAGGAGGAGTCTTGTTAACATGGGTACCCAGGGGGAGGAGGATAGCCCCACCGGTTTCGCCGCCGGTGCCTCTCCACATGGTGTTGGACTCTGGGGGGCGTGGGCTAGATAGTGGGTCCGATGGAAAACAATACCGTAATTCGATAGAGACGGGGGAGTCTTTCACCTATGGGTTGAGGTGACTGTATTCCCTGCTGACTCGGCGGGGAGCGGCGCATTAACCCGTTCGGGTACTGACATCCCATAGCCAGTAGCTTGTTTTATCAAGCGGCCCTACCGTGGCTGAGCTATAACGGTAGCTGGGTTGACCTAGCGCGCTGATTGGGCGTATCTCAATTTCAGATTCCCCCTGTTAATTTAGTAGCACAGTTTAAACCGGAAGGTAGGTCCTGTGCTGCTGATGGGGGGAGGAAGAGCGAAGCCCAAACTGAATGCAGGAGGGTTAGCTCGCGATACTCACGTCTTTCGAGACAGATTTGATTTGAGTTACTACGTATAAAATTATTTAATTTTGAAACTCATTTCTTTTACAGAGTCCCGATCCCAAAAAAAGGACTGTCAATAGCAGATTCATAACAAACCCACAGTCAAAAAGATTTAAAACTTCAAAAGATGAGAAATCGGTATTCATGAGAACATGTATAGAAAGTTTGAACAAAGGAGAAGATGACCATAAATTATTTGGTGGGAATGTAGCAGCAAAGCCGAAAAAAATGAACGAGAAACAACAGATATATTCAGAAAATTTGATAAACCAGATATTATCCAAAGGACAATTAAATACACTCTCTGAGAATACTACTATTATCGAAAATGTAATTCAACCGTACATGCCACAAAGGAACTTTCCTATAGCATCAAGTTCTGCCAGTAGTATATATACTTCAACTCCAGAACCATCCCCAGACTTATCAGATGCCGGAACATATTTTCATACGTTTCTATAATTTTTTTTATTTTCTCATTATTTTATTTTCAGTTCATTGGAGAAAATATAGTATTCTATGCGTTTACTGGGATTACTTATAATTTTCAGAATGTCTATTTCATTTACGATTAACAAACATAATTAAACAATTATTAACTAACCTTCAAGTATTCTTTCTTCAAACACTCATATATAGTCCTACATGTTTCCGGAATAATATATCCCAAAGCTTGGGCGGAAATTGCGGTACTAAATTTTAAATCTTCATAGTTACGGCCCGGTGCTAGAAACCTAAGTGTTGCACTCAACCGAGCTTCGGCTGATACCGATCTTCTCATTGGTGTGTCTTGTCTTATCAAATATGGCCTTAACACACCTAGCAATTCATCAAAAGTTTCACAATCCATTCTTTAATAATTTTTGAAGTCATCTGGATCGTTTAGTAATTCACTCAATAGATTTAAGTGTGTGTATTGGAACGTAGTTCCCTATCGCGCGTTGCGAAAGAGGGCTAGACGGAATGAATTAAGACCAAAAGTTCTAACGAGACTTTCGCTATGGTTATAAGCCGTGCGGCATGCGCGTGTTTTCTATTTCACATTGAACAGTGTGGTGTCGCGACGATTATTTTTGTTGAGTGTATACAGGTTTTTTGTACATAATAAATTATAAAAAATAATAACAATAATGAATCCTGACAGTGTTTCTGCACTAGTTCCGGATATTGCTGATGGAGTTAGGTAAGTAGAGATTTTTTACAGACAATAATAAATGCTTATGTATTTTTAGCAAGTACGCATTGAAACCTCCCTTTACTATTGTGCTAACCAAGTCATACGCGTTATAATCTCTCCATTATTGTGTGTTCAGCAAGTGAACGCGTCATAACTTTAATAAATTTAAAAGCAAATTATATTTTAATATTACAATATCAATGCGTATGTATTTAGCAAGCCGTGCGTGTTCTAACCTATACGCCTACGAAAGATAACTTACTCTAGGGTGAATCTACAAATATTCATGGATAATCATGAGAAAAGTTCATTGGTAAAATAAACACAACCTCACTTTTACCTTGAGAGTGAACATTTCTTTAATAGTTCGAAATCAATTGAAATAAAGTTCTTCCGATGGAATATGCGTTATTAGTGAAATTGTTCAGTTCGGAATGGACACTATGGAAGGTTTATACCTGTCTGGAACTGTCGCTGTTCAATACACGCCAGGATTTGGATTCCCTTTCACTCCAATGCTATCAGGAACTCCAATACCAAATAGAAGGACCATACAAATTCAGCAATCAGCTTTGGATACTTGTATACGGTGTACAAATAAGGTAATGTTGGTTTTCCGCCTATAATGTGGAAATCCTTCAATTTCTCTTCCTCGCAAAAATATAACGTGGCATTCGTTTTAAATTTATTTTCGATCTCTCCTTGTGGCTTTGTTTTCTGTCACCTGGATACCAATTTTGTTCCTTCCCTCCGATTCGAATTTTTGAATTCGCGCACTATATTGTCACTTTTTCACTGTTTGGGGTTATTTGTCATAACTTATACATAAAACTATTTTTCCATTCTTATTAACTATGTACAAATTTCAATAATAATTGCCTCTGACACTCTCTCGTCCTTATTCCCTCGCAATTTCAAATTCTACATGTGACCATACTGTTCCCTGATTGGCTATTGTCATCAAGAAGTTTGCTGTTCCACCATTGGCTACTTTTAGTAAGCTACAATTTCATATACTGTATGTTTCAAATTTATAATTTTGTTGATCACATGTTATTCAGGAAATTTTTGTAAATCTAGACTTCTTGTTGTCTTTTGAAGAATTATGGGTTGTAATCATTATGACAGTGTATGAAATTGATTGTGTTATAGTATTTGGACATTTTCATCTATTCATATCATACATAGGCTTATAAAGGAAATATAATTTCAAAAATTATGTAAAAACAATCTCTTGAAACTAATAGCTATTTATTAATTATTCTTTTTATGGGTTTTTTCTTTTTAAAATTTATAACTGGTTTTTCATTTATAACTGGTTTTTTATAACTGGTTTTTCATAACATAACAATATATTTATATATATATATATATATATAAAATATTATTATAACTTAAAAAAAAAAAAATTACAATTCCTTCACTAATTAATCGAAAGGAACTTCGTTCCATCCGGGTGTCCCTTGACACCTCTCGAATTTTTTTTCCTTTTTTTAGCCAGTTTTTCCCCATTTTCTCCTATTTCTTCCTTGGTCTATGATTCCAACATACGTTACAGCCATTGCTAAATATTTTTTTGTTATCCATTTTTCCGCCACCGCCGAGTCACACCAAAATATCAAACACGTTAGAAATCCAAGCTCGCGCTAATTTTGATCAAGTATGTCAATATTTATCTCCATAAACACACATTTTTGGTATGTACGTCAAAGACTCTCATCAAAGTATTGCCATTTAATATTTTCGTTGATGGACAACAGCGTTCTGGCTCGCCACAGACTTGGCTCGCATGCTTTGCACGGGGCATGCTAAAACCTTCCCTATGACGCTATGTGTGTGGCCGGCTATTCTCGAAACACTAGGTTTCGGTAACATTTTTACCAAAATGGCGTCGCGAGCGGCAAGGTGACAAAGTCAGAATATTAATTAGGACACCGATTCGTACGAATCTACCAAATTAGAACTCTCCGGGACCTCTTGCAGCGAAATCCCCCCTATTATGTCTTCATTGCTTGGATTATCAAACAATCCTCCGAATCGCCCGTACTAACCGCCAGTAGTACCTGTTTTTCGACCGAAGACGAAGATGTCGAATGCCGGACGGAAGAGTGCACCAACCCGAAGAGAATTTAATTGTTTCGTGTTCACCTGCACATGGGACGGCTGCTTACGGTTATTAACAGGTGGTAGACTAGCCCTCAGGAAGAGAAGTATTTCAGATTCGTGTTGGGCCGATGGCTAGCTTTCAAGTCTTCCGATGAACATATGAAGCAATTCGAGCAGTAATTAATAAAGTGAACTGCTTTCTCTGTAGAACATTGTAAGTGTATTCGCTTATCAGCTCTAATGTGAGAGTAATAAATTCCAGTTCAAAATTCCCCACAATTTGTCAGAATGAAATCACAACTTCCGAAAAGTTAACTCCAAGGAAGTTTCTCAACATATCCCAGCTGTTTACAGAACTGAGGAAATATGTTTTCTAGGAGTTTTGTGACCTAATTACAGTAAATTGTAATAACTAAAATCACTATTAATTATTTGCCAACGTTTCGACTTTTATATAGTCATCTTCAGGGCACTACAAGGTAAAATGTGAAATTTAAAAAATGTAAAACTGAAATGTTGACAGAGCAAAACGGTGATAGCAAAATAAGATACATATTCTCTATACACGTTAGGAGAAGAACGACTTCACTTGATGATATATTTCAGGGTTGCCAATATATGAAATATTTCTAATTCTCTGATATTTTTTTTACTATTGAACAGTAAGTATTGGATCAGTAGAACTTTGTCGAAAATAAAACTTCCCTAGTCTTTTCTTTTATGTTGAGTGATGGAGGTGAATAAGTTAGGTTAGGTTAGGTTACTGTTAGGCACTGGAGTTCTTCGCATGGGGGTCACTATGTTAGAGCCCTATAGAACGTATAGTCATGATTAGTAAAAGATTCAATTACATTTTTGAAGAGCTATAGAGAACAAGTAAACAGATATTGGCATTTGTAATTTCATACATTTGACATTGCGCCTTGTGGTAAATCACAGGTTTCATTGTATTTCAAATAAAAACCTTCTAACAAAAAATTAAACCGACGAAATACGTAACTGGAAAGTAAAAAAAAAAAAACCTTTTCAGTCTCAATAACTAAGCTCCTAAACTAATGTAAGTAACTAATTTTGAGTCGGCGCCAAACAGACAAGCAAATGAATTAGATGAAGCGTAAAATGATGGCATCGAGTTGCGCGGTGACATTCTGATAATTTTTTTGAAGTAAGGGTGGATAATTCCATTTGAAATCCAAATATGATCAACTATGAGGTATACCCTATCTAATAAAGGAAGAATCCTCCAAATCGAAGAACCGAGTACAAAGTTATGCTTGATAGAATCGGTTACCGGACCAGAATTCAGAGGGTGATCGATATTCTTCATTTTGCTACCCTCAGGGGTGGATTTTATCTTTTAAATTCAAATGGGACGAACTTCGAAGTACACCCTATCCACTGAAAATCATCGCAATCGAACGTCTCAGTAAAAAGTTATGCGTCATCATACATTAAAATATATATATATATATATATGTGTATATATATATATATATATATATATATATATATATATATATACGCGTCGACTAGAGAACCTCCTCCTTTTTAATTTCGTCGGTTAAAAAAATGTACTATCACATGCTCTCAAGCCCTTCTTTCACAGATCACATCATTTTTCCACGTTCTCTCTCTTTTATCGAAAACTGAATGCTACTTCTTGTAAAATACAATGAAACATGTGATTTCTCATTAGGCTGAATATTAAATGTTTGAAATCTATCTATCTACTAATATGCCAAATTTCATTGAATTCTGAATATAGATTCTAAAACTAATGGCACTACCATAAAAAAGGGATCTTTACTAGATTTCTCGAATATCAATGGAAGCTATAAACCTATTTTACTAACTTACTCAGTTCGAATACAATCCGAGTCGCACTCTACATTTTTTTTTCATAATAGTAGTAATGAGAAATGAAATATTTTATTTAATCATGTATTTCCATTTTTTCTTCTAATTACAACTCATTATCATCACCATCGTCAACATAATCATCATCGAAACCAAAATTCATTATGAGGGGCTGAACATCAGTAACAGTAGATTTTACTTTTTGTTTGGTATGTCGAACAGTTTCAGCCCATTCTAAACAATACGGTGTAACAGTAGTAAGCGATCATAAGCTTTGTGGCAAAGTGGCATATGACCACGGCTATCCTCTGAACATTACTATGGATACGTATTAAATACTTTAAAATATATTACGTGTAAGTTGTTCATTTAATAGATGATGAATATTGAATAGTTTGTACATAACAATTTCAGATCAGAATATTTTCTTGGTTCATACTTTTTTCGGTAGCTAGTCGGGTTTCAGTTTCAGTACTTATTTTTATTTCATGCTTTTTAGAGCGTGATTTTTCAGTAGTCGGGTTTCCGTATTTGAACTCATTTCTATTTCATACTTTTTAGAGCGTGATTTTTCAGTAGTCGGGTTTGAACTTACTTTTTATTTAAATTATTTTAAAGTTATAATTTCGTGATAAGTACATTTCATTTGTTTTATTGTATGTACCTGAATAATATAACGCGTGGAGAAACTCCCAGTTTATGTAATTATTATTACACAAGTTTTGTTTTTTTTTTCATATAAGTTTAACATGTGTACCATAGTCCCTAATGAAATACGTATTTATCATATATGTATTTTGGGTAGGTTTGGAGAGAAAATATGTTTGACTCACATCTGAGGCGTGATTTAATAAATTATTCCCAATCATCATATATATATATATATATATATATATATATATATATATATATATATATAGAGGATTGTATTTGGCAGGTTTCGCAGTCACTTATTCAAAGAAAATGCTCTTTTTCTGTTCAAGCTTTCGAGATTTATTTTATAACCGCACATTTCGTAAGTACGAACAATTTTATTACTGTTACATTACTAATCAATATCATTGTTGATTCAGAGTTCCTGAAGTAGAGATAATGAATCTCGAAAGCTTGAACAGAAAAAAGAGCATTTTCTTTGAATAATTGACTGCGAAACCTGCTAAATGCAATCCTCTCTCTACCATCCAGTCGAAAACAATTCTCACGTATATATATATATATATATATATATATATATATATAAATGTGCTAATTAAGCCCTTTCTTTCGATACCCAACCCGGCATCATTAATAATAATGTTTTTTACTTCATAACTTTATGTCCTCCAGAGGGCGACATATTCAATTTGCGGACGATCAAGACGCTTCCAACGATGTATCATTTTTCAAATTATGATAATTAGTTTAGAAGTTATGAGGGAACAGATGAACATACATACATACCGATCAAAATCATAACCCTCCTTTTTGCTTCGCCGTAGTTGGGTAAAAATGGCCCATTACTGTACGATTTTGAGATGTAGTGCATTACTGTACATACAAGATATGAAAAACATAATTGCGAATTATTATTCGCATGAAATATCGTGAATATTTGTGCTGTTAATATTCCGCACCAAAACATTTTTGAACGGCATTCTCCTCATCCTCAGAGCAACATCACCTGATCACAATTTTTGTTCATGGACACACTTCTTTCTGAGTTGATATTAGAAATTCGGAAATTAATTGCGGAGCCATTCTCATCTAATAGAATATCAGGAAAATACTTTGTTCTTTTCACATACAGAAGAGGTTTTGAATTTAAAAAATCTAATAGCCTCTCCTTTAGTTGCTGATGCTCCCCGAGGTTGCATATAAATGAAAACATCTTTCTTTTTCCTTTGTAAATCTCATGCGGCCATGTCAATGAACAATGTTCGTGCAGAGTACGGAATATTCAGGGAAAAACCACTGAACAATTTTCTTTATTGAATTTATAAACGTGCCCCTCTTACTACAATGGACATGAAGGATCACAAGTGGCCTGGAATAGATATGGGTTAAGTGGATTCAATTATGCATACAACCAACTTGGCCCAAGTATTTTAATGTCATGTGATTTTGAGATAATTCCCAACCATGACTGTGAATGGAAAATTAATTGTCGGGCGGCTATTCGGCTGTTTCTGTTGGGGTCATGCTGATGGAATTACAATCTTATAATTGGACTTTCCTGTTGATCGATGCTTTCTTGAAATGTTGCCGATTGTTTCGTGTAATCGGGATTATACCCGATCGATAAAGTTTTTCATTATTTATTCATCAATTCAAATGGATAGATAAATAGTATGAAAGATCGAATAAAATATTCGAACAATATGTAATACTTCATTCGAAGGTGATATTGTAACGTAAATAAACTTAACTTGGTTTAACTAATTTATTTAACACTTAATCTACAACTTAATTTATATTACTACGCCACTGTATAGCTCGATGGTATGGGCTCGTTCAGACTGTTTTCTCCCTCTTGAGGGCGGTCTATTTATCTCCGATACAGCATTCTCGATGTTTCGAATTCTTCCAGTTGGCGACGGCATGTTCCAATTGTTTCCAATATTGACCGTTGCATTACGCGGAAAAGGGACTGGATGGTTCTCGAATATCTCCGGGGATGATCTCATCGCTGTCGACGGCAACATGTGAGGCGACAGGTCCGGCCTAGGTTCGTTACATTGCCCCCTTCTTAAAGACATTTCGTCCCGAAATTTCATCCTTGGAGTGTGACGATATCTGCATGACTCCCCATATCTGCACCGTGAAGTTCGATGGAAGTAACACTCCACGGTCTTCATGATCGGTCGTGAAAGAGGGTTACAGCAAACCAAAATCTTGACGCCGCTGGATCTGAATATCGCCTCCAGCATACTTCTTATGACTCTCCAGTCCAACCCATCAATACCACAGGACAATTTTGGAATTGCTAGATCCACCAGATTCTGGTCCACCATAGTATCTCTTAGTTTGGTGAGACTCTTCCAGACATCTTCATAGGACGGTTTATCTTGGGAATGCCTCTTGGTAACTAGGTAGTAGATGTTTCTCTGGCCTTTCTTCAACTGTAGCACCCCACCAACTTCTGGATTCTGCTCCCGCAGTGTTTGGAGTTGACCAAATTTCTTGGAGAACACTACGGCGATGCCCCTGGACATTCGAAGATCTTCTGCCACACAGTGCGCTAGTGCGTAGTCAGCAGGCACCTCGAAAAGGTCTCGTGACTCCTCTCTAGTAACCCCATGTAGAACTTTCTGCCCGTTTGAATACAAGGACATAAACTTCTCGAACGTCATATCATCCTCCGGTGGCTTGAGGGTGCGAACTTGGTCATGGTTTCCAGCGTAAGGGGCCAACCTGTTGAAATGGACGACCCTTGGTTTCCCTCGGGGTGGCTTATGGATTCGGTACACAAGGTCGTTTATCCTTTTCACGATCTTATACGGGCCTTCCACGAGTTCCGCAACTTTGGTGATAGTCCACGACGACGTTTGGGGTTGTACAGCCAAACCAGGTCATCAACCTTAAATCCTCCAGCGTCGGCCTTGATGTCATAGGTCTTCTTCATTTTATCGCTGGCACTCTGGATGTTCAACCGGACTCGTTCGTGGATGTCGTCCATTCTCTGCCGAAGTTTGCTGACGTAGTCCTCTCCCGCAGTGTCTTGTCCTGGCGGTATCCCAAACTTCAGGTCACAAGGCAGTCGCAGTTCTCGGCCCATTATAATACTAGCAGGAGTTTGACCGGTGGACTCGTGTACTGCGGATCGATAGGCCATCAGGAACAAATGAAGATACTGGTCCCAGTCTCTTTGATGGTCAGAGACAACCTTGGACAAGTGGCGGTTGATCGTCCTGTTCATCCGTTCCACCATTCCATCGGACTGCGGATGTAGGGCCGTGGTTCTTGTCTTGCGGATGTTCAGCAGTAGACATATTTCTGGAAAAGGTTGGATTCGCATCCGCAGGGCAAGGCTTCCGCCCACTTACTGAAGTAGTCCATTGCCACAAGGGGATTCGAAATTTCTGCCTTGATCCGAGTGCAGCTCCATTGGAATACCGAATCGACATATCCACTCTTTCACCAAGACGTCGGCGACGGTGATGGCTTCCTGGTTGGGCAGGGCATAGGCTTCCGCCCACTTACTGAAGTAGTCCATTGCCACAAGGATGTATTTATTCCCGTGGTCGGATACGGGAAACGGGCCGGCGATGTCAATGGCGATTCTCTCGAACGGGCTGCCTACGTTGTACTGACGCATCGGGGCCTTGGGGCGTATTCGAGGTCCATTGCTAGCAGCGCATACAGCGCACTTCCTGCACCAGTCCTGGACGTCAGCTTGACAATTGGCCCAGTAAAACCGTTGCCTCACTTTCTGCAGGGTCTTCGTCACTTCCAGATGTCCTCCGGCGACTCCATCATGGATTTCCGCAGCACTTCCTCTCTTCTGTTCCGGGGAAAAATTATTTGGGCGTCTGTCTTCCCCACCAATATCGGCCTCCAACACACGTTTCAGGATCCCATTGTCCAGAATAAGAGAGTTCCATTGTGCCCAATAGGACTTAACAGCCGGCGAGTAACCTGCGACTTCCTGCCATGATGGTCTTCGATTGCCCTTCTTCCAGCTGACGACTAAGCCAAGGTCGGGGTCTCTCTCTTGGTCTTTCTGGATCTTGCTGTCATTCCAGTTGTCATCCATTGCCGCGGTTCTACAAAGTGTTGCTTCTTTCTCTTCTGCTCGTCGGCAATGTGAGCAATCATCTGGACATGGTCTTCGCGACAAGGCATCTGCATTCTTATGGCTAGTTCCGGCTCGATGTTCGATCTCGAAATCGAATTCTTGGAGTCTCTCGATCAACGTGCTACTTGACCCTCAGGATTTTTTTAACTGTAAGAGCCATTTGAGAGCTGCATGGTCAGTTCTCAACAGGAATCTTCTTCCATACACGTACTTGTAGAAGTGCTCCACTCCTTTACAACAGCTAACAGCTCTCGCCTGGTGACACAGTAATTGCGCTCTGGTTTGCTGAGCGTCTTGCTGAAATAACCAATGACCTTCTCCTGCCCCTCCTGGATCTGAGATAGGACAGCTCAAGTCCCACGTTGCTGGCGTCCGTATCCAAAATGAACTTCCGTTGGGTAAGGGATAGCTCAGAACAGGTGCGTTAATCAAAGCTCCTTCAGCTTCCTGAACGAGTCTTGGCATTCTTCGGACCACTGGAACTTTGTTTGACCTTCCGTGAGTCTGGTCAGTGGTTTAGCGATGTTTGCGAACCCCAGCACATATCGGCGATGTATGCACAAACCAAGGAAACTTCGAAGTTGGTGAATGTCTTTTGGGATGGGCCAATCCTTAACAGCTTTGATCTTCTGGTCATCCACTGCTACTCCTTCCCCAGAGACAACGTGGCCGAGGTATCGTACTTCTTTTTGGAACAGGTGGCATTTCTTAGGGCTCAGCTTCAATCCGGAGTTCCTCATTCGCAGGAATACTTCCTCCAAGTTTTCACGTGGTCCTCGAACGATCTGCCGACCACAATTATGTCGTCGAGATACACTAGACACGTGTTCCATGAGAGTCCCTTCAGTACTGTTTCCATCAATCTTTCGAATGTGGCGGGAGCATTACAGAGCCGAATGGCATAACGGTGAACTGCCACAATCCTGAGCCGATGGTAAAGCAGTCTTTTCTCGATCTTCCTGAGCGAGTTCTACTTGCCAGTATCCACTCTTCAGATCAAGGGTCGAGAAATCGTGGAACCAGCCAACGTGTCTAGGGTGTCATCTATTCTCGGGAGAGGGTAACTGTCCTTCTTCGTGACATTATTAAGTTGGCGATAGTCTACAAAAGCGTGTCGATCCATCCTTTTTCTTCACCAGTACGACTGGAGAGGACCAGGGACTGTCAGATGGTTCGATAACTCCTTCTTTTCCCATATCGCTGACTATTTTGTCAGCCTCTTCCTTCTTGGCAAGAGGAAGTCTTCTTGCTGATTGCCGGATCGGTCGGGCACCCCCCATATCAATCTTGTGCTGGACCACATTAGTTCGACCCACTTTTCCTTGTCCGGTATCGAAGATGTCTTGGTACTTTTGACTAAATCTCTTAGTTTGGGCTGTTGAGCTGGTTTTATGTCTTTGGAAGAGATGGCAACTAATTTTTCTAGTTCTGTGGGCAAGTTGTTGGGTTGGCTAATCGTACCTCGTACGCCCCGGATCACAGATGAAACTGACGAGCAGTGCCCTAAAATTGTTCCTTTCTTTAAGGTCACTGGAAAGTAATTGACATTCATGACCCTTACCGGTACAAATTTTTCAGCACGTAACAGGGTTTTCCTAGGGCAATCCCTCGTCCATTTCTCATCATGAAGTTTGGGCTCGAACATCATCACGTCTCCACTGCTCGCACTCCCGTCCAGGCGAGCCTCCAGGATGGTTTCAGCCCTCTCAGGTACGCTTATATCTTCAGCCAACAGCACACGGATCAACTCTTCACTTCTCCCATGAAGTACCTGCTCTTCTCCGTTGACACGTAGGACGCCGTCTTTGAAATCAATTCAAACCCTCTGGAATTCATGATGTCCATTCCGATGATTGCATCGTCTTCGATGTCCGCTACAAGTGCCTGATGTTTCACTTTAGTGCTGCCCAAAATTATTTCAATCGGTAGCTCGCCATATACAGTAGCTGGCCCCCTGTTGCTGTGCGTAGCTTCCAAGTTGTCGGTTCAATTCGTTCCGGTGTTCTGGCAAAGGAAGGTCCGAGAATTGTCCTAGTCGCACCTGTATATAGCAGCATGGTACAAGCCTCGTTATTGATGACACCGCCTACGAAAACACCTCTGTTCTGTCGTTGCAGGATAGCGACATATGCGTTGTTAACCAGGGCTTGCTGGACACAGGCCGACGATTGCCCTTCTCGTCGACCTTCTTTAGTTTTCCTGCATCGGAGTCGTGTTTTCGAATGTTGGACATTTGCTACGCACATGTCCAATTTTACTACAATTCCAGCATCTTATCTGTCTTTTCTCAGGGAACACTTCCTTAATCACTTTCCTTATGGCAGCTTCCAAATTAGCAGGCTCCTGTGGGTCTTCCTCTATCATTCGGACTTTACTCTGGCTTTTGCAAGATTGTTTCGCTGCCTCGAATTCCAAAGCGCGTGCCAGTGCGTCTACGAGATGTGTTGGACGGGCTAGTGTCAACGCTTGTCTGGTTTCTTGGTCACGGAGTCCATCCAGGAATGCTTGAACCGCTAGTCGCTCCATTACATTTTCTGGTGTGGCTGGATATGCGAGACGAACCAAGCGTGCAATGTCAGTTTCGAATTCTTGTAAGGATTCGCCCGATTTTGGGCAGCGATTTTTCAGCTGGGAGTGTTATACGTGTTCCAAATGGGCGTGGCCATATCGTAATTCTAGATGTTTAATCAGCTGATCATAGTCCTCCTGTTCTTGGGCGGTGAGAGTTTGTAGAATATTTGTCGCTTCTCCACGTAATGCAAGTGTCAGTGCTACAGCTCTTTCCCCTGCATTCCATCCGTTTGCTTTGGCCGCTGCTTCAAACTGCCGGCGGTAATTTGCCCATGGAGTTTTTCCGTCGAACTGAGGCGGCTTCATGGAAAGCTTCCTATTTCTGAAATGACCTTGACATCTTTTATACCCTCTTGAACTTTATCCACGTTCAAACTCAAGTCCAGCATTGCATTTTCGTTAACCATCTCTGTGGAGGACGCACTATTAATTTGTTTTTCCAGCTTACTGATCGTTTCCTTTATTTTATCTACCTCCGTGTTCATTTGCTCCCTAATTTTATCTATCTCTGTCTCAACGGTTCCCATTCTTTCTTCTAGAAATTTAGCCACACACACAATTCTATTTTAGGCCTTCAGTGTTTTCCAGGAACTTCTCTTCCAGGCTTCTTGAATTTTCTAGAAGCTTCTCTTCCAGATTTCTAGAATTTTCTTCCAGGCTTCTTGAATTTTCTTGAGCTTCTCTTCCAGATTTCTAGAAAGCTTCTCTTCCAGATTTATAGAATTTTCTTGAAGCTTCTCTTCCAGATTTCTAGAATTTTCTTGAAGCTTCTCTTCCAGATTTCTAGAATTTTCTTCAAGCTTCTCTTCCACATTTCTAGCATTCTCTTCCAAAGTCCTCGAATTTTGTTGCAGCTCTTCTTTCAAGGATTCTATTATCGGACTCAAATCACCTCCGGGAACTTCGAATAAAAATGTTTCGGGGTCCTCACCTTCTTGTATAAGTCCTTCTGCAAGTCTTTCCTGGAGTACTTGCTTTTTACCTGTTGTTTCCAGTTCCCTTTCCTCCAATTCCTGTTTCAATTCCGCTACCTTCAAATCCGCAAGGCGCACTTTTCTTGAACACATTTTGTCTTTGACGAGGTATCAGTCTGTTTTACACGAAAAGTTATCAGTTTGTTAAAAATTCACTTCGCGAATTCTTTTCCACGGGCCACCAGTCTATTGTCTGTTTCACGCGAACAGTGTAGCAGTTTATATTCCCACGCACAATTGTCCACTTCGCGAAAACCGGGCCACTGTCTATTTTTGGGCGTACAAAAAGGTCTATCAATTTATTTTTCTGACTATCCACTCCACGATCACTTGTTTATTTTCAAAATCTCACTTCCGACACCAATTGTAACGTAAATAAACTTAACTTGGTTTAACTAATTTATTTAACACTTAATCTACAACTTAATTTATATTACTACGCCACTGTATAGCTCGATGGTATGGGCTCGTTCAGACTGTTTTCTCCCTCTTGAGGGCGGTCTATTTATCTCCGATACAGCATTCTCGATGTTTCGAATTCTTCCAGTTGGCGACGGCATGTTCCAATTGTTTCCAATATTGACCGTTGCATTACGCGGAAAAGGGACTGGATGGTTCTCGAATATCTCCGGGGATGATCTCATCGCTGTCGACGGCAACATGTGAGGCGACAGGTCCGGCCTAGGTTCGTTACAATATCATGAGTGCTAGGGGTTTTATCGAGGGTAATATCATAAGTACTAGGGGTTTTATCGAGGGAAATATCATATGTGCTAGGGGTTTCATCGAGGGTAATATCATATCGCTTATTTTTTTTTTGAAATTTTCGAAAAAGCATTTTCGCTGGAAATTTCACTGAGTGCGATTTGCGGTCTCATTATCTGATTAAACCACGAAAGCGAAGCTTGGGTGGTTAAAATTTTTATATTGAGGTCGCAAATGGCACGAGTTCAGTTTCCTAGAGGCAAAATGCTCGAGGGAGAATTTCAAAAATTTTGCGATAAAATCCTCTAGCACGAATGATGATAATATTTCGCGAATAACATTTGAAACTGTGTAAAACTACCAGGAATACCTCGGAATATTTGCCAAAGATCATGCTACTACAGATTTCCATGAAAAACATTCCACCATTTTGAAAACCAGAAAATCATACCCCATCCATTATACTAACCCATGTGGTCCCAAGATCATTTTGAGGTTTGAGATTATATCTGTATATTCCATACGATGCAGGAAATAAAAATTCATTCAAATATTGTTCAAACATTAATTCAAAAGACCAACTGATTTTGTTTTTCTCTTTTCAACTTTTGCGAAAAATCAACCTTGTGAAATTTAATATAATTATATTAAAATGACCAAAATACAGTAGTGCAATTTCGACAGATCTTATAAATAAACTAGTGATACTTGGTTTCCTCAGTAGTTTGAAATAATAGAGAATTCTCCAATGAAAAAATAAATGTATAAATGAATCTGAAATTTTCGAACTTTCGGTCTAGGATTCCGACATAATTTTAAATTAAAATATAATAAATTATCGGGTACTATGTTCCCTTTTTTTCAACTATACGCCATCTCCATCCTCTACTGGGATATCTCTGAAAAAAAATAGAATTTTTCCATACCTTACCAAAAATGATGAATATATATATATATATATATATATATATATATATATATATATATATATATATATATATATATATATTTAGAAGTACGTGTTAGATGTTCAGAGAGTTAAAATGAAAATAAAAAAATTGAGAAAGCAAATAAATAAATAAAAATATTCGTATTTAGTAATTTATGCTATGTTATTTTACAGTTTTTCTGGAGATTCTACGTTTTTCTGAAACCTTATAAATATTAGTCCATACCTTTTTGAAATATTTTCATAACAAGCAATTGGCATCATTTATAAAATCATAGAGATCAAAATTTACTAATACATTTTTGAGCACAAGCAGACAACAAAATGTTGAAGTGAGAACATTCTGTATATGAAATTAGATCTGAACATAATAGCCAATGAGATGCCAGGAAAGATCTTGATGCAAAATTATGAATGTTGAAAATATGAAAAGCAGAAAACGTCAAAAATGAATTTTTATATATCATGTATATAGTATGTAAGGTATTTAGAAATGATTCGTGAATAAAAACTGTCAGATAAACGAAAATAATGAAAAGTGCAACAAAAGAGTGCGTGTAAATCGAAAATTCGAGAAGAAAACAAAAGATGTGTGGTATCAAGGGAAAATAATCAACAAGCTAGGAGATTGAGAGAAAATAATTTTGAAAGAAGGAACTCACGAAATTTGAATTAAAAAAATCAAGCATATTTCCGATATAAAACAGTTATTTGCCAATACAAAACAAGAAAACACTAGAGAGAATTTCAGCTGATGAAGGAGCCCAGATGCAGAACGAATTTTACCTATTCATTTGAGACAAATACCAATACTGGGGGATGCAGATTGGAACGGCAATTTCCAGGAACGGGAGAGCAATCCGAGACACTGAACAGTTTCGGGTTCAAGAAGCCACAGGTACTTTAAACCATAAAAAGTTACTTAACTCAGTGCATTTCAAAATAAACCTTTTCAAGAACCCTTTCGATAGAACACTTTCATGAATTAGTATATAGACCACATAACCTACAAAGATAGGTCACATTTAACTTTTTATTATCTCATAACTTCATTTTTTCATGTATATTTTGCTGTGAAGCACTAATTCAAGTTAATTATCACAGAATAGGTAACAGAGTATTCCTGAAAAAAAATATATTATTTTGATAAAATTTCTGATTTATTTTCAATGATTGATCCCTACAATTTTGCCATTTTCTGAAACTGACATCAAGAACTACTAGAGGGCTCCACAGTAGAACTGACTCCTGAGATTCTATAGGAGTACCGATTGGGTTAGCTGAGGTAAAGAGAATAAGGTAAAATAATCAATGACAAAGAGGTGAAATACATAGCCGGACATAAGAAATACTTATATGGGTATTTATTTATGAACATATTAAATTGAATTCAAAGGGCAACTAGCTGAAAGATTCATAAATGGTATAAAAATTAGTTAAACAAAAAATATATTTTTTTTGTTATATGATAAAATTATAAAAAAAATAAAAAAAAACCATATTAATATATATATATTTATATATATATATATATATATATATATATTTAATTTTTATTTAAATTTACCCACAAAATTTAACAAGCATGAATTATATATTTATCTAACATTTCTTGCAGAATTTGAAAGTAATGAAGTAAGTATTTATAATAATTTGATTAAATATATTCACCATTTTAAATCCATTATCTGAATATAGTTGGTAATTAAATTCTGAAACGCTATTCGATTTAATCAGGAAAATTAGTTCTGCAATAAATTACAAAATTTACCTACCCTTGCCTTTTCAGCCTATCTTTTGATTTGGCCAGATAGGCACTGACCACAATTTCAATATCTTTTAATGTTGTTTCTTTATGGCATTGTTATATTGCCTCTGAAAGTAATTACAATTGTTTAACTCATTCATGCAGTTGTTTAAAAAAGTTATTTATGACGTTCTAATTATTCAAGAGGTCAAACTGAACCTGGGGTTTCTCCCGAGAAATTATAAGAGAAACAATGACACACCCAAAACGCAAGCAACCATTTTCAATTTTTTTTCGTTTACGACCCACAACACTATATTGGTATGAATGAACTAATTGAAATGTAAATGATATGAATATTTACTTACGTGATGTATTAGAAGTATAAGGGCACGATTTAATTATAAACTATAACTTTTTATGGAAAGAAATGCCTAAAAACGCGGGACTCAACCAAACACAAACATCTAGTAAACATGGTGGCACATGGCGAATACACGCAACACGCAGTCGCAGGAACGAAAACGCCAAAGTATCACAACTAAGCTATGTTTCGCAGACAGAAATGACTGACGCTGACCGTTCAACGATTTTGATTGGTTCTCACGATGTGCCTCGATATTGATAACCAATCACAAGGCAAATAATATATGTTAGAATAGAATAAAATAGAAATTTATCAACCATTCAGGTACAGATAGTACATATGGCACGTCATAAAGTGATTGTCATAAATAAATAGATAATATAAATATTATGGTGAAATAAATTAGTACTATACAAAAAACATATAAATTTAAAAAAACATATATAGCAATAGATGGATGTAGCATTTACAAACAGGAAGGCACTATTCAACCTTAAATACAGGTTGGTTATCATCCAAGTATTCATGTATGCTACAAAAACATTTATTCACAAGAAGTTTTTTTACCTCGGCTTTGAATTTACGTTGACCAGGAATTTGCTTGATATTCAGTGGGAGTTTATTATATAATTTTATTGCATTATAATGTGGTGATCTCTCATATGCTAGTGTTCGATGTGTAGGTACCATTAAAGTATTGCTGTTGCGTGTATTGTGTTCATGTGCAGTTGAGAGAGTGGGTAGGTATTTCAGATTTTTTCTTGCGTACATAAGGCACTTAAAAATATATATACAGGGAGCGCTCAGGATTTGATTCTGAATCATAATTGGTTTACAGCTATCTAAATATCCAACTTTAAAAATCAATCTTACGATTTTCTTTTGAATAACAAAAACTCTTGGGAAATTTGTAGCTCTACCCCAACAGAGAATGTTTCGAGATAGGTGTGAGTATGCTAGGGCATAATAAATGGTCAACAAACCAGCTGTGTCAAGACAATACTTCATTTGAGAGACTGCAAAGTGAGAGCTATTAAGTTTTTTACAGACACTGTCTATGTGATCATCCCAGGTGAGCTGACTATCTATTTGCGTTCCCAAAAACTTCACTTTCTCAGATAAATTGATATCTACATCACTCTTTATCGGATTGGGAATTGGGCGTCTGAAATAGAAGTTCACTGTCATCGTTTTATCTACATTGAGTACTAATGAATTAAAATGGCCCCAGGATCCAAATTCATCAACAACTTTAAAAACTTCCGCTTTCAATACTTCAGCATACATAGTTATGTGAGCATTTATATGTTCAGGTAGGTCGTTAATGAAAATAGTGAAGAGTAGAGGTCCCAGGACAGAGCTCTGGGGGACACCCATTTTCACAGGATATTTTTTAGAATTAACATCACCATATCTCACTACCATATCTCGTTCTGTCATGTATGAGTGTATCCAGTTTATTACATGTTCAGGAAAGATTAGGGCATAAAGCTTAGAAACTAATTTGAGAGGATCCACGGTATCGAAAGCTTTCGATAGGTCAAATAGAAGGGATACAACATAATCCCTATCATCAATCTTTTTCAGAATATGATTGAGTAGATAGCAGGAGGCCGTTTCCGTAGATCTTTCTTTCCTGAATCCATGTTGACTGTCACATAGTAAATTATTCATTTCTAGATATAATGTAATACGATTGGCAACTATTCTTTCAAAGATTTTAGATAGCGATGTTAGTAAAGATATTTGCCTATAGTTTTCGATTTCCTGCTTATTACCTTTTTTATATAATGGAATTATCAAAGCTATTTTGAATATATCTGGAAAACGTCCTTGAAAAAGTGATTGGTTCATTAAGTACACCAGAGGAGTAATGATGAGATCTAGTATATATGAAATAGTGTGAAGTGATAGTTCATCCGAGCCATATGTATTTTTATTCTTTGTGGTTTTAATTGTTCCGATAATTTCTGTCTCAGTTATAGGATCAGTCTGATACTCATGTATAGTATTTATAGTACTTGATGTTGTACATGGCAAGGACAGGTTTGACCCAAAGTGGTTCAACAGAGCATTAGTAGCAGCATTAGAGAAGAAATCCGCAAAAGCATTTGCAATATCGGTTGAATCCCTCAATAATATACCATGATGCATGACAGTAGGTTCTTCCTCACATGTGATTACTCCATATCCCAGTTCTCTATTTATTATTTTTCATGTTTCCTTAGATTTATTGCTAGAATTATTAATTTTTTCTTCATTATAGTTTGACATTCTGTTTGTGTTGTTTCAAACGTTGATTATATATGTTTTTGATATGTTCCGTTGCATTTTCTTGTTGAGTTTGTTTATGTAATGCCTTAAGATAATTACTTTCTTCAGTTATGCATGTTGTGACCCAGCTCCGTTCAGACCTGAAAGTTTTTTTAAGTCTTTTTGGGCAAGAAATATCAAAGCACCATGTTACATTGTCAACAAAATGCGTAAATGCTGTATCGATGTCTAGTTGATAAAGTTCTGCCCAATTTAATATAGAAAGACGATTTCTGAATTCTGTCATATTTTCTGGATATAACAGCCTTTTTTGGATCATAGGTGGTGGCATTTTTGTAACATTTCTGGAATTAGGAGTTTTAATGCTTAGTATATGTGATAGATGATCGGCTACATTCGGATTAACTAAATTACAGTCGAAAAGTTTTATTGGAATATTTGTCACCATATAATCAATGCATGTCGAACTTGTGTGTCCATTTTTGTCTGTAAAAATTCTTGAAGATACTGTCGGTTCATTAGTACTCAAGTTGAATGCCTCGAATATACTAGTTGATTTCTTTACATTATTACAGGATTTGTCATGAAAATTAATGTTTAGGTCACCACAAAGTATGACCCACCTGGTTAACCCTATAGCAGTGTCTAGTGCTAGAGATAATCTCTCGAAAAAAATGTCGAGGTTACCTTTAGTTGGTCTGTAAACTGCAATAATAACAAACTTTAATGTTGCAATGTTACAACGCACGGCACACATCTCAACATCACATTCAACAGACAATCGACCTATATTCGGCACCTCCTTCACTGTATTCAAATTCCTGGCAAGAATCAGCGAGCCCCCTCTAATATGATTAGCTCTAGAAAAGTATGATACTAATTTAAATCCATTAATATGTAGGAAAGAAATGTCAGTTGCCATCACCCAGTGTTCACTAATGCATAAAATATCTATCACATTCGTTTTTAAAAATACTTCAATAGAGTTCCTATTATTTAAGATACCTTGTACATTTCCATGGCAAATATTCAATCGAGACGAAAAGTCCAGTCCATTGTCAATATCATAGTGGTCAGGTGTCACATCATTAGAACTTGAACTGGGGTGTTGGGTAAAAAATGAACATCTATATTTTCCTGTAAATCAGGTACATCCTCAATGTTTAGCAGACTTCGTTGCATTGTTGTTTCCAATTGTCCTAGAGAAGATGTTGCAGAGGAGTTTTCTATCCTGTCATTGATGTTTTCATTCGAAAGTTTTATAGTCTTGATAACAATGTTGCTATTTGAGATGGTGAGGAAAGAAACTACTTTATTAAGTATCCTGAATTTGCTTTCTATTTGTTTGCAATCTACCAGATACCGCGAGGGTGTACATCTGTTGCGATTTTTAAAATACTTTATTTCTTTTTTAATTTTGTTGATTAGGATCTGGTCAATGGGTTTATTTTTTTCTGTCATCAATAATAAATTCGTGTATTTCCCAATAGGTAATATTTGTTTTAGCGCAAGTAGTAAGTTTCTATTATTACTCACATTGTTAGTATTGAACATAATAATGACAATATCTTCAGAGCCATAATGTAACGTATCATGAAAGATATTTCTCGTCAGATCTGATAGTTCCGTTGTTTCTGGTAACAAAATTTCCTTCACTTCATAATTTGAAGATGAGATTTTTTTTCCCAATGCAGAGGAAAATTTTACTCCATATTGATCTCCTATTATCAAGATTTTCTTTGTGGGCAGTGGGATTTCAGTAAAACTATTTTCGATTGTAGTCTGATTATTTTCTTCATGGAGAATAACATTAGTCGAATCGAAGGCAGTTTGCTCATCTCCTATTTCATGTCCATTTTCCAACTTTGCCGCCTTTTTCTTTTTATTGTCACTAACTCCCCTTTTCTTATAATTTTTCCCATTTTTTGGGGATTTTTTGCCGCTTGGAGTGCTAATTGACACACTTTCACTACTTGGATCAAATTGCGTTAGATCTTCAATTGAAATTTTCGACTCATCCATCGTTTGAACTGCAGAATTTTTGATTTCAACTGTTGTTTGGGTTAGCTTAGATATCCTATCAATCGCTGTTTGTGTTGATGCTATTTGTGTAGGTTTATTGTTCAACATATATATGATATCCTGGAGTTCGTTTATTTTCATATTGGATTCTGTAATGATTTCCTGTTGTGATCTGATGAGGTCATTTTATTCAATTGAAATATTCCATTTGGAATTTTATTCCCATTGAAAATAAATTTTCATGCCCAAGTGGTGATATTCTTGAATTTTTTTTTTCATTTCAAGTATTTTTCCATTTATATCACGCTCCCTATAATTATGATGAATGTCCATTGAAATACGTATGGGAATGATCTGTGAATATTTCAAGAATACGTAAAACAGAATATTTGATCGCGAACATTCGTACATGAATATTCCAAGAACATTCCTACAGGAATATTATATTAGTATTCATTCGGAAATATTCCAGAAAGGATACTCCTGGTATATACATCTGGGAATATAAAAGATTTTTTCTTCTTTGAAAATTCCTTGAATGTACCAAAAGCATATATATATATATATCTATCTAATATATAAAATTCTCGTGAAACGGTGTTTGTAATTAAACTCCTCCGAAATGGCCCGACCGATTCTCATGAAATTTTGTGTGCATATTGGATAGGTCTGCGAATCGTACGACATCTATTTTCATCTCCCTGAATGTTAAGGGTGGTCCACCCCTCAATTTTTTATTTTATTTTTTGGATAAAAATCTTTTTTTTTATTTTTTTATGATACAGCATTCAAAAATACATACAACCCTAAATTTTCACCCTTTTACGATCAACCCCTATTCTCCATCGCGATTTTTATTTTTTTTCATTCTATCCACAGATCCACGATAGGGTTGCATGATGGCAATCGAATATAATAATTGTAGTATGATACATTGAGAACGGGATAACGGGATAAAGGAAAAACGGGATAACAGGACAACGGGATAACGGGAATAACGGGATAACGAAAAAACGGGGAAACGGGATAACAGGATGAGGGAATAACAGGAGAAGGGGATAACGGGAGAACGAAAAAACAGGAAAATGGGATGAAAGGATAAGGGGATAAGGGGAAAACGGGATAACAGGATAATGAAAAAATGGTATAAAAAACAGGAAAACGGGATAACGGGATAACGGGATAACAAAAAAACGGGAAAATGGGATAACGGGATGACAGGATAAGGGGATAACGGGATAACGGGAAAACGGGATAAAGGAAAAACGGGATTACAGGAAAATGGGATAACGGGAATAACGGGATTACAAAAAAACGGGATAATGGGATGACAGGATGAGGGGATAACGGGAAAACGGGATGAAGAAGAAACGGGATGACAGGAAAACGGGATATCGGGACAACAGGAAGCGGAAAGAGTCAAACGCATAGTCTAGATGGAACAACATAAAGAAAAATAAAAAAAAAATCTACCTGGACGAGAGTTTTCGGGAAAAACATTTTAGGGAACATAAAAATGTGGACAGGACAACGTCTGTCGGGTCAGCTAGTATATATAAATATATATATATATATATATATATATATATATATATATATATTTTTTTGGAATATCTTATGAATATTCAGAATATATTCTTTTTGGGGATATTTAGGGAATATTCCAGGAATACAGTGCTGTCTGGGCAAATCGCTAGAAGGTCTCCTTCTTGAAGAACTAGACTATACTGAATCAACAGGCAAACGACCATGCAACAATGACACATCAAATGAAATGAACAGACTTAGACACATATCCAGCGATAACTGAAAAATAAAAAATAAATTAATACCAAAAACATTTTGTAAAAATAAGTTTCAATTTAAATGCTCGAAAAAGAAGAAAATGAACTCGAGAGATATACCTGTGTAAATAAACAAGACTACAATATGTAACTTTATCTTGACAAGTAATTATAGGAAAAAATGTATTTCGTAAAATAAATTTACTCAGGTAATTCTCGCGACAAGCTTTCGTATCATATAAATTGTATAATGAAATAAATTGATGGGATTGATTCAATTTGAAGTTTATTTACTTCTTTTTAGAGCATTTACATGAAAGATTGATTGAAAAAAATGTATTCTATTAAACTTGATTTGCGGTCGAGAAAAATGGACTATCGTGACTTTTAAAATTTAAATAGTTATATGAGTGAAGGAGCCAGTTTTCCGCCAGAATTATGGGAACAAATGTGTGCGAGTCTTTCCACTCTGGATTTAATTTTTATTTTTATTCTGCTTATCTCAACATGAGTGCTAACATGGTACCCCTAACAGGTATACGTGCCACGAAAAGCATTAACAAAATTATCAGCATCGAATTCATGGATGCCCCAAAAATGTAAGGAGTTAGTGTGGATTTATGCAGCACAAAATAACAAATAACAAATATCACGTAACCAATAACAAGTATAAGTTGAATTTCTTATTTTTCAATGACACTGTTTATGCAGCCAAGTATCAAATATCAATCAACAAATAACAAATAAGAAGTTGGCCAACTTTAACTTTTTACGTTGATTGAACGTGATTTTCTCATTGTGCGCAACAAGTACGCAAGTGACCGTTGATTGGTCTGTCCAGTGAAGAAACCAACAACCTTAAACTACGTAGGGATGCAATTCTTTTCATAAAGGATTAATCAAATGTTCAAATAGAATCCAGGGCAAATTTCCGGCAAAGTTAAATTTAAGTCATCCAAAACTATTTCGTACCAACATTAAACGTCAAACCATCATTTTATAAAAAGTAACGCCGGAAAACCCGTTACCTGGTTTCGAGTAGTAATTAAGAAATGAATAAACGAAGTTTTCCAAAGAACTTAACCAAAAAATCTTAAATTGGGGAAAGGCATACTCAAAACTTAATGCACTCATCTCTCCAAAAAACTTAGAAGAACGTAACTCTGTGAAAAAAAGTAGGTTTAAAAAGAAAAACGTTTTTTCAGGATTAAAAATAGTAAAAATGTAGATTTCAAAAAGTTATGGTAAAAATAATTTTGAAATAACAAGAAAATCCATGCATCCCTTTCCATAATATCAAGGAATTGAAATGCAAATGTTCCTTTCTGGATAAGCCTGGATTATGTTTAATTTATGTCGTGTTCACCTAACAACCGCACCTGGTTTCAGGCTTTGGCCCCCATCAGTACGGAGAGTCAACCTATCGAGGTGGGAGATTTTCGAGTGTTTCTTTCGTCACTAGGACCGCCAGTTAAAGTTTATCTTTTCCGGCGTACCTATAGGTGTTACAAGATCGATGATGGTTTGTTTATTGCTGTGTCTCACTTCAGCCAGAGTTCTTTGGACTTTGGCTGGTTGACTACCCGTACTGATGAGGGCCAAGAAGCCCGAAACCGGTATGCGATTGTTAGGTGAACACGACATAAATTAAACATAATCGAGCTTATCAGAAAGAAACATTTGCATTCAATGTCCATTGATATTATATGGAAGTATGCATGGATTTCAGGAATATCATTCAATGTTCTCGTGGCATTTGCCAGGAAAGCAGTTGTTTTTCACCCGAGATCTACCATTTTCTGGTTCAATTTATATTGAATCCTTTATGTGAAGAAACCGTTTAATTCGATTTTTCTATTCATTCCACTTCACATGGCACTTATTTTTCACTATATGCTAGACGGGCTTGCCAATTCTACTGAGAAGGAATCTTTATTTAGAAACCTATCGAGGTGGAGATTTTCGGAGTGTTTCTTTCTGTCACTAGGTACCGCCAGTTAAAGTTTATCTTTTCCGGCGTACCTATAGGTGTTACAAGATCGATGATGGTTTGTTTACGTTGTGTCTCACTTCAGCCAGAGTTCTTGACTTTGGCTGGTTGACTACCCGTACTGATGAGGGCCAAGAAGCCTGAAACCGGTATGCGGATTGTTAGGTGAACACGACATAAATTAAACATAATCGAGCTTATCAGAAAGAAACATTTGCATTCAATGTCCATTGATATTATATGGAAGTATGCATGGATTTTCAGGTGAATATCATTCAATGTTCTGCGTGGTATTTGCCAGGAAAGTAGTTGTTTTTCACCTGAGATCTACCATTTTCTGGTTCAATTTTATATTGAATCCTTTATGTGAAGAAAACCGTTTAAATTTCGATTTTCTATTCATTCCACTTCACATGGCACTTATCTTTCACTATATGCTAGACGGGCTTGCCAATTCCTACTGAGAAGGAATCTTTATTTAGAAACCTATCGAGGTGGGAGTTTTCGGAGTGTTTCTTTCTGTCACTAGGTACCGCCAGTTAAAGTTTATTTTTTCCGGCGTACCTATAGGTGTTACAAGATCGATGATGGTTTGTTTACGTTGTGTCTCACTTCAGCCAGAGTTCTTTGGGACTTTTGGCTGGTTGACTCCCTGTACTGATGAGGGCCAAGAAGCTCGATTTTCAGGGATATCATTCAATGTTCTGCGTGGGTGAACACGACATAAATTAAACATAATCGAGCTTATCAGAAAGAAACATTTGCATTCAATGTCCATTGATATTATATGGAAGTATGCATGGATTTTCAGGTGAATATCATTCAATGTTCTGCGTGGTATTTGCCAGGAAAGTAGTTGTTTTTCACCTGAGATCTACCATTTTCTGGTTCAATTTTATATTGAATCCTTTATGTGAAGAAAACCGTTTAATTCGATTTTTCTATTCATTCCACTTCACATGGCACTTATCTTTCACGATATTATTTATGTTTTGTATTTGCTTTTATCGAGGGTTTTGTTTGGAACAAATATATTATTTTGAAATGGAATTCGACGACGCTGTTCTTATGGAACTTGTTGTTTCAAATGGCTTGAAACTGACTTGTGCGCCTGCGTACCATTTATTGCTGATTGTTAATTTGGTGTGCATAAATGGTAACATTTTCACTACTTGTTATTTGATAATTGTTACGTGATATTTGTTATTTGATATTTGTTATTTTGTGCTGCATAAATCCACACTTACACTATCTCCATGTTAATAGTTTTCGAGTTATTTGCAAAAAACTATACTCTGTCCTTTTTTCACTGGCAGCTAAACACCCTCATTATAAATGCAAATGTGTGAAAAGTTGTTCACCGTCGGCGCAAATAAATTTCATGGTAATAAACACGTTTTGATAGGACTTCATGTGTTTTCGAGTTTACTTTTCTAGTCCACTATGTTTTATCTCTAATAACAATAGAACGATGAAATTATTACAAAGCATCGATGGTAAAAGTCTTGATCAGTGACGTGTGTTCGGTAAACTATGTTTTAATATTTATTTATTTATAAAATTTTCTAAGAAACAATACATGTTTATAACAATATTCAATTTAGAGTAATAATTGACAATTCATCGATTATTGGATGTATCAAAGTTACAGTTGTCAAACTATTATAAGTGCGTCCTGTGCGCGACTTCGGCAGCTCACCTGAAATGTTTTAGTTGCAAATAGTGATGGTAATAAATGTATGTAGTTACTTACCTAAATGTCCATTTCACAGTCATCATCGGTATCCTAATCAGATGAATCTTCGTGACCCATTGAAATTACTAGAGATTCCAAAGTTTGGACAATTAAATTATTTATTTATTTATTTATTTATTTTTACATCCAGCAGGTTGAACCCATTTACAGGAAGTACATAATTTATACTAATGGTAAGTTGGTTAATTAATTAGGTAAAGTCACATGTAAGTGCCTTATAAATTGATTGATGTACAAGAAAAATATGTCTACATTACATAAATCATTAGCTTGTCTACACATTATGTAAATGGGAGAGTGAAAGTGGTGAAAAGAGTTTGGTACATTTGAGTGAAATGTCAAATTGGATCTAGACGTTAAACGTGGTACATTGAAATTAATGAATGACAATAGAGTATTGGAGTCAATAAGGTTGTGAATTAATTTATAAATGAATGTGAGGTCACTAATTTTCCTAATTTTGCAAAGTGACTCAAACTTGAACTCATTGAGGAGGAGGTCATAATTGTAACCTCTCGCGGGATAGACTCCGTGTCATTTCATAAAACAATAACTGAGAAATTTTTTCTGTACTCTTTCAATGGCAGCGATGAATCTCTCATGGTTCGGATTCCACACAGAACTACAATAACTGAGTTTACTCTTCACAAGGGATTTATAAACAGCTTTCAGAGCATCTAGAGATTTTATATCTCTGCAATTGCGCATCAGAAATCCCAGCAATTTTGTTGACTTAGATACGATGGTATCAATGTGAAATGAAAATGTTAGTTTGCTGTCGAACAATATTCCTAGGTCTTTGAACTGGGTGACACGGGAAAGATGCCTATTAGAGGTTGTATATAAAAAATCTTTTGAATTCGTTCTTCTGGTGTGAGTCATGACCTTGCACTTTCCTTCATTGAGAGTTAATTTGTTTTCTGCACACCAATTATTGTGTGCATTGATATCATTTTGTAGAGATATACAATCCGATTCATCATCATTAATTCTGAATATCTTCATGTCATCCGCGTATAGTAATTTGTGTGATTGTATAGACGAGCAGACATCATTAACAAATAGAAGGAATAACAGTGGACCTAAATTCGAACCTTGGGGAACCCCTGAAGTTGTTAAAAAAGTATACGATTTCACGCCCTCGTTTTCAACGAATAAACGCCTATCCACTAAATATGAATTCAGTAATTCTCTAATTGATTGTGATATTCCAAAAGTTGGTAATTTATTTAACAGCACTTGATGCGACACACGGTCGAAGGTTTTGCTGAAATCTCTGTAGATTACGTCAACCTGTTTTTTGGTATCGAGTGCACTAGGAACGAATTGAGTGAATGTGCACAGGTTTGTTGCAGTGCTCCGACATTTGACAAATCCGTGCTGAAATTCCGAGATCGACCGACGAACGTGTGCGTATATCATCTCCGAGAGTATAATCTCGATCAATTTTGAGAAGACTGATATAATAACAACGGGTCTGTAGTTTGTTACTTCGTTAGCCACTCCGGATTCAAATATCGGACCGATCCTAGCAATTTTCCATAGGTTTGGAAATTGTTTGGTTTTTATGATCATATTGTAACGAACCTAGGCCGGACCTGTCGCCTCACGTGTTGCCATCGACAGCGATGAGATCATCCCCGGAGATATTCGAGAACCATCCAGTCGCTCTGCCGCGAAAAAACAACGGTCAATATTGGAAACAATTGGAATATGCTAGTCGCCAACCGTCCGAATTCGAAACATCGAGAATGCTGTATCGGAGATAAATAGACAGCCCTCAAGAGGAAGTACACAGTCTGAACGAGCCCATACGATCGAGCTATACAGTTAGTAATATAAATTAGTTGTGAATTTAAGAGTGAAATAAATGAGCAAAAACCAAGTTAAGTTTATTTACGTTACAATTGGTGTCGAAAGTGAGATTTTGAAAATAAACAAGTGATCGTGGAGTGGATAGTCAGAAAAATAAATTGATAGACCTTTTTGTACGCCCAAAATAGACAGTGGCCCGGTTTTCGCGAAGTGGACAATTGTGCGTGGGAATATAAACTGATACACTCTTCGCGTGAAACAGACAATAGACTGGTGGCCCGTGGAAAAGAATTCGTGAAGTGAATTTTTAACAAACTGATAAACTTTTCGTGTGAAACAGACTGATACCTCGTCAAAGACAAAATGTGTTCAAGAAAAGTGCGCCTTGCGGATTTGAAGGTAGCGGAATTGAAACAGGAATTGGAGGAAAGGGAACTGGAAACAACGGGTAAAAAGCAAACTCCAGGAAAGACTTGCAGAAGGACTTATACAAGAAGGTGAGGACCCCGAAACATTTTTATTCGAAGTTCCCGGAGGTGATTTGAGTCCGATAATAGAATCCTTGAAAGAAGAGCTGCAACAAAATTCGAGGACTTTGGAAGAAAATTCTAGAAATCTGGAAGAGAAGCTTCTAGAAAGTTCAAGAAGCCTGTAAGAAAATGATAGAAATCTGGAAGAGAAGCTTGAAGAAAATTCTAGGAATCTGGAAGAGAAGCTTCAAGAAAATTCTAGGAATCTGGAAGAGAAGCTTCTAGAAAATTCAAGAAGCTTGGAAGAAAATGCTAGAAATCTGGAAGAGAAGCTTCAAGAAAATTCTAGAATTCTGGAAGAAAGCTTCTAGAAAATTCAAGAAGCCTGGAAGAAAATGCAAGAAGCCTGGATGAGAAGTTCCTGGAAAACACAGAAGGCCTAAAAAAAGAATTGTGTGGTGTGGCTAATTTTCTAGAAGAAAGAATGGGAACCGTTGAGACAGAGATAGATAAAATTAGGGAGCAAATGAACACGGAGGTAGATAAAATCAAAGATGGGGTCGAGGCAGAAATGGACAAAATAAAGGAAACGATCAGTAAGCTGGAAAAACGAATTACTAGTGCGCCCTCCACAGAGATGATTAACGAAAATGCAATGCTGGACTTGAGTTTGAACTTGGATAAAGTTCAAGAGGGTATACAAGATGTCAAGGTCATTTCTGAAATAGGGAAGCTTTCCATGAAGCCGCCTCAATTCGACGGAAAAACTCCATGGGAAAATTACCGCCGACAGTTTGAAGCAGCGGCCAAAGCAAATGGATGGAATGCAGGGGAAAGAGCTATAGCACTAACACTTGCATTACGTGGAGAAGCGACGAATATTCTACAAACTCTTACCGCTCAAGAACAGGAGGACTATGATCAGCTGATTAAACATCTAGAATTACGATATGGCCAGGCCCATTTGGAACACGTATACCACTCCCAACTGAAAAATCGCTGCCAGAAATCGGGCGAATCCTTACAAGAATACGAAGCTGACATTGCACGCTTGGTTCGTCTTGCATATCCAGCCACACCGGAAAATGTAATGGAGCGATTAGCGGTTCAGGCATTCTTGGATGGACTCCGTGACCAAGAAACCAGACAAGCGTTGACACTAGCTCGTCCAACACATCTCGTAGACGCACTGGCACGCGCTTTGGAATTTGAGGCAGCAAAGCAATCCTGCAAAAACCAAAGTAAAGTTCGAAGTATTGAAGAAGACTCACAGGAGCATGCTGACTTGGAAGCTGCCATAAGAAAAGTGATGAAGGAAGTTTTGCCTGAGAAAAGACAGATAAGATGCCGGAATTGTGGCAAAATTGGACATGTGCGTAGCAAATGTCCAACATTCATCGACTCCGATGCAGGAAAACTAAAAAAGGTCGACGAGAAGGGGCAATCGTCGGCATGTGTCCGGCAAGCCCCGGTTAACAACGCATATGTCGCTATCCTTCAACGACAGAACAAAGGTGTCTTCGTAGACGGTCTCATCAATAACGAGCCTTGCACCATGCTGCTAGATACAGGTGCGACTAGGACAATTCTCGGACCTCCCTTTGCCAGAACACCGGAACGAATTGAACCGACAACTTGGAAGCTACGCACAGCAACAGGGGAGCCAGCTACTGTATATGGCGAGCTACCGATTGAAATAATTTTGGGCAACACTAAAGTGAAACATCAGGCACTTGTAGCGGACATCGAAGACAATGCAATCATCGGAATGGACATCATGAATTCCAGAGGGTTTGAATTGGATTTCAAAGACGGCGTCCTACGTGTCAACGGAGAAGAGCTGGTACTTCATGGGAGAAGTGAAGAGTTGATCCGTGTGCTGTTGGCTGAAGATGTAAGCGTACCTGAGAGGGCTGAAACCATTCTGGAGGCTCGCCTGGACGGGAGTGCGAGCTGTGGAGACGTGGTGATGTTCGAGCCCAAACTTCATGATGAGAAAATTGGACGAGGGATTGCCCTAGGGAAAACCCTGTTACGTGCTGAAAAATTTGTGCCGGTAAGGGTCATGAATGTCAATTACTTTCCAGTGACCTTAAAGAAAGGAACAATTTTAGGGCACTGCTCGTCAGTTTCATCTGTGATCCGGGGCGTACGAGGTACGATTAGCCAACCCAACAACTTGCCCACAGAACTAGAAAAATTAGTTGCCATCTCTTCCAAAGACATAAAACCAGCTCAACAGCCCAAACTAAGAGATTTAGTCACAAAGTACCAAGACATCTTCGATACCAGACAAGGAAAAGGGGGTCGAACTAATGTGGTCCAGCACAAGATTGATACTGGGGGTGCCCGACCGATCCGGCAATCAGCAAGAAGACTTCCTCTTGCCAGGAAGGAAGAGGCTGACAAAATAGTCAGCGATATGGGAAAAGAAGGAGTTATCGAACCATCTGACAGTCCCTGGTCCTCTCCAGTCGTACTGGTGAAGAAAAAGGATGGATCGACACGCTTTTGTGTAGACTATCGCCAACTTAATAATGTCACGAAGAAGGACAGTTACCCTCTCCCGAGAATAGATGACACCCTAGACACGTTGGCTGGTTCCACGATTTTCTCGACCCTTGATCTGAAGAGTGGATACTGGCAAGTAGAACTTGCTCAGGAAGATCGAGAGAAGACTGCTTTTACCATCGGCTCAGGATTGTGGCAGTTCACCGTTATGCCATTCCGCTCTGTAATGCTCCCGCCACATTCGAAAGATTGATGGAGACAGTACTGAAGGGACTCTCATGGAACACGTGTCTAGTGTATCTCGACGACATAATTGTGGTCGGCAGATCGTTCGAGGACCACGTGAAAAACTTGGAGGAAGTATTCCTGCGACTGAGGAACTCCGGATTGAAGCTGAGCCCTAAGAAATGCCATCTGTTCCAAAAAGAAGTACGATACCTCGGCCACGTTGTCTCTGGGAAGGAGTAGCAGTGGATGACCAGAAGATCAAAGCTGTTAAGGATTGGCCCATCCCAAAAGACATTCACCAACTTCGAAGTTTCCTTGGTTTATGCACATACTATCGCCGATATGTGCTGGGATTCGCCAACATCGCTAAACCACTGACCAGGCTCACGGAGGGCCAAACAAAGTTCCAGTGGTCCGAAAAATGTCAAGACTCATTCAGGAAGCTGAAAGAAGCTTTGATCAACGCACCTGTACTGAGCTATCCCCTACCCAAAGGGAAATTCATTTTGGATACGGACGCCAGCAACGTGGACTTGGAGCTGTCCTATCTCAGATCCAGGAGGGACAGGAGAAGGTCATTGGTTATTTCAGCAAGACGCTTAGCAAACCAGAGCGCAATTACTGTGTCACCAGGCGAGGCTGTTAGCTGTTGTAAAGGGAGTGGAGCACTTCTACAAGTACGTGTATGGAAGAAGATTCCTGTTCAGAACTGACCATGCAGCTCTCAAATGGCTCTTACAGTTCAAAAATCCTGAGGGTCAAGTAGCACGTTGGATCGAGAGACTCCAAGAATTCGATTTTCGAGATCGAACATCGAGCCGGAACTAGCCATAAGAATGCAGATGCCTTGTCGCGAAGACCATGTCCAGATGATTGCTCACATTGCCGACGAGCAGAAGAGAAAGAACAACACTTTGTAGAACCGCGGCAATGGATGACAACTGGAACGACAGCAAGATCCAGAAAGACCAGAGAAAGACCCCGACCTTGGCTTAGTCGTCAGCTGGAAGAAGGGCAATCGAAGACCATCATGGCAGGAAGTCGCAGGTTACTCGCCGGCTGTTAAGTCCTATTGGGCACAATGGAACTCTCTTATTCTGGACAATGGGATCCTGAAACGTGTGTTGGAGGCCGATATTGGTGGGAAGACAGACGCCAAATAATTGTTCCCAGGAACAGAAGAGAGGAAGTGCTGCGGAAATCCATGATGGAGTCGCTGGAGGACATCTGGGAGTGACGAAGACCCTGCAGAAAGTGAGGCAACGGTTTTACTGGACCAATTGTCAAGCTGACGTCCAGGACTGGTGCAGAAAGTGCGCTGTATGCGCTGCTAGCAATGGACCTCGAATACGACCCAAGGCCCCGATGCGTCAGTACAACGTAGGCAGCCCGTTCGAGAGAATCGCCATTGACATCGCCGGCCCGTTTCCCGTATCCGACCACGGGAATAAATACATCCTTGTGGCAATGGACTACTTCAGTAAGTGGGCGGAAGCCTATGCCCTGCCCAACCAGGAAGCCATCACCGTCGCCGACGTCTTGGTGAAAGAATGGATATGTCGATTCAGTATTCCAATGGAGCTGCACTCGGATCAAGGCAGAAATTTCGAATCCAACCTTTTCCAAGAAATATGTCTACTCTGACAATCAAAGAGACTGGGACCAGTATCTTCATTCCCTACATCCGCAGTCCGATGGAATGGTGGAACGGATGAACAGGACGATCAACCGCCACTTGTCCAAGGTTGTCTCTGACCATCAAAGAGACTGGGACCAGTATCTTCATTTGTTCCTGATGGCCTATCGATCCGCAGCACACGAGTCAACCGGTCAAACTCCTGCTAGTATTATAATGGGCCGAGAACTGCGACTGCCTTGTGACCTGAAGTTTGGGATACCGCCAGGACAAGACACTGCGGGAGAGGACTACGTCAGCAAACTTCGGCAGAGAATGGACGACATCCACGAACGAGTCCGGTTGAACATCCAGAGTGCCAGCGATAAAATGAAGAAGACCTATGACATCAAGGCCGACGCTGGAGGATTTAAGGTTGATGATCTGGTTTGGCTGTACAACCCCAAACGTCGTCGTGGACTATCACCAAAGTTGCGGAACTCGTGGGAAGGCCCGTATAAAATCGTGAAAAGGATAAACGACCTTGTGTACCGAATCCATAAGCCACCCCGAGGAAACCAAGGGTCGTCCATTTCAACAGGTTGGCCCCTACGCTGGAAACCATGACCAAGTTCGCACCCTCAAGCCACCGGAGGATGATATGACGTTCGAGAAGTTTATGTCATTGTATTCAAACGGGCAGAAAGTTCTACATGGGGTTACTAGAGAGGAGTCACGAGACCTTTTCGAGGTGCCTGCTGACTACGCACTAGCGCACTGTGTGGCAAAATCTCTACTGCAAGGCATTCCCAAGCTAAACCGTCCTATGAAGATGTCTGTTGGGGGTGCCGAAAAAGGAAACCAGTTACCAAGAGGCATTCCCAAGATAAACCGTCCTATGAAGATGTCTGGAAGAGTCTCACCAAACTAAGAGATACTATGGTGGACCAGAATCTGGTGGATCTAGCAATTCCAAAATTGTCCTGTGGTATTGATGGGTTGGACTGGAGAGTCATAAGAAGTATGCTGGAGGCGATATTCAGATCCAGCGGCGTCAAGATTTTGGTTTGCTGTAACCCTCTTCCACGACCGATCATGAAGACCGTGGAGTGTTACTTCCATCGAACTTCACGGTGCAGATATGGGGAGTCATGCAGATATCGTCACACTCCAAGGATGAAATTTCGGGACGAAATGTCTTTAAGAAGGGGGCAATGTAACGAACCTAGGCCGGACCTGTCGCCTCACGTGTTGCCATCGACAGCGATGAGATCATCCCCGGAGATATTCGAGAACCATCCAGTCGCTCTGCCGCGAAAAAACAACGGTCACTATTGGAAACAATTGGAATATGCTAGTCGCCAACCGTCCGAATTCGAAACATCGAGAATGCTGTATCGGAGATAAATAGACAGCCCTCAAGAGGGAGTACACAGTCTGAACGAGCCCATACGATCGAGCTATACAGTTAGTAATATAAATTAGTTGTGAATTTAAGAGTGAAATAAATGAGCAAAAACCAAGTTAAGTTTATTTACGTTACAATATTGAAGAGAAATAAAAGCGGGGTGACAAATAGTTGTATGTGATCTTTTACAAGCTTAGCTGGGATATGGTCCGGACCGCATGTTAATTTGTTTTTCAATTTATTTCCCGCCATTAGGATCTGAGCTCGGGTGATGGTGTTGAGGCAAAGGATTCATTTCCATATCTCATTCGACCAAGTGTGCGAGATTTATTTTTTTTGGAATTTATGAAGTTCCAGAAAGCTTTCGGATCTTTTTTGAGGGGAATTTTTGGAATTTTTAATGAACATTTTCTGTGCTACGTCTAATTCGTTTTTTACCTTGCGTCTAGCTCGTTTCAAACATATTGAATAATATAAATACCTGTTTCGCCCATACATCCTCAGATAATGATTTTTCACTTTCAGTTGACGAATTATTGATGCGGAGAACCAGATTGGATACTTGTGTGAACGACATTTCTTTAGAGGAGTACACTCTCTGATGATGTTCTGAATAATTTCGTTGAAATGAAAGCAAGCGTCATTAACGTCCGTGGAAGAAAGAAGTATATTCCAATTTACCTCATTGAGTAGACTAATGAACTTTTGAGAATTAATTTCTTTGAAATCGAGTCGTTTTTCTTTGGATAGGAACACCTCTTGCTCATTTGGTAATAAGGGTGTGTTGATAATAAGAGCGGGATGATGAGGGTCTATAACTACTAAAGGATCGTTATCTAGACTAACATTGCAATCAACGTCGGCTGGTGATAGTACCAGGTCCAGTATCCTGTTGTTAACATTTCTGAATTCATTTTTTTGGGTGAAATCGCAGATGTTAATAAAGCTGTTATATCTTGATAGGAGAGAAGACTCAGATCTTGTGTCATAAAAATTAGCTAATTCAGTTATATTGAAATCGCCAAGTACTATGGTATGGTGAGATTCGCAAAAATGTTCGATACATTCAAATAGTTCATCGTACTCGTCGAAACTTATGTTAGGGAGAATGTAAACTACAATCAGATAAGTTGCCTTCTCAGCATGGTTGAACATCTTAACGCATAGTGAGTCGGCTCTTCTTACAGAAAACGCCAAGTTATGTTGTTCGGAGTGGCAGATGTTGTTATCTACTGCAAGTATGACACCTCCACCCCTCGATCCATATTTGCGATCCTTCCTGTAAACAGTATAGTTTCCTGGAAAGAGTTCATTGGTGAGCACACCGTCCCTGATCCAACTTTCGGTAACAGCGATGACGTTGTGGGAAGTTGTTAGAATTTGATGATGAAATTCTTTCGTTTTGGTATTCAAGCCTCTGCAATTTTGGTAGAAAATCGAAAGTTTTTTTGGGCAAATGTTGTTTCTGCTGGATGATACTATTAGTTTTTTGAAATAATTGTGGGAAGACCATTTCTGTATTTAATCTCCCCATCAGTTTCTCCATTACGCTTGCGTTCCTTCAGCTGGCTCATAATGTTCGTGTAGTACTCGCGCTGTAGCATAGTTTGATCTGGCCTCATGTACATATTTTTGTAAACCTCAATCGATTTGAGTTTTTTATTAGATGAGATGAGGGAAGGAACCATACCGTCGCATGGAATTGTAATCTTAACAGGTCTACATTTGTTTGAATCACCCTGTACAATCGCTCCCAATCTGAAAGGTTTTATCTCATCTGCCGATAAGGTAACTTCAGTTCCTGAGGCGTTAATCATGTTTGTGATATATTCGGAGAGATTTGATACATTTTCTGGAATCCCAAAAATCAGTATATTCTTTTCCATGCGTTTAATTTCATTGACTTCTGTGATCATAGTCATTATATTCATGGAGTTCCCCTCGGAATCTCCTCTTTTCATCATTTCATTCAGTTTTACATTTATCCTTGATATTTCTTCATCGTGATGTTTTTTCTCCGAGGCTAGTTCAGTTTTCAGTTCCTTTATTGTTTTTTCGAAGACATCCAGTTTCTCATTTAAAATGTTTACTACGCCAGCCGATACGGTGTTTGCCAGGGTCTGAATGAATGTGTTATCTTTACACAGTTGCTTTATGAATACGTCAACAGCATTCTCAACCTCACTCAGTTGATCTCTTGTTAATGGCATTCTGATGCACTTTAGGTCACTGGCTACGTACTTGGATAGCTTATATCGTGATACGATGAACTAACACAGCACTTACAGTAAAGAGAATCTTAATTCTTAAGTACGTCTCACATCTTCTATCTTTTGTTAATACATGATTTACAGAATTTTTCCAATTGTCGCTTGTCACTTTGGAAAACGATGCTAGAAGGAACTGACGTACATCATCCAATTTGAAAGAAGTGTTGTTCATAGCAACGCCTCCTTTCACTTGAGCCCATATGAGCTCGATAGGATCGAGCTCACAATGGTATGGAGGTAATCGTTATACAACCATCTTTTTTTCTTTAGCCATTTCGTCAACTACGTAGTGTTTGTAGTTTGCTTTTTGTTGCCTCGCAATGGATAATAATTCTTTTTTTGCCATACTATTATCATGTGGGCGCTCTTTCTGCTGTAATCAATCAATATTTTTTTTCCATTTTGATGTTGGCAACCCTTTCTTGAGCCTGGCATGGTAGCTAGCATTGTCCATGACATCCGCATTCATCTCCTCGTGATAATCTTTTGTTGATTTCGAGACGAATTGCAGCAAACCACCATCGACAAACCATGCTCATTTCCAATATGGGTGATAATTAACCTACGCCCTTTTCCGATCAGTGCAGGTAACCCAGTGGAATATCCTTCTATGACTGCTTGGCGGAAAGTTTTCATGTTAGTGTCGTCCAAATGATGAATTGTCCTTCCTTCAGATCGATACTTCCTGATCGTCCTTGATAAATTTCTTCTCCAACGCACAATTTCGTCTTTGTCTATAAGGAGGAACTTTCTATTCTGCTTTTCCCAGGAAAAGCCTATCTCGCGTAAAAAATTCCATCATTTGGTTCTGTCTACTTGTGGTGAATCGTCGTCTCCCTGAATTGACTGTAGAACTTTGTCTATTGTTGGTATCTCTTCATTTATATAAAAAAAGTGAACTTCCCTTCAGATGGCGGTCCTATCGAAGTCATCGATTGATTGTGACTTCCTTCCTGAATTTTGTTTTGGTGCACTAATGTCTCCACTTTACCTCTCATTTAAAAACCTGTAAATTGTTCTTTCACTCACTTCCGTCGTATTAGAACATGTAGACACTATCTGGCGAACGGAACTCATGGGTTATTGATAAACAAGTGCATCATGCACATTCAGCACCATAGTTTTTTCTATTACAGAGTATGCAACAAATGTATTGGGATTAACTGGTGTGAAGTTTGCACCCGATGCCATTTTCATAAACACTACTCAAAGATCACAAACGTATCAAGAATAAGCAGTAGCTCGTCATGGACTCCCCTCCACAGCAAGACAGTATTCTATTGTATTTTGTAGAAACTAGCCGATGGGGAAAACCCAGAATTCCTCTATTTATTTGCTTCTGATACGAAATAATGATCCTGTAATGGGGCAGGTACATCCACTTTGCATTCATCATCCTTCATAATGAAAATTTCGAATTGTATTGGTTTTACCTGAGAAGTAAGCAAATTTTAATTTTGAGGTATTAACAGTTAAAGTGTATCTCGGAAATTTCCATCTAACCATTTTATTTCGACCTGACTATTTACTATAGTAATTGTGCTCAAATATTAACCTCGATTCCTTCATAATAACAAATAATGGGGGAAATAGGTATCAGTATTATCATATATTCATTTTGTAGGTATTTACCCATATTCTCATAACTTCCACTCCAATAAATCCGTGTTTACAGTATGAAAGTTCGTAATAAGTATCATTGAATTTCCGTCTTACATTTTGGTAAGAAATGTAACGCCTATGGTTTATGTTTATTTCATACCTGACACCACGAAGTCGTGCTGCCAGTGAAAAAAGGACAGAGTATAGACACATTTTTTAAATTTTCAATTGTTTATAACTTTTGCAATTGTTTATGTGAGGGTAAGAGTTTACACGAACTGGCGAACAGTCTTATCCCATCTTTTAAAATACCCACTTGGCAGGTTTAACGATGAAAAATAGTGTCAAAATTTTGTCTTTTAGTCGCGGAAAATTCAATTTCTAATTTCAGTATCACCCTGTTCATATTTTCAAACAAATCAATTTGTCCCATGTCAGTGAATCATGAGTTACAGTGAAACTGAATAAAAGCTCGTAAAAATAAGGCAATATCAATTCATTCTTTATACGCATACCACACCCATGAATCGTAAAATTGAGGAACAACCTGCTGTACTCAAATGTTATGAAACACGCACCTGAACCTGCCTAATCTTCCTACGATCCTTTTCTGTAGCACCTGTACTACAACACTATTCAAGGCATTCTTACCACCCTTTTTATTCTCGTTTTAAACTTTCTACCAATTCCACCAGTTGTCCTAAGAAGGATCAACATAACAGGTGATGGAACACGAAGGACATTCGGGCGTTGTCGTAGCCAGCCGCTGCACACTCTGCACGTGAAGTAGGCAGTGAGTTTTAGGGCTCTGTTACGGCACGACGCGGCGCAAAGCTCGGTGCTCGCAGCTTGCTGTGATCCGGTTCTCGTGATTACCAAGAAATCAGTCCATCCCCGGCGAATGTTTGTTTCACAGCTACCTGAGACATTTCTCGAGTGCTCGTGCAAACGGACCTTTGCGACAAGTGATAATTAGAAGGATTTTCAGAACTAGCTGGTGTTGGTGCAGGATTTTCATTCATCACTTGAGAGCTATCGTGAAAGTGTAGACCTTGGAACTAGTCTTGATGCCGTTGGATATTGCCCATTCATAAAAAGCTGTAGACTCACGCAGTGTAGTAAGGAACAAAGCTCGCCTTGCAAAACTCGCGATTCTGATTCCGTTCCGAGGAATACATTTGAATACTCTAAAAGTAATCGGACTAGACTGAAAAAAGTGTTTTCTTTTTTCCATAAGTGAATGGTGATTTATTCACAGATTAGGGGATTTTGTGCAGTGCTGAAAGATTTAAACGATGCGTAAAGGAGATTAGTGCAAGCACCTATTAAAATGTTTGTTTTTGTTATGGTTTAATTGTTTGAGTGATTTATTAAGTGATAATTCCACGCTTGTTGACTTGGATTACCGACTTTTAAAATGGATATTACTCAGTTCTCGACATGTAAGTAGATTTTCAGATTTTTCGTCTGGGTGAAAGTGAGTCTAGGGAAATGCTTGTAATCGCTCCACAAGAAAATAGTGTTAATTCTCGTGAATTGCTGTGATTACGGAAAAAATATGAGTTATTTCTGGCTTGGCGGTGGCCGATAAATTGATCAAATATTCAATACTGAATAAAAAATACTGCAGTTAGTTTTTTTAGTGTTTAGTAACGCAGATGAATACGGTATGGCCTTATGCCGATGTCTGTCTGTCGATGACGGCGAACCCGAGGAAAGAACAACTACCCATAATTAAATATCTGATAATGAACAATAATTAAAATAAATTAAAAAAATGCATTAATGAAATATTTAAAATATATTTAGGATAATGATAGTATTTAATGTACTGAAAATGTATCAAATTGATCAAAGTAGGATACTGAAGCTATTTAAATTACTAGATATGTATTAAAAATAATCAAAATATACCGAGGGTATTGAAAATACTGGAAATGTACTTAGGTTTGAAATGTAATGAAATCAAATGGAACATAGAATATAATATTTGGGGTAATTGAGGTAATAAAAACGTGATGAAACTATTGAACTGAAGGAATCAACGATTTTGGTATAATTCACCCCGTATTATCCCAATTTGTGAGATATCGTATTAGAGTTAGGATATTCTTTCTGATACATTGGGAGTTCAATATAATTATTGGATATAAAACATCTTTGAATTGTCTATACCAATCTATCGTTTTCTTTGAGTTATTGCAATTTGCTCAGTTGACTTTGAAAATTCATATAAAATTGGTGTAATAAAATCATTCCAAAAAAAAAAAAAAAAAACAAGACCTCATCCAAATACTGTCGATTCTATTCAATTGTCGGAAATCATTGTAATCATGAAGAGATATGAGTTATAGTGAGTTTATACAGCACGTAAAATGAAATGAAGTAATTCAAAAAGTGAAAACTACCTACTCAACATCCATAACAAGTTTATACAGAAATGAAATAGGAAGCAATAGGAAATAAGAAGTAATTGAAATAAAATATGATTAACTTTGAGCTTTTGTTCTATTTCATTTTGACTAGTATTTAGACACAAGTACCTAATACATATTGAATAATTCACATGGCATGATATAATAGCTTTTCAGTCGTAGAATGTCATCTCATCATGTTTTTGTTTTCATAACTGGACAACGGCGTGTTTAGTGTCATTAAAAAAATAATGTTTTGGCAAATAATGTGTTTAGATGACGGAGATTTTATAATTTTGTTAGTGTTGTCAACAGTGGCTTATCTTTTACGCAATAAACAATAACGGACAAATTTTTCAAGTATAGGTACATCATTGAAGTTTCAGGTAACATCAACATAAAATCCCAAATTTTGATTTACAGCTTACTTCGTACATTAATTTACTCAGATTATAAATACTCTGAAAATAATTACTCTGCAATGTACTTTATTTAATTTCATATTTTATTTTACCTGCTGTATAAACTCACTTTTATTAGTAGTGATTTTGAGTTTTACTGTGGCCAATGAATTGATCCAATTAATCGATACTGAATGAAAAATACCGTAAGTGAAAACGGAACATTAATGTTCTCATGCCGCTTTCAATCTGTCAGCCTTCTGAAATCTAAACCGTTCAACCGAAAGTCGAAATTTGGCAAAGTTTTAGAGTTTGGGGATCCAAATCTTTTACGGCAATAATAAAAATAATGAAACTTGATTCAAACAAAATAATTGTTAGAAAAAACTAAAAAAAAAAACACGCTTTTAGAGCAATTTGAACTAAAAAGTTAAGAATAATAAGAATAAACCAAAATATTACTTTTTATATTAAAAAAAACCTAGGGTGCTTGATATTATTATAAACGCTTTTTTTACACCTGAGTATTTTCTTTTGTTAATGACTTTATTCTTACTATTTTTAGCTTTTCAGTCCATATTGCTAAATAAGCTTGTTCTTTTAGTAGTTTCAAACTATAATTTTATTTGTAACTTTTTACTCCGTATTGCTACAAAAGACTAAAAAAGACCACTGGAGAAAAACACATCGATTAATTCATTCACATGGGATTGTAGTTTTTGGTGAAAGTGCTGGGTCCAAATCATCGCATTCACCAAAAAATATTAAGCCATTTTTTCCCCTGACAATCTTGGCGAGAATATCATAGCTATGGAATTATTGTATCATCAACGGTTTTTGATAAGTTGGTGAAAATTAATTTCAAAGATTCCGTTACATACATACTAATAAAGCGTGTGTGAAAATATCCCAAATTGTTAGTTATCGTATGAGGAAAACAATAGAAAATATGTTAGAAAAGAGTTGATTTAAAAATAATTGTTGAATATAAAACTTCTATCTCCTGAGTTACCTATCTACCTATCGATAATTTTTTTTTGTTATTCCAATTATATCAGTCGACTTTGAAATTTTCATATCAAAATGGTGAAATCAAAATCGTTGTTCCAAAGAAAAAAAAATGAACAATCAATCGAAATGACACAATGATTTATTTCAATTCTCAAGAACGCCTATGTCAACTTACGAAGAAAATATGAAAATAATTCAGTAAGATTCCTTCATATTTCATAAGGCAAGAGAAAACGGAATATGAATGGCCTTAGCCGATGTCTGTCAATAACAACATTCTAAAATCTAAAGTTCAATTCAGATAGTTGAAATTTGGTTATATAGTTTGAGGATCCAAATCTATTTCCTGCGATAATGAAATAAATGAAGTTTGTTCAAAGAAATATCCTAACTGAAAAAGAGTTCAATTAAAAATATTTGTTAGGTTTGAAACTTACTATCTCCTGATCTTTTCCATCGAAAAGTAAGGTAAAGTAATTTATCCTTTCTCACTTGACATTGAAAATTCATATGAAAAGGATTGAATGAAAAATAGCTATCCCAAAAAAGTTAATAATTAACCCAGAATTTTAAAACATTTAAATAGTGTAGGTATTGGAAAACGTCAGGAAGTTGAGGATTCCAAAAAAAACAATGGGAATGAGGCTCAGTGATTAAACTATAAATATTTTCTAATGAAATGATATATCCAACGAAAGAATATCGAATGTATATAGTAAAGTTTATAGAGTTTAAGTATCCAAATTCAATCAAGTAAAAATTAAATTAATGAAAAGTCTATAAATTTAATGAAAGAAAAATCATAAAAAAATAGAATTAATGGAAAATTTAAAGACCTTATCAAAATAGAGTCAAGTTCAACTCTCAGCAATAAATATGGAATTTTGCGATGAAATATGAATTATTCGTATTGTTTTTGAGTTTGGCAGTGTCCAATGCATTGATCGGTACTGAATAAAAAATACTCCAGTCATTTCTTTACCGCAGGTGAAAACGCAATATCAATTGCCTTATATCGCTGTCTATCTGTCAATAAGAGCTTTCTGAAATCTAAACTATTCAACTCAAAATTCGGCAAGGTAATAGAGAGTTTGTGGATCCAAATCTTCAGCTGCAATAATAAAAATAATGAAACAAGATTAAAAGAATATCCCATTTTGTGAGGTATAATTTCGAGTAGCATATAAGAGTTGGGTTAGGAAATTATTTCAGGTATGTTAAAGAGAGTTGATTTGAAAATAATTGTTGAATATAAAACTTCTATCTCCTGAAGTATCTACCTATCGATTGTTTTTTTAGTCATTGCAATTTTCTCATTCATATAGGAATAGTGGAATAAAAGTCGTCGTTCCAAAGAAAATATAAACTGTCAATCGAAAACTTAAAAAAAATATCATGATTTGAATAAGGTAATTCTCAAGAATGACTGGGTCAACCTAATGAAGAAAATATGAGTTATTCCTGGTGATTTTGAGTTTGACCCTGGCCAATTAATTATTCGATTTATCCATATTGAATAAAAAATGATTCAGTTAGATTTTTTAATAATTCGAATCGGAATATTAATGGACTTATAGGCTTAAGTCCATGTCTGTCTATCAATTACATTCTTCTTATATTTGAACCGTTCAAGTTAGTTCGAATAGAGATATAGGATCCAAATCAATTGACGCAATTATGAAATCAATGATATTGCCCGAAAGAGGTGTATTGTATAAGATAGGAAATGTATTTGGATACACTGGAAAAGAGATAAATCAAACGTATTTGTTATATTTTCCTCCTTTCTCCTGATCCTATCCATCGAAAAATAACGGAAAGTTATTGTACATTTCTCAGTCGACATTGAAAATTCAGAGAAAAATTCATATGAAAAAAAATAGCTAAGTATTCCAAAAAAAATAATAACCAACCAAAAACTTGAACAAACATTATTACCTCAACATTGGAAGAGTGTATTGGAAAATGTCTCGAAAGGTTCAGAAATCCAAGAAAAACTTATAATTGAAAAAATACGATTATATAAGGATATGTAAAAAAAGTTCAAAATGATTAGAATAAAAATATTGACCAAAAAATGTCCTCTTATGTAAAAAACGTGGGTTTTGGGTTTCATTATCGCTTGCTATTCGTGAAGGTAATGAAGTGAGTAAAGAGCAACCCACCCTTGTTTCACATAGGAAGATGTTTTTTATTCCTATTATTTTTAACTTTTATGTCCTTATTTTGCTATATAAGTGTACTTCTTTAGTTTTTTCACACTATAGTTTTAGTTTGAACTTTTTAAGCCATATTGCTATCAAAGCGTGTTTTTCAAGTTTTTACTATAATTTCATGTTTATCTTTTTAGATCATGTTGCTACAAAAGCGTGTTCTAAAACTTTCCGACTACGGGAGAGAAACTCTTCGATTGATTCATCCACATGGGATTGCAGTTTTTACTAACTTTCGGTGAAAGTTCTGAGAACAAACAATCGCACTCACCAAATCTTTCTAATGTAAATCATTTTTTTTTACGATCTTGGTGAAAATACCAGGTCATAGCTACCAAATTACTGTATTGTCATCGGTTCTCAATACTCCGAAGAACACGCCGCACAGTAAGCAAAGAAAGTCCAAAGTTCTCATTAAATAAAATAAAATGTATTTAAACATTCGTTTCCAAGGCTATTGTGTACGACAGTGTCCTCCGCGCAATAAATCGAATAAGTTTATCCAACAACTTCAATATAGACTTAGTAGGATTCTGTATATGTGTTCTCTTAACGTTATTTTTGCATAATTTTGAACGGGATTGTACCTTTTTGGTGTAGCACATTCATGTTCAGGTATACGCCATTATTTAGATGACCATTGTTCATAAAAAAAAGGTCATGTAGTAATGGAAATCATTGTATAAGGAAATCTCTCGGTTGTGTTCCGAGTCGGATCAAATCTCAATTTTCGCTTCTGTTTATTGTGTGATAATTGTATATTCTGTAATCCCTTCCATTGTTTGCACTTTTCAATGTTTTTTGGGTAATTTTAGAGCCTTTCACGTATTAATAACATATTAGTTTAATACGTTAACTTTCAGACACGTGTTCTAACACCCTATTTATAACAGAAATTTTTTTTCGATACTATCAGAAGAACAAGAAGCAAATCATTTGAAAATCGAAACGAAAATTATGGAGAGGGGGAGGATTTGAAAAATATCCCATTTTCAAATCTGATTCAAATCTCGCTGGAAAGTGGCACGTAGAAAAGAGAAAATATTTCTTTAAAATAATGATAAATGATTGGCTCAATATATCCATTTCATTTCACAGGAAAAAAAACGCGGTCGCCAACAAGTTTTTTTTTTCAATTGAGTTCAGAGAGAAGTGCTTGTTAGATCCAGTGGTCACAAAATTGACGTCGAAAAATTCAGAAGCTTTTCCCACACACATTACTGCTATATATTTGGTTAACAAGTATCGTCACGGATTCATTTTTATTTATTTCCGATCCCGTGATCACGAGCAGGCGGAGATAACCGAAAAAAATTACTGCACCCACATAAAAAAGTCTTGAATTCGTTGAAATTACCAACCGTTTATTTCCTTAGCCATGGTGATATTAATAATGAGAACTATCAAGATAATGATAGTGAGAACGATTATCATAGCGACGAGAATGATGATGATAAAAGTAAAACGATGATAATAGTGAGTACGAATTATTAATATCCAAACTTTCTAGAAGGTCGAGCTTACAACTCTTGTTTCCTATATATAGAACAATGTTTTTCTGTCGAGAGCATTGTTTAACAATTGACGACACACTTCTCATGTTCTGATAATCTCTTTTTGAATGTGCTGCCTGTTTGGCCTATGTAAAACTTGCCCAAGAGCCACGAGTTACTCATAAAATGATAAAATTTGTTTCTGCGGGCATATTAGGAGACAGATAGGGTCACCGAAAATTATATCCCATTTTGTGAGGTCATAATATATGAGATAGGATGGGTAATTCATTTAGGTACGTTAGAAAAGAGTTGAGTCAAAAATAATTGTTTGATATATAGCTTCCTATCTCCTGAAATATCTACCTATTGATCGACAAAAATTTGAATATATTTAATTTTTCTCAGAATGATTATCAATAGAGATGAATAAAAATTGGCTTGTTTGACAAAAAAATAAATGTTAAAAAAAAGTACCATGATCTGAACATAGCAATCATCATAAATTTCAGAATTCAACAAAAAATGACTTTTTTCAACCCTGCCAAACAACATATCGAACGGAAGTATATCGAATAATATTTCGACAATACATACATGAAAGTAACAAGGTTCTGAACTCAAATGGTTTGGGTATATCTACATTCAAATGTAAATATCTTGTTACGTGTTTCTGCGATAATAAACTCCCACAATCGAAAAGTCGATCAAATTAATCTTGAAATCTATAAACGTGTAGAAGGAAAGAACTACTAGTCTCTTCCGTAGAAGAAATGCAGTTCTCGGCACAGATGTGAGCGAATTCATTAGATTTTGTATTCTTGTGTGTTATGATTTTTGTTATATTCCATTATGTTTGGTGATATTCATTAGATTTTGAAACAGCCTTGATCCTGTAAATGACTTTCAAGCACTACTTATTTCTATTTTGTACTAATTCAGAGCTCTCATTATCCCAGGATCTAGCCTCCACATTAATGGAAGAATACTGCCATCATTGCTTTCATTTCGTGGAATAGATTACTAACATAAAATTATTCAGCATTTTAATCTCTATGGGAATGGTGTGATTTTGGTTGAGTTCATCGCCCGGTATAATTTTTAACGTTTAGAACATGTGAACCAGGTTGTTCTCTGAGCTGGAATATCGACAATAAACTGAAAGTTAGTCAATAAAAAGTAGCAAACTAGGTATACCAAAACGAAAAGTGGATGTGGGGGATGTTGGAGATGCGAAATTCTTCAGATTCGCTAGATGGGTTCTCAGGAATGGCATTTGACCTGGTTTAATGGCAAAGGGCTTTGTCGTTGTTTGTCCCTCGTTGTTTCAGAGAACACTGAAGGATCGTTCCGTTGTACCTGTGGCCACAAAGTAGAAAATACCAACACCATCGAAAAGCGAAGTAAGAAAACGTATATTCATAAAATGTACTCATACAAAAGAAAAGTCATCATCCCTTTGTGTTTGAACACACAAGATTATTTTATTCTGCTATTTTTGTCGAATGCTTTGTCAGCTAAGTTGAGGAACTGAGTTGATTTGAGTTCTGTGAGTGATTCATATTTATCTAGAAATCATGGCGCAGGTTACTAGTTACCCAAATTACTACGAAAAGAGGTGCAAATGATGATAATAATAGTGTGTTTTTATTGTTTCACTATTTCAATAAAATTAAACAGGATTTCCGGAAAAGGCTATTGAAAAACAACCCCTTAGTTAACACAAATTAAAAGTAGTGATTATAGAGATAATTCAATCATAAGTACTGGGAAAAGTATCGTAGTAAAACATATACTATAATCGCTTGAGTGCGATACAGAGCCAAATAAAATATATGTATTATAAGTGGAAGAAAAGTTAGGAGGTTAATCCAAAATTCAATAATGATTTCGTTTATTCTTATCTGGTTTTTTTTGAAACTATAAATCGAAGTAGATTTCTCATCGTATCAGGGAAAGAATCGCATACTTTTACTGCTATACAAAAATTATCAACTGATCATGCTCTGAAAATTAATCCCAAAAAATCCATGGCTATGATATTTGCTAAACAAAATATCTCATACTTACCAAATAATTAAGTCGCCTTGAAAATGGGAGATACGAAAATAGGTACCCATTTGATTTCCACAGAAACATTTGGGCTCGATAATAGACACATCTATGAGTTTCAAAAAAATATTACAAATAAATTGAGAAATGCCCACTCTTCTCTTAAGCTGATTCACACGCATAGGCGTAAATGGAGTAAAAAAAACTGAGCGATTAATTGGTACTGTCACATTTGAACCACTGCGATGTAGTATAGAGTCCTTGTTCAAATAGAGTAGATGCTCGTCGAATACAGAAAACGCAAACATCGTGTATTCGTCTTATCTATGGCATACGTAAATTCAGTCGAATATATATTTCTGAGGAGCTCAAACAATTAAAATGACTCAATATGTAGGTATAACAGGCAACGTCACCATATGGCGTGTATATTTCATAGCATCTTCAAAACGTACACACCACCCTATCTCCATAAAAAACTAAAATTCAGGACAGACGTCCGTAATTTGAACAGTCGCCGTCGAACATTGCTCACTGTTCCTGAATACACTAACGAAATATATGGACGTTCTCTCTCCTACAATGTCGCAATTGGTATCAATATTCTCAAACCAGCTAGTACATTTCTAGAATTACCTCGAACAGCATTCCGTTTCAAATTCAAACAATATTTACTTGATGCCCAGTGAACTCATGACTTAGATTATAAATAATGCTTCTTCTCTTTCTTTCCTTCGTCTCCGTTTTTTCTTTTTCCTTCCAATTTTTCTGTTCTCTTTTATTTTTATCTCTCTTTCAAAATCGCTATGAATGTTGAGATCAAATGAGTCATTACAATGTTAAATCATATTTGTTTTTCTCTCTTGGCCGTGTTGGAAGAACAGAAACGATATCAGCTGTTATCTGAATCAATTTGCCTTTCACTCACTGCATTATTCTCTTGCTCTGATATATGTGTGTCGGTAATTGTTTTTTATCGTGTTAATTATTATTATTATTATTTATATATACACATTTACTGTATTACATGGCGGGAAATAAACTATTATTGATATATATTATGAAAAATATATCTGAAAAAGAGAAAATTGAGGGGGAAACAACTCTTTGAATAGGTGTACATACAGAACATTGAATATTTCAATGCGACTTTCAGTACCAAAATATCTTAAATATATTTAAATTATTTCAATAACAGTTTCAGTAATTCAGTATCAACAAATACCACTTCAAACTTTAAATATTACTTTCATTCCAAAAATATTATTTTCGATATCAAAAGAACTACAATATATTTGAAATATTTAAATATTTGTCAGTATTTCCAAGAAATACTTATAGTTCAACATTGTTTTCATCACCAAAATATCATTCTCAGTATTTTATTATAGTTTAAATATTACAATATCCTTTTCAGTCCACGAATATATTTGAAATATTTGGGATGCAGTTCAGTCTACAATAATTTTTTTGTACACGCTATACAAAATGCCTACTTTGGATACTGAATATACCACGGTGAAGTCGTCGTGGCAACACTTCATCGGACTATTTTTGTTTATTCAGAAAACTCATAATTAACATCTTGAAAACGTTTCAGGAGACGCAATAAACTATAGAATATTATAAATTTTGAATTGACAGCACACGTTTTTTTCAAAATATCCTTTTGGAATTCTTATTCATAAAATGAACACTAATATTTGACAAATGTGTCATTGATAAACAATCGCTTGCTAGATTTTTGCACAACTTCCTTACAATAGCGTGAAGATGGTGATTGAAATTGTATGCACGACGAGGAAACATGTGTAGCATTTAAGTTCGGTTAATTAGGAAACTAAAAAATATTGTATGCAACACGTATGCGAATGGCTTTAGTGGACATCATCTTCATATTCCGATTCGTCCGCTAAAGCCTCACTTTGCGAACTTGCTACATAAACTACTATTATTTTTACCACGTTTTTATTAGCTTGCTCATATGTCTGTCCGGTTCAAATCTCGCAATCGATTTTAAACTAACTTCCCGATGAGCTTGAAACTTCGGAAATGGCTCCAGAACTGGATGACAATACAATATTAACTCGTTTTTTGTTTATCTATTTATTTTTTTTGGTTCACAAAAAATTAGATCAGGATCACACAATCTCTCCAAACCGGTGACGAGCGGACGTTGTTTTGCGATCTAGAGTGTGCTCCGCGATAATGAACACTATTGCGATTTTCGACCTTACAGGCATCGTGCAAAGAAGAAGGTTAGGAAATCTAGCCCCATACAGATCTATACCTCCATACAGATTCCTAACCCCAGAGAGATTGTCCTGAACATTTTTGATTGTGAATTTTCAATAGCTATGAAAATAGCTTTTAATCGAAAAACGTGGGGCACATGCAATTGATAATTGAAGCATGGATAGATAGTTCACCTAAGTCCTGCGCCCCACGTTTTTAAGAAAAGTTATTGGAAATTTATTTGTCCAGGGAAGTTTTCACTAATATATAAATTTCTATATAATAAAAATTAATCTCGATTATTTCTAAGCGCAAAACGTGAGACCATCTGGACCGATTTGGATATTTTTTTTCAATGTTTGTAATAGCCCAATGATGGATGATACTGAGAAAAATCAGGAAAGTTGCCCGGAAATTGTAAAATTCGGGTATATAAGGAATTTGGCGAAGAAAAAGACTATCGAGTCATGTATTTCCAAGCAGACGAACGAATCCCGTTCGGGGTAACATTGTTTTTTCATTTTATAAAAACAGCGGCTAACCGATTTGGCTAATTGTTTCCTCGAATGTTCGGGATACTCCGAATAAGGTTTTTAGAAGAGAAAGGATTTTTAGGAAAATTATTGGAAATTTCTTTATCCTATTTTTTTATCAGCATGCCTTCTGTTTTTAGTTTCAAACCTTCATTTATTATATTATTCATTTTGTTTTTTAATTAATATTCATTTCGGGAAACTTTTCATTTTACAGTTATTTACCCTAATCCTCAAATAAAGGATTTTTGAATGCAATAATATGTCCCAATAATTTGAAAACTTTAATTTCAATTTCTCACCAACATATATATAATTTAGCTACTTTTGTAGAAACACGGGGTAAATTGTACCAAAATCATTCATTTCCTCAGTTCAATAGTTCCATCACGTTTTTATTACCTTAATTACCCCATATATTATATTCACTATGTTCCTTTTTTCATTCATTTTAAACCTGAGTACATTTGCAGTATTTTCAATACTCTCGGTATATTTTGATTATTTTCATTACATCTCTAGTACTTCAAATAGCTCCAGTTTACTTCAATTATTTAAATACATTTTCAGTACATTAAATACTATCATTATCCTAAATATATTTAAAAACTTTCATTGGGGCGTTTTTTTTAAATATATTCTAACAATTGTTCATTATCAGATATTCAATTATGGTTTACATATTTTGGGTAGTTGTTTCCTCAGTTTTGTTAGTAGTTATGAGGAAATATTCAAATTTATTTTGAAGAGGAAACGATCCATTTAAGTGAATATCGAATCGAGTTCAACCAACTGGATTGCTTGAAGGCTTCATTGATGTGCTACAATTTTTTTAGTGTGTAGTTAAATTTGGGGCATGCCAGTGAGTCATTCGTCATTAACTTATTTTCCCCGATTATTCAGACTACTTCCTCTTTTCTTGATATTAGTTTCCTGAGATTAAAAGACAATCAGAGGGATTCTACAAGGTTCATATTTGATAATCAGGATTAGGAAAATGAAAATTGAGGAATCTGATTCTGTTTCAGTAATTCTTTGACAAACATGATTATCGAGAAGTTCAGACTTTGAAAAACGCTAATTTAATTCTTATTTTCATAGCATGAGCTTCTGGAGACTGTGAGCGACTTTTATGGGTAAGCCAGTTCGAAAACAAAAAAAATGTTGATTGGAAGTTCAGTTTGAAGTGAAAGGATGATTTTTTTGTGAATAACCATTATTTCTTACAAGAGATTGTATGTCATGATCAGATGAAGAAGTAAAGTACTTCCTGCCACACTAATTATAGATAACTAATAATTATGAACTCAGTGATACCGATTTGAAGATGTTAATCGCCGGATCAGATGGGCGTGTAGGAAATCGATTCGAATTTCAAAATAAGATTATTTAGTTCACGATTAATGATGTGTTGCGAATAGAATGACGAGCTCTAGATTTATCACTTCTATGAGCTTGATGACGATCTACATGGACAAATAAGCTATATATTGATATTCACCATCAACTAAGTAGCACTTCAGTCTTCAATCGAAATAAGAAAACAAAGCAGCGTTTCGGTATTATGGTTGTAACTAAGGGCAGTTTTTTTTCAAAATTCGTGATAAGATCAGTAAATTTTCGGTTATGAGATGGTGCAGATTTTCAATATTTTGTCTTAGATAAAAACGCCATTTTTTTTTGTTATACACAAATCAATAATTAGTGCTGGTACTAGTCCTCTAGAGAATCCAATGATATTTACTATTTTCGCATCAGTTTCATAGGTTTGTATATTTACAATTGGATCAATAGAATTATAAGTGAAGGGTTGAAGGAAAGAAAGTATGAATATTGAAATTAGTAATTCTTCGACAAACATGATTATCGAGAAGTTCAGGCTGTGAAATACGCTAATTTGATACTTATTTCAATAGCATAAGCTCTTGAAGACTGTGAGCGACTTTTATGGGAAAGCCAGTTCGATAACAAAAAAAAATTATTTGGAAGTTCAGTATGAAGTGAAAGGTTGTTTTTTTTTCGTGAATAACCATTATTTTTTTCAAAGAGATTATATGTCATGGTTAGATGAAGACGTAAAATACTTCCTGTCACACTAATTATAGATAACTATTAATTATGAATTCAGTGATACCGATTTGAAGTCGTTAATCGCGCGATCAGATGGGCGTGTAGGAAATTGATTCAAATTTCAAAAATAAATTATTTAGTTCACGATGAATGATGTGGTGCAAATAGAATGATTAAATATTCTTTATTGACGTCTCCCGAGCTCTAGATTCATTAACGTTTTTTGGTTTTGGTGTTATCGCGTTGGTACTGCTTCTATAAGCTTGATGATGATCTACATGGACAAATAAGCCTTATATTAATATTCACCATCGTTCACATTCAACTAAGTAACATTTGAGTCTCCAATCGAAAACAAAGCAGCGTTTCGATAGTCTTGTTGTAACTGATGACATTTTATTTTTTCAAAATTCGTGATAGGATCAGTGAAGTTCCAGTGATGAGATGGTGCAGATTTTCGATATTTTGTCTTGGATTAAAACGCCAGTTCTTTTTCTCATATATGAATCAATAATTACTGCCGGTACTAGTCCTGTAGAAAATCTGAAAATATTTACTATTTTCGCAACAGTTTCGTATATTTACAATTGAATCTATAAAATTATAAGTGAAGAGTGTTATTGAAATTAGTCAATTATCCAAAGTGAATGGAATATATGTAGGAAACTTATTTTTTCGTACATGTCATTGAACTTGCGAAATACCTACATATTTAAAGGTTCAGTTATCACTGTTTGCAACAAGTTACAATAAAAAGGGAAACACTATACTTTAAATAGAGAATAGACATATTTTTCTGTGAATTGAAAAAACCACAATAAAAATCAAGTCATTTTTGTGAAAATCCAACAGAAAACAACTACTTTCCCGGCTAAAACCACGCTGGACAATGAACTTCATCTCATAGATATTTTGATAGGACCCTTACTCAAAAAAATATCTGAAAGTAAACATTTGACATTTATAACCTGCCATGGCGTATCATAGATTTATTTGTTTGATAATATAAACAAATCAAGTAACAATAAGTAAATGTTTTGATTCATGCAAAATTGTATCGAAGAAACTCATTTCCTGACCATTTCTGTTATATTTAGAGTTTCTCAATGAAAATATTTGTGACTCTGTGATGATTTCAGTTTTCGAAAATGATTGATGTGTTTTCTGTGAAGGCTTGCTGAGTATCTATACTATAACTTCTGTTGTTGAAAATACTTTTTCTGAAACTATGAGTTTTGAGATCAACTCGCAATGAAGCAGAAATGGAGTTTTTTCATTTTGCACCGCTTGAAAATAAAATTAAAAATGATTTAAATCGTCATTTCATCACGCAATAAGCAGATGACTAATCCACTGTGGTAATATTCTTCTAATTCTTATTTTGAATTTGTTTGAATTTATACTGATTTTGATTGATAATAATGAATCGTGCTTACCAGGTACTTGAGGAGCGTTAATACATGGAAAATTGAAATAAACTAATTAAAAAAGTTGGAACTACAGACATACATAAGGAAGAAATATAAAATAAGTCCTGAAACAAGGGATATCTATTATTTCATTTGAAATAATTGTTAGTCAGATGCGCATATTGTAAAAATTGACATGATATGACTTATACTTTGTTCTTGGTTTCATAACCAAAAAAGTGTTGCATTGCCATTTCAACAAATTTCGTTTTCGCTCGATAATAGAGTTAGATGAGGATTTTATTATTCTGTTAGTTGTTGTTAACAGTGGCCCATTTCTATACACGCTTCATTAGCTTTACGTATGTATGTATATAATGGAATCTTTGAAATTAATTTTCCCCCACTTCCAGACGTCCGAATCATTTGAAATGTTTCACACGTATCAAGACCCGATGACAATACAATAATTTCATTGCTATGAATTAATTTTCTCACTGAGATCGTCAGAAAAAAATAATTAAAGATATGGCGAATGCGCGAATGGTCTCAGTACATCCACCAAAATTTACTAAGAACTGCTATCCCTGTGGATGAATCAATCGAAAAGTTTTTCTCCTGTAGTCGTTTTTTAGTTCTATAGCAATATGGAGTGAAAGTTAAAAATAATAAGAATGACGTCATTGAACGAAAAAAATCCTCCTAAGTAAAAAAGCATGGGGTGTTCTTCATTAATTTTCGAAGGTAACTAGTAACAAGCACCTCACGCTTTTTTTACATGAGAGGAAATTTTTTGATCAATGATGTTATCCTATTATTTTCTTTTTCACCTTATTGCTATATCAGCATGTTTTTAGTTTTTTGAGTATAATTTCATTTTTAAATTCTGTCAATGAAACAATCAATTCAAAATGAGAACTTTGAATGGAAATAGGAAAAGGCTAAATATGTGTGATAAGAATCGTGTGAGGGACCAATTTTTCAAGTATAAATTATGGAAGTTTGAGGTGATACAAAATCCCAATTTTTTATCGGCAGTTTCTTATTTCTCACATTGATTTACTAGCTCTGCACAAACTCTGAAAATGATTACTTCTCATTCAACTTTATTTTATTTAACATGCTATATAAACTCACATTGAGTTGCAGTTGAATACTTTGGCTGTGGAAGGTTTCAGGAATACTTTTTTCAATTCTTGTTCAAGAACTGTACTGTTTGTTCAAATCAAACCTAATTTGAATAATACACACTTAATAGTATCTAAATATCGGTAAAATTATACTTACTACCCGCATCTTGAAATAACGCGTAATGAAATCTGGAAAAATAGCAAGAGATTAAGGTAAAATATCCAATAGTTGACATCGCACCAATAGTTGACACTTTCAGAAAAAATATCACAAAATAAGACTTCAGTTATCAGTTTCAATGTCATTTACGCATAGTTAGGTCACATAACGTCCTCTGTTGACATCTATAATAAATATAGTTCATATCTTCCATTTTTTTCCAAAATGATGACAACTAGTTTATTGTGTTCACTGTCAGAGCTATTTTAATGAATTTTGAAGGAAAATCATAAGAAAGGAAGTTTTAAAGAATATTATTAATTAGTGCAATTTTTGGTTTTCCGATGTGTGTTAGGAATTCTCTTAACGCTAATTATTTAAAGTAGTTTATCTAATGGTATTGACGCATTTTGTTTGGTTAGTTCACTTGTTCTGAGGGGTGTCAACTATCAATACAAATATTTATTATTTTACCAATAGTATTGGAATTTCAGTGATACTATTGTATTCTGTCTCTCTCCGTCATTCACAAGAAAATATACAGATAAGGATAAGTTTCATCTTAATACGATACCAATTTTCAATAGTTGACATCATGTCAACTATTAGTGTTATACATGTCAACTATTGGTCTTTTCATATGTAAAAGTGAGATACCTGGAACAATGCAAACTTTTCTGAATTATTGAGAACAGCAAATGACAGCTGCTACGAATGACGTCCAAAGAGGGATGCCTATTGCTACGGCAGCGAAAAAACATAAAGTTCCAAGAGTAACTGTTTTTTACAAAGTACAAGGGAAAACACCATTACACAGGAAAATGGGACGTGATTCCTACTTAAGACAAGTAGAAGAAAGATTACTCGTCTCTTAAGATTTCAAAGATGCCAAGAGCAGGGTTTCCTATACAAAAACAGCAACTAATATAAACCATGCAACCAAACCAAATAAAATTAAAAAGAGACCCTAAAAAATAAAGTACCAGCGGTAGTCTCTTCCAAAAAATATCAGAAATACATAGAAGACAAAACAAAATATAAAAAAGAGGAACAAAAGAAACAGCGGTCGGAAGAAAGAATTTTAAAGAAAATTGAGCGTAAAAAGTTAAAAGATGAAAAAAGGCAGCAAGAGAGAGGAAAAAGAAACTGAAGCTAGTGTCACATTCGGACTCTGAAACCTGTCAAGATTAGGAATGGGTAGAATCAGAATCAGACAGTTCACAAGACATCAGTTTTCGAAAAACAATGGATGTAACTGAGTCAGACGATGAAAACAAATCGCAATTCAAAGAAAGCGACTATGTACTTGTTTCTTTTCCTGGCAAGAAGAAAGAACGATATTCAAACCATTCTCCCAAGCGATGAAGCCAAAGTTGTTGGAATGAAGCAGTTTGAAAACGATAAAAAAAGTTTTTAAAGTGAATGATAATGACGTCCGTATCATTAGTCTTGACCAAATTCATATTTTCCAGAAATAAGTGCTGCTGGTGATCATTTGAAATACGTATTTCATAAGGACATTGAAGATAATGGATAAATAATTTTATTTTTATTGTAGTATATTACTTGTACATTTTATGTATACAGTGTGAATTTTTATTTCATTAAAATGTCAATTTTTGGTGTTATCAGTGTCAACTTTTCATTTCTCCAACAGAAGAAATAAAAAATAAATCACTTTACAATAATAAAAAATAGTTAGTTTCTATAAACAATATTTAAGACACACGAAAACTTTCCACGAAACAAACAATACATGACGAAAGTCAACTATTGGTCGAATCATGTGTCAACTATTGGAAAGCTGGATTTTGAGGGTGTCAATTATTAGCATTTTTAATTGGATTTTTCAATCAATCAAGATATGATCTCAACATATTAGGTATTGATAAATATTTTTTTTAAAACGTATGTCAACTATTGGATATTTTACCTTAATATCAGAAAAATCTGAAAATTAAGATTTGTTTTGTTTCATTCACAGAATCTGAAATTATATTCAAACTCCAGTTGTAATGATAATTAATAAAAAATCCATTAATATAAAAATGATGCTGCATTTTCCATTTTTCACAATGTATTTTTTCCACATACTTCGAGTATTGGTCTGACTGAGTTATTTGTAACATATTCAGCAAACGTATTAAAAAATAATTCATTAGGCTATATCTATATACCAACAGCTCCATGAAAAGAAAAAATATCCCACCAGCTTTCCCATTTGCCGGCGACCGATACATTATATTGCACCGCAGTCTCTCCTCTATACTAACAGGTAATTCATGTTTTATTTAAAAATCATTAAAATCCGCATTCAGAAGGAACGAGAGCTGTAAAAGCGACCGCATGCATATTTCACGAGTGCCGGGGCCTTTTCAATACACGTTGCGCCCTCTTGTGGCGGCCACTTCAACCTTGCCGCAGTCGCACTCCGGCTGCTGAAGCACCGGACGACGAGATTCGAATTTTGAAAAACTCATTTCCGGTGGTCAGTGGCGTATGCGAAAGGGACATTCGGGGTGAGAGGGTATCATTGAGGGCCCTTAGTTATAGATCTCACGTTAAAAGGGATATTGAAAATCAATTATTTTAATTTGCCGGCATCATGGCTGAGAAATAATGGTTTGAGTTGAATTGTAATTTTTTTATCTGATATGTGATGTGCTTTTCTTGTGAAACTGAGAAATATCACGACAAAAAAACTAAATTGGGTGAGGTAAAACAGGGATCAGAGATTAATATTTGAAATGAATCTTAATTGAATGTGTCGCAATTATAATGGAATAATCATATAATAATAATAAAAATAATAATATTTATTGTGCGTTAAACAGTACGTTTAGTCAAACATGATAGAAAATGGAATGTGCTATTTATTCTAATATAAAAATAATAACAGAGGAATCGATATCTTCACTGAGAACACAGTAAATGAAATTTCAGTCCATTCCTGAAACAATGAATTGAAATATCATTCAAATAACGAGGGGCCAATGGCGATGAGAAATATCGAAAAGACAGAATGTGAGATTTAGTGGAAATCAGACCTACCTAACAAAATTTACAGATAAATAAGAGTGTGGATATACAATAGTAAATTACGTAACAAGTCCGGAAAATAGGTTTTTTTGGACGAATAGACAAAATTCTAGGACGACCCGTAGGCGAGTCCTGGAAGCCTGTGAGTCCAAAAAAACTATTTTCGGGCGTATTGCGTACAATATTTTTTCGGCAACCGTGTAGAATAACAAATCAATGAGACGACATATGTAAATCATTTGAAAGTATTATACTATGCTCTGGTACAGTCACATATATCTTACGGTATAATTGTCTGGGGAGGTGTTAACGATTATCACTTGGAAATGCTGAACGTTATTCAGAAATGGATACTGAAAATCATCCTTGGAAAAAGAGCTATATATTCCAGTGCACATTTATTTAAAGAGGCCAATGTATTTGACGTGAGACAGGCTTACTGCATCAACTTATTAGGTAATGTGAAAAACAATAAAATACAACTTGAATCTGTCGATCACAATTATAGTACCAGGAACAAACGAAAAAAGATACCTAGATCGGAAAAAGCAATTGGACAACGATGTAACGATGTTCAAATTACCTCGGACCTCGCCTACATAATATGCTACCAGAGTTTATAAAAAAAAAAATAGTTCTATATACGCAAAGCTGACAACAAACAGAATATGAGACAATACCCGAATATGACCTACACCCCGAATATGACGTACCTACACCTCAATTATGATTAACATACCTACTGCAAACGACATTCAACCTAAATATGGTATCACAAGAATAAAAATATCTATTTACTATTTTATTTATACATTCATTAGTTGAAACTTCTTTTACCAAATTTATATACTTATGTGCTTCAAAATATGTATTTTTTTATCATTGTATATTATAGTGTTAAACTACTTAGTTTTAAGTTTAATATCACATACAAGCGATAGTTTTATACTGAAGCTTCGTGATTTTCTTCCTGTTTATTCACTCTCAATAAATATATATCTGTACTTCAATTATTGTAAAATTTGAACTTTCGTGAATAAACATTATTATTATTTATATTGAAATTCGAGCAATTGCTGATATTGAAGGTATTCAATTTGTTTGAAATGCTTGGTATATGGTATAACTGATTTCTTATGAACTGACACCCGTTATTTCGTTGCTATGGGTATGATCAACTTCATTTATCAAAACCATACCTACCAAGATTTTCATATGAGATTCGACCTCTGACCATGGTTTGGTGAGCATGTGGCGCTCCTGGGTTGGAGGTCAAGTAAATGTAATTCGTAAATGTCCGCCGTTTATAACGTGCAGTGAAAAATACATGTTAATTTGTGAAGTTTAACAAACATTTTGTGTAGAAATCAGTCCCTTTCTTCTCTACGCCAGTAACCAGGCTGGATGACAACGGACTTGTCGGAAGAAGGGGCGCTCGGGCACTCGTGGTATCACTTCGAGTGAGACTTCCAGGGTGCCATACGAAGGGGGGCAAGTGAGGTATTACCGCACGAGGCCCTCGGATCTGTGTAGATGGTTATATAACCGAGCACAAAAAAATGAACTAGAAGAAGAAGAAGAAGATTTTCATATTTACAATGACAACAACGACGTGATTCTTCCCGGCCTGGTCCGGGAAGTACGTACTTCCCGGACTAGGCCGGAAATGCTACTTTCTCAAAGAAAAAGCGTCCGGGAAGTGGGTACATCCCGGGCGGTTGCCGAAAAAAATATTTGTTACATACTGACATTTAAATCTTCCTGCTTTGGCAGTCTCTTCGAGATTAACCCGTCAAGTTCAGTCATCACACCCCTTCCTGGTCACTTTGGAGACCTGCAGAACATCACTTTCCAAAGACTCGTTCATCCAACGAACAGCGAGGCTTTGGAACTCATTGCCTAGGGAGGTGTTCCCCGAGGCATACAACCTCCAGAAATTTAAGAAGAACACCAACTCCTACCTTCTTTCCCTTGGTTCCCACGATGTTCTCTGAACATTACAGGATATCCCTTTTCGTGAGAACCAGAACATAAAAAAAAAAAAAAAAATCTCAATGAATATGGCGTGACGCAACCAGCGTAACGCATACCAGCGTTTTGTATACGTGGTAGTTTATTCTAATTTTAATGGGGTGAGAAATTGTAGTACTTCGAACAGCAACAATCAGTATGAGGGGGTTTCCACCAGTGGCACCAGCGTCGGTCTTGTGTCAACTGTTTCCACCTGGCGCGGGTTCGATTCCCGCAACTGGTGAAAAATTTTTTCAAGGTCCCAAGAGTGGTTTCGGATCCCACTATAAAAGGTAAGGTCCCCGTGATCTTAACTCGTACAAGTTTTCATTAACTTCTGAGGGTTGGTCAAACAACTGAGGAAGCGGTTAAAAAACAAACAATTTTACAAAACAATAAAAAAAAAACAATATACCGGGTGTCAACGAATCTATTAGACAAGTCATAACTTCTAGAATATTAGGTGTATCGCAATGAGATTTGGTATAAGTAAATGGTATGTGGAGAGGACAGTTTCCGTATTTTTTTCACTTTTCGGTCACTTCCGGTTTCACCGGAAATGGCTCCGGTTTTGAATGGAACACCCTGTATACATTTTTGGATTTTTGAGATAATTCTGGATCAGAATGTGACATTTCAAAGAGTTTCCAAGTCTACTTCATTATTTTAGAGTCACTTTCAATATTGCATCTAGGAGGCCATGATCAGACGTAAACTAATCCAAGGACCTCAGGTGAAGTCAGAAAATTACAATCGCAAAGTTTTAGTGACTAGTATGATAGATAGGAATAAGACATATTGGCGAAATTACATTTTCGGGTCTTATCTATTATTTCCCGAACGGCGACCATTTTTTGACAAACACTTTCCGAAAAAGGGATTTTTTGACGAATCTGACGATTCTCATTTATTTGCGATTGGATAAAAAATTTGAACATAAATTAAATATTACTGAGGAAAATACTGATTATATTTTCATTTTCAGACTGTGGAAGGTTACCCAAAAAACATGTCAAGAAACGTTGTTCCTCCACAAAAAACCACATTTATTCAATACTTACTGGATAATGATTTATTCACTTTTGTCAAGTGCGCCATGGGTAATAATTCATTCATTTTTACTGTAGTGAATTCACAAAGTGCATTCCTCCTCGTTCAAGGCACATTTTAGCTCATTCAATTGTTTCTCTCAACACGTTTTGTAACATTTGAGGCGTTATACTTCTAAATACCCGTAGAATTATTTCTTCTAAGATTTCAAGAGTGACCAGGGCTGTTGCATAGTAAACCATGTCTTCAACATATACCCAAATGAATAAATCGAGCACAGTGAGATCCGGTGATCGGGCAGGCCACTGTACTGGACCATTGGTTGCAATAACTTGATTATTAAAATGCTCTATAAGGTAATTGATGACTTTTATATTATTATGAGGGGATGCTCTATCTTGCTGAAAGTAAATTCGCAGTAAAACTGCTAAAGGTAGATTGTTAAGATGATCCTCGATTTCATTTTGAAGAAAACCTAACAACCTAACCCCTGTTAATTGACCATGAAAGAATATTGGCCCATTTATTATATTTCCAACGATATCACTCCAGACATTGACGCCAAACCCTTCTTGAAAATTGTCCAGTCTTATTGCAAGTTGATTTTGTTGGCCCCAGTACCGAGTATTTTGCTTATTGAACATACCATTACTTGTAAATCGTGATAAGTCGGAAATTGAATGCAGTTGATAAAAATTGAGTTAACTTTATGATTTTGAAGCAACCAATCACAAAACACTACCCGTCTATCGCCATCGTCAGCATTCAAATGTTGATGTAACTGATATTTATATGCTCGATTCCGTGCTTTTTCAATATTTTTCTTGCTAATTCGTAACTTATCTGCATTTCTTGACTAATTTCCCTGGAGAAACCGTTCTATCAACCTCAACCATAGCAAGAACGTTAATCTCAGTCTGTTCATTTATGATAAACCTCTGTTCCGCCTCTCGATTTCCTTTTTGCCTGAAACGATTCTCAACTCAACTCAAAAATACTGATGGGCTGGATGTTGCCGATTGGGATATCTCTGAGCATACAACTAAGCAGCATTGTTCGAATTTCCATGGCATTCTCCAAATATTAATAACATATCCACTTTTTCACTTTGAGAATACATTATTTTGAAGACAAATTGAACTTAAATTCAACGAAAATCGAGAAACTTTTACTATCTGCTCATAAACCTTATGCCACTGTCATGACACAAGTGGGTGTTTTGTTTTCCAAAGCAGACTTGATGAAAATAACTGCAAAATATTATGCATCATGGCTATCCATGGCACACTTGACAAAAGTAAATGAATTATTATCCAGTATTTTTGTTAGTTATATTCAATTGATGTTCTTATTTTAAATCCAATCGCAAATAATTGAGTATTGTTAGATTCGTCAAAAAATATTTTATTCGGAAAGTACTTGTCAAAAAAATATCGCCCTCTAAAAAATAATAGTTAGACATGAAAATATAATTTTGCCAATATGTCTTATTCCTATCTATCATACTAGTCACTAAAACTTTGCGATTGTAATTTTCTGACATCACCTGAGGTCCTCAGATTAGTTTACATCCAATCATGGCCACCTAGATGCAATATATTAAAAGTGACTACAACACGAACGAAATCTATGTTTGTCAAATATTTTCTTGACACTTTTTTGGTATCTCCAGTAAATCTCGAGTGAAAATAAGCATGAAAATCCGTTCTATGTGACATAAACCACGCGAAACTCCATGTTACTCCGCATGTAAAATTCGATGTAAAACCGCCGTAAAACCCCATAAAATAACAGGTGTCGCAGGGATGTGCTCTTGGATGATCAATTAAAGCGGAGCCATCTGCGTGCAGGTGAAAAATAAAAAGTCGCTGCAGCAGAGGCGTATCAAAATGGGTCTGCCCCAAACATTTAATCGTTTATGATTTGATATTGCTTAGATTCACACTATGAAATGATGGAGGTACTGATATACACACAATTACTGAAACGCCTCCAAAAATGATCCTCTCCTTCCAACAAACGTTATAGTCGAAAATTAGGATATCAAGACGATTTGCTGTAAGTCAGAGGTATAAAAAAGTAAATTGGAAAAATAGGCCTTAAATTGGCTATCAGCTATGAAAAATTGAAGTTAGAAGATCTCAGAAGTAGCTTGTGTAATTATCTCGATCTCGATATGTTGCTGAAAGCATTTCAAATGATAATATGGCGTTCCGAAAATGTAAAGTACATGATTCTCCACTATGAGTTTTGCTCATGAAGACGATCGAATTTGGAAGAGGTTACTTGGTCGTAACTATTTTTTTTTTTGAAAGAAATAATAAATTTGAACTTATTGAGGGCATTTCGTATTTATCCTTGGTAAAATATTTCTATAGTGTCAGTTGGGCTGAAGTATCTATCGAGAAAATTTTTTTTTTAATATATATCATGTCGATGATAGAAAAAATAGGCAACATCATTTCGAAATACGGGGTGACAGCAAGATAATCCTGTCCAAATTGGAATTGAATTAACTTCGAAAATCCCTGGAAGAGCACCTTCTCACCTCGTAAAATAAAAGAAAAAGGAACGAAAATTTCATAGTAAAATCCTTTCGAGCCATTTAATGCTCTTTTAGCGTCATATCATTATCATAAACTGAAAAATTAGCTCATTCTGCACGCCTGTGCAAATGTACAGTGAGCCGTTCCTATTATTTCCTTTTGAACAGTGCTCTTCTTCATGGACAGTCCAATAAAATGGGCGATTGTAAACTGGTCCGATTTTCAGGTAATGCTCACTAATGAGTATGTAATATCAGCCGGCAAAAATGTTGTACCTGATTTCAGGTATGTAAACTCGGCCGCCTCAATTATCATGACACTTTATTTGACGGCCAGGTAATCTACGTAGATTCCTGGCAATATATTTATAATTTGAAAATTCTTACTCATCCCTTTATAATCAACAAGTTTTGCACCCTGGATACAAATAGAAAGGTCGAGGGTGATTGATAAACAGTAGCATCGTAGATTTGTCCAGTGAATCTCAGTCGTTTGCGTGTAACCGATTATGGATATACAAGTATCAGTCATGAAAATTCAGCATGGTAATGTTGTTTTATTAAAAAACAACTACAAATACAAATTTGAAGAAGAGTTGAAAACGGGCGAGAAGAAGTGGAGGTGCAAACAGCCCGAGTATTCTGCTAGTGTTTACACCGTGGACAGTGATTATACCATCTCGGGATCAAAGTTTACTCACAATCATGGTAACTGCAACATTGAAGATATTCAACGAAATATCATTACAAGCTCAGCGAGAAGAAAAGCCGTTGACGATATCAGCAGTCGGCCAAGTAAAATTTTACATTCAGTTATGGTTGATGAAGAAACAACAGCTCTTCAGACAGAGGATCTAACCTACATAAAACGCAATATATACAACGCTAGAAGAAAGTTACTTCCTGTGCTTCCCAAATCTCAAAGTGAAGTTCATAACGCACTAAAGACAAATACAAATTATGGCACAAACCGAGGTGAGAAGTTCTTGTTGGTGAATGATGAAGATTCTCACATATTAGTATTCAGTTGCGTTACAAATTTGGAGAATATGTGCAAATGTAGCAAAATCTACGTAGATGGTACATTCGACTAGTGCACTGAATTCCTTTTGCAACTGTTTACTATTCACGGCTGACTAAATGGACATTATATACCGCTTGTGTTTTGTGTGCTGCCGGACAAATGGACTGAAACGTATGTAAAGTGCTTTGAACACGTGAAGAAGTGCTGCAGCGACTTTTCGTTTCCTTTTTTCCCAAGGAAATCGTCGTCGATTTCGAAAAGGCTCTCCACAATGCAGCTTGTACTGTCTGGCCGCAAGTCAAACTAATAGGATGTAGATTTCATCTATCACAATCTTGGTGGCGTAAGATTCAAGAAATTGGTCTTGCCAAAGAAAACAGAAATAAAACAGAAGGAGGAAAACGATTAGTATACTGTTTTGGACTTATGTTTGTTGACCCTCAGGAAGTAGGAGACGCATTTGCTTTTCCGTTAGCTGTAATTCAGCCTCAAAAAATAAAAGTTCAAACGTTTGCGGACTATGTAGTGGACAATTATGTGGCGGATTGTGCAATGTATCTTCCAGATTTATGGGCGTCTAAAACGTCAAGGGCCAATAGAAGCACTAATTTCTGTGAATCATTCCATTTACATTCAAAAAACTATTTAAACGCGTTTGTTTTTGTTAACTTTATATTGAATTATCAATGTGAAATATATGTAAAACTTCAAAGTGTGGACAAGCCATATGTACCAAATTCAGACACAAGAAAAAAAGAGATAAAATATGTATTTTCGTTTGTATGTTACTTATTTTTATTTTAATATGTGTTATTGTTAAGTGGAATTGTATATCATCAATTTATCAATAACTGTATGAGCTATGATTTGTATATATTCTGTGTACGTTGATATATGCATTTTTGAAATATAAGTAATATAACCTTCAAAACGTGTTTTTATTTCCTTGCCAAAGTGTGACATTATAATGTTGAAAAACTGATCATGATTCTCAGTAGTAGGTTAGTTTACAAACATAGGTTGAATGGAAGACCCTTAGAGTTCTTAGTTCTCTCATCAGTTTTACGATCGGCCGAGATTACAAACCGTATTTTGGGGCGTCTTTCAATTGAGAAGATTATAAATCCTTAAGCGGCCGAGTTTACATCTGTCCAATAAAATGATATTGTTGGACAGGGTTGTGACGGCTTGATTAGGTTAGTTCTCTTTTTGAGTTCGGCTAGAGCACGACTATTATATTCCATAATTCGAAATATGTCTCTTCAATTAGAATGAACAGATATATTCTAGAATTTTGAAAGTACCCCCAACGCCTGCAAAGTCTCGGTAAAGGTGAATACGAAATCCCTCCGGGTTGATAAAACGTAGAAGTTGTAACTTCTAATTAGTTGCGATGCGGTTTGAATTACCTAATTCGCGTAGACATCCTTGGGTTATCAACAAAGGAAAACAACGAGGCAACCATCTAGCTCTCGAAATTTAATCTCCGCGTATGTTGCCTGTATCATTTGCTCGGGGAGCCAGAGCCGGATCCACCATTATGCTCATAACACTACTGGGCCGGCCCCTTTGCACGAAGGGAACCCAGTTCTTTTTGTTTTTCATAAGTGCACGATACATGAGGGAATCTTCTCATAGAATTCAACTCCGGGATTGTGCCATCGATTTGAGTATAGAGATAATTCATTATTTTGGAATGAGAGGGAGGAGGAAATAAAAATATCCACCCCTATGACCGGCATGTAAATGATTTATAAGGACATACATCACCTCCAACCTCTGAACAATCAAAACCTGATCCAAAGATTGAAGAGGACCAATCCATTTGAGCTAGTGAAGTATATTACGTGAAAGGACGATATTTGCATGGTTCTTATTATAATAACGAAAACAAAAACACTACGCCATTCCATATTAGACTCGCGTCTGGGCGACATGTTGACAAGGTTCCATGAAATTCTCTGAGCAGGCACCATATTAATCTAGGGAATCCGAGAAAGACCAAGAAGTGACCGTCAGGAATGTTCTAGGTTCTAATGACATCTATAAGAGACACCGGAAGCTTGGTTGAGTTTTTACACACATGAGAATTCAATTCAAAATGAAAACGAGTGAGTTCAGTGGGGTGCGTGGTATATATTGATAGTGGATTTGTTTGAGTTACTTGATTGTCAAAATTAGTTACTGTTTTTTGTTGTGAAAGGTGATCAAACGGAGAATAATCAGTTCAGTATGTAGCCACGAACAATACTGAGCCAAGAGTATATTCAGAATGAATAATTTTTCTCAATTTCTTGACCACATATGGTTATTTTCTTTGTTTTCTCGGAATGAGAGCCTCAGTCTATGTATTTTTTTTTCGCTACGACGTGTCGACATCATTCATGTCATCTTCAGGTAATCTTCAAACCAAACAAAGTTATGCCAAAGTTCTCAATCTCATAAGAAGAAAATAAGCTTTCCGAGAACAGATAAATTTATTTGGGAAACATATGAATCTAACTAACAAATGATGCGCTAGATAATTGATTATTCGGCGACACGCTGCTAGATCAGTGTGGGACCCATAGGATTAGATATTATTTCTCGATTCAACTGTGAGATTCCCGTTTTTATTTTTGCTTATTGTGTTTTGTTTTGGAATTGTTCATAATTGATGTTATCCACACACCCTATAAGTGAGTAGCGTTTAATTCATTACTACTACTACTACAGGTTTAAATACGTGTCGACGGTTGACTGTCACATGAAAGAATGTAATTAGTGTATCATGAAAATAATTTATCGGAGACAATGACAAGTCATATGTCAGGTCAAAACGTCATCAGTTCGTCATAGTTCGGGAAAACCACCTTCCGCTTGGACGTACCATCGTGTATTTTTTAGGCATGGAACTTCAAGAGTATTGGAAAGGAAACATTCTCAATTGAATATTGAATAGAAGAATTTTTCTGTGAATTGAAAAATCCACGATAGTGACTAAAAATTATCTTTCAATTGCACATGATTCCACATCTGATTTTCAACAACATACTGTTGATATTTTCAAACAAATCAATCTAAGGGTATGTTTGGTTATTCAGAATATGCTAATAGGAATATGCTTTAGGATTTGAAAATAAAGTCAAATATCATTTGAAAAAAAAATCATAAAAATCATACCTTTAAAATAAAATTATCCTCTGTGGATTATCACATGGAAACATAAAAACGAAGATCAATTGCAAACAGTTACAGCAAATTATGATTTGATATCACCTTGCTTGCTTTTTAGTTTGCTTTTCTTGGCTTTTTATGACTAATTTCATCTACCTGAGCAACTCTGATCTAGCCCTCAACCCTGATCATTCAAGAATATATTTTCGGTATCCGCAAATATTGGCAAAGAAAGAAACTGGATGATGGTAATACACAGAAGAAGATATTTCCAACATATGTTATTGTCAAGAATGTTCTGTATATACATATTTTCATTAGCTCTGTATTATTTTCACAACCGGTTTCACATGTAGGTTCATTCGTACGTAAGAAAGACGATCCCATTTTAATTTCATATGCAGGAGAAGTGAGGAATTGGTTTTTGTACCTATCAATGATTTTTTAGTGTTCTTTGACTCTGGTAATAATTTTGCGGTCATTCTGACCTATGTATTTGGCATCACAATTGGGATCAGAGCAAGAAATTTGATAAACACCTGATTTGTCTGAAGGAATAGTTTTATCTTTGGAATTGACAAGTCTTTTGCCAATAGTGTTTGTTGTTATTGTTGCGTTGAAGAATATTCTTCACGTCCAGTGAGATTTTGCCCAGATAAGGGATAGTACAATATTTAGATGGTAATGTGGGGGTGTTTAAATTTCTGTTAATGAATTTAGATACATGCCTGTGCTACAATTTAGTGATGGGATGTAACGAAAAATTATTGTTGATGCCAGTTTGTTCAATGATGTTGAATTCTTTGGGAAAATATCAGGGTTCAAAGGTTTTAAGGATAATATGTGAAATTAGGAATTGAAAGCACTAACATATGTGAAAAGCGATGACAAGAAGTGAAAGGTATTATATGATCTGTGAGCTTGTTGTTTGACTTGGTTATCAGAATATCCAAGAATGGTAAACAGTTATATGATTCAGTTTTTATCGTGAATCAGTTCAAAAAGGCGAGAAAAATATTTAGTTCATCAATGCCACCATTAAATAATACCATGCAATCATAAACTGCACAGAAACTGATGATGGGATCTTAAGATCCCGAAACATGTCTAAGATATCTTCAACTTAACATTGAAATGTGGAGATGACTCTGAGTTTTTTTTCTACTGCCTAAATCATCCACTCCACTTAGAGGCATGGACGTTTTCCCACGTTTATATACTTGTATGTAATAATAATAATGATTGCGATCGTAAATAACCATAAACGTCGTTATACGTAACAAAATAAATAAAGAAAAAAATTTATACAAACGTGATACTCATTGATTCAATTATCAGTGGTCACTGTTAGGGAACTGCAAATTCAAATATAATTTTATGATTATAAAGATCATGTAATCAATTTCTGCCTACAGTTCTTGTTGCAGATATCTTTCAAACTTGGTTATTGATATTATTTACGAGTTTTTAGTAGAACATTATACATTTTCAATAGATTTATTTATACAGTGCTTCTCAAAAGTCCCCTTCCCCCCTCTTATTTTTGGAACGATTATACATAAACAAGTGAAATTTGGAAACTGAATATAAAAGGTTGTAAACTTCCCTACTAGTGATGATAGATGACAAAATCGTCAGAGATGACGTCACAAGGCCACTGTGACCAATAATTTTGAATGGAACCCTTCGGCATTTTCAAACTCTTCTCGTACTTGTGCAAATGTGTCTGCGGAAACAGCCTCACATTCTGCAACGATACGTTGTTTTAAAACGTCAATATTGTCAGGTTCAGTGGCGTTAACCTTCGATTAAAGATACCCCCCCAAAAAAAAAATCCAAAGGTGTGAGGTCCGATGATCGAGCTGGCCATTCCGTTGAACCTCGTCGTCCAATCCATCTACCAGGATACTCCTCATCCAAATACCGTCTTACTGCACCGTAATAGTGTGGAGGAGCACCATCCTGTTGGAATGTTATTTCCAAATTGCCGAATTCATCTGGATTATCTTCCAAAATTTCAAGGATTAACGGTTCTATTGCGTTTTGCAACAACTCCAGATAAACATCACCAGTTAAATTAGTATTTGAGAAAAGAGGCTCAACGATGTGGTTTCCCAGGATACCTGCCCAAACATTCACTTTCTGGGGAAATTGGGTATGTGTTCCACGAAACAGGTGAGGATTTGCGTCACTCCAATACCTCACATTCTGTGTATTCATATTTCCATTAAGATAGAAAGGACTTTCGTAACTGAAACATATTGTTCTGACAAAGTCTGGCTGTTGGTTAATTTAAGTTTCCATATTTTCACAAAATTCTAGTCTTCGGGCTGGATCGTCGTCTGAGAGTTGATGAACCATTTTTAATTTGTATGGGTGAAATTTGTTTTTTTGCAACACCCTGTGTAGTGTACTTCGACTGACTTCACAGGTAGATGCAACGTGAGTTGTTGATGAAGTAGGGTTAACTATTACTTCTGCCAGTATATCAATTTTTTTCTCATCAGAAATTTGTGGTCTGCCAGATCGTTTCGCATCATTAATACTACCCGTTGTTTCAAACTTACGAAGAAGCTCCCTTCAATAAGTGCTCGAAACGGGGCGATCGGGAAACCTCTCATTGAAAATGCGTTCTGCTGCATGAATATTTTGTCCAGTTTCACCAAGAATTAGGATCGCTGCTACTTTATAACCTAAAGCACGTACCATTTCGCTTCTTGAAGCACTCAAACGTTAGGCTCACAACAGTTTAACAAATTATTAAAATGTACAAAAATATTAGAAGAACCAGAAGCTGCTAAAACAGTTAAACGTTTGATCAACAATACCCAAATTATTAAATGTACAAAAACTTGGACAATTACAAAAACGTCGAATTAGGGAGACTAACAAAAACGTCAGCTTATTTGACAACTATCCAGAGGCGGAGCTTGAATTTGGAATTTTAGTATTAACTGATTTAATTCATCACAGCTTTGCGTTTCTTAAGAGCGAGTTGCCAAAACTGCCATAAACACAAACAAAATTAGTCTAATTGAAAAGGTTTTTTCGATACTTTTTGATTGAGGTGTCGCTTGCCGTAGGGTTCCATTTAAAATTATTGGTCACAATGGCCTTGTGACGTCATCTTTGACGATTTCGTCATCTATCATCACTAGTAGGGAAGTTTACAACCTTTAATATTCAGTTTGCAAAACCACTTGTTTATGTATAATCGTTTCGAAAATAAAAGGGGGGGAGCGGACTCTTGAGAAGCACTGTATAATTGAAGTTCATTATGGCAGCTCTGACAAATTGAGAAACAACTTGTGATTCAATACCGTTATCTTGCATTTTTTGGCGTCGCAAATTACAAATTCAAAATGAAAAATCGAAATTCGATACTGTGAACAAACTTTGTCTCTGTTGTCCTAATCGACTTAGATTATATATCTGCAGGAGTTTACTTGGATAGGAATCACCGAAAAGTTGTTCACCTACGTTGTAAAAAATTAGACCATTTCCGACAAACCTAGATCCGGTTCTGCACGAAGTCTCAACGAAAATGATATGAGTAACAAATTAAATCATTAATTTCGACTAAGAGTGAGGTATGTAATATGAATATCTTCTTCGGCGAAACGTTCCTACTTTTGCATAATCACATCAAGTCCTTGTATATGTGAAGTAACAGAAAGTCAGTGATGAGGCGGGTTGTTCAAGGTTTGCGTTGTTTTCGCATCCGTCGGTGGAATTAAGGAATATGGAAATACTGTAATGAGGAAAAGCTGGAAGGGGTTTCACGAAAATGAAAACAGAAGGCGAGCACCCGTGCGAAATGATGGTTACATTGAATAATGTTATGGACCCGTCTGTTGTATCGCTTCAAGTAAGAAAAATGAGGTTCATCTCCGTGTATTGTGGTATTCGTCCTCGAAAAGTCATATTCCACTACGTTTCGGCAAAAACACATCTAACATGCTCGGGTCGTGTCATTCTCTTCGATTGCAGTGGTGAATGATCACCCCTGTTTATTTTTTTTTGTCATGAACCTTCTATAACAAGGATAATTTTTTTTTACACGCTTCATATTAGCTTTACTTGTATGATTATACATATTAACCACGTAGTCAAAAAACTCCAATATTTGATATATCGATTTATAACACTGAGAAATCCACTTGACGAAAAAACTCTGAGAACACTATATTTTGCCCGTGTTCAGTCACATATATCTTATGGAATTCTAGCATGGGGGTCGACAGTTAAAACAATCATGAACAAAATATTAATAACTCAAAAGCGCTTTTCAAAACAATAAAAACTTTTTAACAAAAAATTGAACCGACGAAATACGGAACTGAAAAGTAAAAAATAAAAACTTTTTAACAAAAAATTAAACCGACGAAAAAATCAACCGAAAAGCAAAAATTAGAATAAACCTTCTCAGTCTAAATGATAATTGAGCTCCTAAACTAATGTAAGTAACTGATTTTGAGTCGGCGCTAAACAAACAATTATCGAAGATCATTATCTATGAAAGGAGTCATCAAAACGCAGCCGTGCATCTCGCTGCCATCATTTTACGCTTCACCTAATTCAATTGCTAGTTTGTTTAGCGCCGACTCAAAATCAGTTACTTACATTAGTTAAGGAGCTCATTTATCATTTAGACTAAGGTTTATTTTATTTTTTGCTTTTCAGTTGATTTTTTCGTCGGTTTAATTTTTTGTTAAGAAGTTTTTATTTTTTACTTTTTAGTTCCGTATTTCGTCGGATTAATTTTTTGTTCAAAAGTTTTTATTTTTCAATTCTTAGTGGCTATAATCTACCAATTACTACCTACTTGTTTTTTGATTACTTCCAAAATACTAACTCACCCACCTTACTTCAACTATCACCAGTTGAATAATATGATTATCTACTTTTACTATTTGTTGTAATATAAATTATTTTCGTTGTTCTGGTTAGTTTATTCCGTTACTTTGTATATAATTCCATCCTCTCATAAAATATACTGATTTTGACGGACGTGGAGCAAGAATAATGTCAGTAGCGATCTGTCATTGTCAACTACGTATGTGTGTGCCAATGTTCACTAGTGAAAAATCAATTATCCCCTATTTTTCTACCCGTAAGTGTTGCTAATTCCTCTCGAAATCCAGATATAAGGTATACCCTATCTATTAAGAAAGAATCATCCAAATCGAAGAACCCAGTACAAAGTTATGCCTGATAGAATCGGTTAACGAACCAGAATTCAGAGGGTGAGTGATCAATATCCTTCATTTCGCTACCCTTAGGGGTGGATTTTATCTTTTAAATTCAAATGGGACCAAATTCGAAGTACACCCTAAACACTGAAAAAAGAATTATCGGAGTCGGACGCCTCAGTAAAAAGTTATGCGTGATCATACATAAAAAAATATTATGGAAAAAAATAAAATATACGGGTCGAATAGAGAATCTCCTCGTTTTTGGTTTCGTCGGTTAAAAAGAGAACCCAACCGTCGGATGATCTTTATCAACAAACAGAAATATTAGACCCAATACAAGTTTTCTTCCACTATAGCAACATAAGGTTACACAAAAATAAGCACATATTACATAGAATAGATCATAAACATCATACAAGGAGCAGAGAGCACAAATTCAAAACACCATTTATGAATGAAAGTATTGGGCAAAAAAGTTACAGATATCAGAGTCTGAAACTATACAACAATCTACCGGATATCATGAAAAACATCAAAAACATAAATGCGTTTAAAAAACAACTGAATATTATCTCTATACCCCGTGCTGAAATGCTGTTTTATACATAAGTGCACTTACGCTCTTCTCGCTTTATGCATGCATCTGATATATGCACATATATATATATATATATATATATATATATATACATATATTTATATATATATATATATATATATAGTTATTACCATAATTACTCTTATTTATTAAAAAATCATAAATTATTAAAACCGAATTAAAATATTGTATATATATATATATATATATATTTTATATTTATATCTGTTACTTTTAGGATTATCTAAATGTTATCTAAATGTTTTTTATCTAAATGTTATTTATCTAAATGTTACTTACCTAAATGTTATTCATAATACCTACAACTTGTTTTTCAATTGTATTTTTTTTTTCAATTGTATTCTTTTTTTCAATTGTTTTTTTTTTTTAATTATTGTATTTTCAATTTGTTCATTATAGCTATGTCTGTCACACACAAGCGTTCTTTCTGACTATTACTTCTTTGCCTCTTTTTTCTTACTTTATACTTTATTCACATGTTACTGAAATAAACGGTTTTATTATTTATTATTATTATTATGTTTGTTTGTTTGTAACCGACTTTTTGGGCGCGATTTTGACCCACTTCCAGACGTACGAATGATTTGAAATTTGGCAGGTGTACATAATTCCGGCGACAATGCATTGAGAAATTTTTGTTCGAAAAAAATAAATAAAATGGCGGCTCTAATATGGCGGACGAGCTTTGTGATTATGGTCCGATTCGCTTCAAAATTGGTATCTGAGGGTTTTCGTAGTCAGAGATTATGATTCTTTTGTCAAAACTGGAAAATTCGAGATGGCGGCTCCAAAATGGTAGACGAGTTTTGAGATTATGGTCTGATTCTATTCTAAATTGGTATGTGGGGGTTTTTGGAGTCGGAGATTATGATTATTTTGTCAAAATTGAAGGATTCGAATTGGCGGCTCCAAAATGGTGGACGAGTTTTGTGATTATGGTCCGATTCTATTCAAAATTGGAGAATAATAGTTAAAAAAATTAAATAATAATAATTATAGTTTGAAAAACTAAAAAACACGCGTTAATAGAAAACAAAACTGGAAAGTTGAAAATAAATGATAGTTCAAAAACTAAAGAACACGCTTTAATAGAAAACTAAACTAAAAAGTAGAAAATAATTTTAAATGAGTTTGAAATAAGAATACAGTGATTAACAACAAATTTATCCCATCGTAAAAAAGCGTGAGGTGCTTTTGAAGATATTTTCATGATGATTCTACTTTTACTATTATCTGTCCATGAAATATCAATTACAATTGACATCAAGCACCCCACGCTTTTTTACAATGAAATAAATTTGTTGTTATTCACTGTATTCTTATTTCAAACTCATTTAAAATCGTTTTCTACTTTTTAGTTTAGTTTTCTATTGAAGCGTGTTCTTTAGTTTACAAACTATTATTAACCGACGAAACCAAAAAGGAGGAGGTTCTCTAGTCGACCCGTATATTATCATTTTTTTTTATGTATGATCACGCATAACTTTTCACTGAGGCGTCCGATTCCGATAATTCTTCTTCCAGTGGATAGGGTGTACTTCGAAGGTGGTCCCATTTGAATTTAAAAGATTGAATCCACCCCCAAGGGTAGCAACATGAAGGATATTGATCACTCACCCTCTGAATTCTGGTCCGTTAACCGATTCTATCAGGCATAACTTTGTACTGGATTTTTCGATTTGGATGATTCTCTTTTTAATAGATAGGGTATACCTTATATTCAGATTTCGAATGGAATTATATACCCTTACGGGTAGGAAAATGGGGGATAATTGATTTTTCACTAATGAACATTGGCACACACATACGTAGTTGACAATGACAGATCGCTACTGACATTATTTCTGTTCCCTTATCCGTCAAAACCATTATATTCTATAAGAGGATGGAATGATATACAAAGTAATGAAATGAACTAACCAGAACAACAAAAATAATTTATATTACAACAAATAGTGAAAGTAGATAATCATATTATTTAACTGGTAATAGTTGAAGTAAGGTGGGTAAGTAAGTATTTTGGAAGTAATCAAAAAACGAGTAGGTAGTAATTAGTATATTTTAGCAATAAAAAATTGAAAAATCAAAACTTTTTAACAAAAAATTAAACCGACGAAATACGGAACTGAAAAGTAAAAAATAAAATAAACCTTCTTAGTCTCAGTAAGTAAGCTCCTAAACTAATGTAAGTAACTAATTTTGAGTCGGCGTCAAACAAACAAGCAAAAGATTCAGGTAAGGCGTATAAAATGATGGCATCGAGCGGTGACATTCTGATAATTTTTTTGAAGTAATTTAATGATCTTCGTTGATTGTTCATTTGACGCCGACTCAAAATTAGTTACTTACATTGGTTGGTTGGTTGGTTGGTTTGAGACTGACGAGCCAGAGACAGGGTTGGCACTTAGCTTCCCTTGACACTGCGACCAGCTAGGGTCTATTGTATCACTCTGTCGTCAGTGGTTCCTCATTCAAACAGGTTTGTGCCTTTAATTAGGTTAAGAAGCCTGTTGATAAGGTTCTTCGGATTCATGCCTGTTTCCGGGCTGATCTCTCCAAAGGTTCTGTGTCGCCTACTACTTAGGGCGTCACAGTCGAAGATGATATGAGAGGCTGTTTCCTCCTCTTCATCACACAGCCTACACTCCACGGTTTCCCTGCGTACTCCCATGGTGTTTAGGTGTTTTCTTAGGCCGCAGTGTCCAGTCAACAGACCTATTATTATACGAGCCTTCGTTCTGTTCAGGTTCAGAAGGTCAGCCGTCAGGGTCCGGTTTGGATGCCCTACCATGACTTTGCTGTGTATTTGCCCGACAGTTTGATCCCAATATTGTTGGTGTCTTCTTTTTATCCACTCGGCGATCAGGGTCCTGCATCGGTTTTTGCTAATCCCGTGTGCAGGTTCTGGCCCTGTGAATAGCGTTTCAGATGCTTGTCTAGCTAGCTGGTCCGCTTTGACGTTGCCTTCAATGCCTCTATGACCTGGCACCCACATCAAGGTGACCTTGTTGTGTTTTGCCAGCTCGATGGGGTTCTGGAGGCAGTCCCAGACCAGTTTGGACTTTATCTGTGTAGAGTTGAGTGCTTTGATAGCACTTTGACAGTCAGATAGAATGTAGATGTGTTTTTTCCTATAACCACTTTCTAGATTCTTCTGAATGCATACCATGATAGCATGTGTTTCAGCTTGGAATATCGTGGAGTATTTACCAAGTGGTATTATGTAATCCCTTCTTGGCCTTACCCATGTATTCCTGCTCCCGTTCCTTCAACTGTCTTTGAACCGTCTGTATACCAGACTATGTCCGCAGTTGATTGTGATTCTATACTCGGGGCCCATCCAGATTCATCAATTCGTGTTTCGAATGGTTTTCGAATGAGTATAGGGTTGCATGTAATCTGAAATAATTTCGAGTTCTTCGATGTTGGTTACATGAGTGATTCTGGTATGTCCAGTTGTTCGGATTCTCCAGTTTTTCGTTTGTTTCAGTCTGTATGCACTCATCCTGGCCTCTCCAATGACATGTAAGTCAAGGGGTTCGAGGTTTAGGATGATTTCCATTGCAGCTGTTGGAGTGCTGTTCATTGCACCCGTGATGCAGACACAGGCAAGCATCTGGATTTTCCCAAGGTTGATTTTGCCTGTCTTTGATTTGTTTTGGCCACCATAAGAGTGAGCCATAAGTTATTCTTGGTCTTATTACCGCTGTGTAAAGCCAGTGCATGGCTTTCGGTTTAAGCCCCAGGTTTTTCAAAAGCTCTCCTGCACATCATGAAGGTTATCTTGCTTTTGTTGGTTACATGTTGAAGATGCGGGTTCCAGGTTAGTTTCTTGTCAAGAATCAGCCCTAGATATTTCACCTGCTCTACTACTTGTAATGTTTCACCGAATATCTAGGAGGTATGAGATCTCCCATGTTTCTTCTCCGGGTGAAGGGAATTAGTGTTGTTTTGTTCGGATTTGCCCTTAGGCTCTCTCTGTTACACCATTCCTCTACTGTCCTCAGTGCATTTTGCATTAGCTCTGAGGTTGTTCGAGTATTCTTTCCCTTGATGAGGATGACTAGGTCATCTGCATACCCTTGAGAGTAATACCCTTGGTTATTCAGAGAAATTAGCAGTTCGTCTACAACCATGTCCCACAGAAGGGGGGAGAGTATGCCCTCCTGTGGGGTACCTCTGGAAATTTCAACCTGCTCTGTTTCCTCGAACATGTTGGCTTGGACCAGTCTATTATGAAGCATTGAGTGTATCCACCTGCAGGTGGTTTCGTCAATGCCTCTTCGAGTGGCCGCAGAGACCATACTTTCAAAGGAGGTGTTGTCGAAGGCTCCTTCGATGTCTAGAAAAGTGCATAGTGCAATTTCTTTGTTTGCTAGAGACTCTTCAAGCCTTGAAACAAGCTGATGAAGTGCTATCTCGCATGATTTTCCTGTTAGATAGGCATGTTGGTTTTGATGTAAAGGCCGTTCTACAAGAGCGGTTTCCCTTATGTCTCTATCTATCAGTTTTTCTAAGCCTTTCAGAAGAAACGACGATAGGCTTATTGGTCTGTATGCCTTTGCCTGGTCATATGAGTCTCGTCCAGGTTTCGGAATAAAGACCACATTTACAGTTTTCCAGGTTTGAGGTAGCCATCCCAATGCTAGGCTCAGCCTGTACAGTCTGCACAGTTCTGGTGCTAGATATTCAACTCCGCTCTGAAGTAGTATGGGAAATACTCCATCTGGGCCCGGAGACTTGTAAGGCTTGAAGGAGTTACATTAGTTTAGGAGCTTAGTTACTGAGACTAAGAAGGTTTATTCTATTTTTTACTTTTCAGTTCCGTATTTCATCGGTTTAATTTTTCGTTAAAAAGTTTTTATTTATTACAAGCTTTCATTTACTTCCACCTATCAAATCTTACAAGTTAAATTTGTCCAACTTCTAGTTGCCCGATCAACGTGAAATTTGACAGATGTTCATAGTTCCCGTGACAATGCATTATGGAATTTTTGTTTGAGAAAAAAACAAAATGGCGGCTCCAAGATGGCGGACGAGATTTGTGTTTATGGTCACATTTGATTCAAAATTGGTATGTGGGGGTTTTCGAGGTCGAAGATTATGAATTATATTGTCGTGAATTATTGTTGTTTCACGACTCACTAGGTAGAATCTGATCCTTTATTGATTGGAAATACTTTGTGAAAAATATAGAAACAGTTTATCAAAATGAATACAATGATTGAATTAATAAAATAAAGTGATAAATCTCTTCCAGTAGTTATACATTTCATATGAATAGAACCAAAATGTTACTTACAAAAATAAGTCGAGAATCCTTCCAAAAAACTTTTTAACAAAAAATTAAACCGACGAAATACGGAACTGAAGAGTAAAAAATAAAATAAACCTTCTTAGTCTCAATAACTAAGATCCTAAACTAATGTAAGTAACTAATTTTGAGTCGGTGCCAAACAAACAAGCAAATGAATTAGATAAGGCGTAAAATGATGGCATCGAGTTGCACGGTGACATTCTGATAATTTTTTGAAGTAATTCATTGATCTTCGTTGATTGTTCGTTTGGCGCCGACTCAAAATTAGTTACTTACATTAGTTTAGGAGCTTAGTTATTGAGACTGAGGTTTATTTTATTTTTTACTTCTCAGTTCCATTTTTCGTCGGTTTAATGTTTTGTCAAAAAGTTTTTATTTTTCAATTTTTTGTAGCCGAAATCTACTTATTACTACATAATTGTTTTCTTATTACTTTCAAAATACTTACTTACCCACCTCACTTCAACTACTACCAGTTAAATAATATGATTATCTACTTCTACTATTTGTTGTTACATAAATTATTTTCGTTGTTCTGGTTAGTTTATTTCATTACTTGGTATATCATTCCATCCTCTCATAGAATATAATGATTGTGACGGATGTAGGAGAACAAAAATAATGACAGTAGCGATCTGTCATTGTCAACCACATATGTGTACCAATGTTCACGAGTGAAAAATCAGGTATTTCCTATTTTTCTACCCGTAAGGGTCGATAATTCTATTCGAAATCCAAATATGATCAACTATGAGGTTTACCCTATCTAATAAAGAGAGAATCATCCAAATCGAAGAACCCAGTACAAAGTTATGCCTGATAGAATCGGTTAACGGACCAGCATTCAGAGGGTGAGTGATCAATATCCTTCATTTTGCTACCCTATCCACTTAAAAAAATAATTATCGTTATGCGTAATCATCATAAAAAAAATATACGCGTCGACTAGTGAACCTCCTACTTCTTGGTTTCGTCGGTTAAAAACCGTAATGTCCTATTGAAAACAGGGCCTCTTAACTTTCTATCTGTCCCCTTTGCTCTTTTGGGCATGGTAAACACCCAACGTCGACTCCACGACCAAACCGTCAGTCGTCACTTCTAAAAACTCTTGTTTATGTTTGACACTTACTCGTATTTTGCAGAATAACAATATTGTGACCCACATGAAGATTATACTGATTGATTTATTATACGGGGTGTTCGGTACATTTTTGACAATATGTTAGAATTCATGAAATCAACATGGCGACTTCAAAATGGCTGATCTCTGTGATTATGATCCGATTCTATTCGAAATTGGTATGTGGGAGTTTTCGGGGTCGGCGTTTGAGAATTTTTCGGCCAAATCCACAAATACAAGATGGCGGCTTTAAGATGGTGGACGAGTTCTGTAATTATGGTAACAGCCTAGGCTGACACACCACCTATTCACCATGTTTTCTATTCAAGGCGTGTACCTTTCAGTTGACTTTTGTCTTGACCTTGTATCCTATGGTGAAGAAAAACGATTTATTATTATTATTATCAACTTCACATAAGTGGATATTCACTGTTTCCAGTAGAGTTCGCAGGAAACAGTATGTCTCCATGGACTAAAGAGCTGCTGGTAAAATAGACTTTGACGTAATACACGAAAAATCTTCCAACCAGTCATTACATTCATCGTCCGTGACTATATTGGTAGAATCGGGAATTGAAGAAGAGAAAGCAGCTCACAGCTACTTGCAGTTCAGGAAATAATACTATGACAATTTGGTATCATCCGTGCCTGTTTCAATCTTTTCTACATTTCAAGTTTCCGATAGGCTATATCACTTGATTTTTATCATATAATCCACAAATCTGACAAAAACAAACTCCATGTACGTGTAATTTATATATAATTGGCTTTGTGGAACAATCATAATCTCCAACCCAAATCCCGAATGTTGGTGAGAGAATTGTAGTTTCTAGGATATCTAGTGTTTCCAACAGAGTTTGCCAGGGCAAGATAAGGTTCTGTTTTATAATTCTAGATTTCCCCCTCAATTACGAAACTTCACATGTAATCTGCCCCGTTCTTGAGCATTTTTTATTGTATTACCACACCGCGTCTCTACTTACAATAAATTCTAGATAATCTCTCCAAATGAACTTCTGTTTACTATGTAATATACGTTTTCTGTCCCTCATTCCAGGCAGCGCAGTACCCAGCGTATCTTACTCGAAGATCTTGTTGAATTTGCTTTTTAATTCATTCGTTCATTTTATTAGAGCAATAAAAGACCCAAGAAAAGGTCGAATGTGAAGGCTGAACTTTTGGAAAGTTCTGTTATATTCTAACATTTGGGAAAGAAGAATGAAACATGGATTGTGCTGATGAATCACTTTTACGAAAGAAATGTGTACTTTGACGATGGCTGCGGTATTGTTCCACACAAACAACACATGTTTTGTAAAGGAAAGAAAAATGTATGCAAAATATGTAAAAATAAGGTTTTTTCATTTTCTCTTCAGTTTCTTAAATAAATACGTTTATCTCAGTTTTGATTTTTACTCCCAAACAAGCAGTTAACGAAACTACATTATCGAAGCGAACCTCCATTATTCACATCTCTGATCTCCCCAATCTTCTTGTCACCCATCGTCTCCGAAGTGTCACCCCTAGTGAGTGATTGACCAAAGTTATCGATTGTCCCAGTTTGTTCTCGAAAGAATCAATCTGCAATTTAGATGTTTAAGAATCTTTGTGTTCTTTTCCGATTTTTTCGTAGGCATAACCATCATTCTTTGCATGAGTTTCACATTTTTCATGATATATATATTTATGATAGATGGCCATATTTTTGATAGATGTCGATATCAGGTCTTTTGTCCCAATTCTATAAGTTTTCCACACTCTTCAGAATGTTCGCAATTACAGACGATATATATATATATATATATATATATATATATATATTTGATGATATTTTCTAAATAATCAAAAAAATTAGAATCATTTATATTCTTAGTTTATCATAAGTCATAATATGACGTTTGAGAGATGGTTTTGTGAACATTTGTGCCACAATTTTCAGTTGGGGCTCAAAATGCTCTACCACACGAATTCAAGTTAGCCAGAATTGGAATGCAAATTTGGGAAACTTTCCATGCACCATTCCGAAACCAAGCAGGAGATGTTCGTAATTAGTATAAACACATGCACACAGGTGTTCCGTAACAATACAATCTGCCATTTTTATACTACACCAATATGAAAACTATAGATGGCGAATTCATTCTGTCATGTATAATCCGATTCATAAAAAATGACCAAATTCGAAATGGCGAACAAATCATGCCGATTATAACTTATATCTATATATATATGAGTTTTTCTAGGTCACGGATTATTGTTTTTAATGATCGAATATGGTGGATAAATTTCCTGACTATATTTGAGACATTGGTTGAATTTTGTACTCAGTCGCAGAACGAAGAGGATGTATTCCGGGTATTGCCTATAATAATGAATATGAGCGTCAATTAATTCACTAGGGAAGTGGAAGTGTTACAGTATAGGTTATATTTCAGGAAAATTGACGAAGCTATCTAGCGAAACTTCGTGGAATCTTCTGCTTCGTAACATGTCACTGACAGAAACGCCTCCCCACTGTGATCCGGAAAATTATAAAATAATATTCATATATATATATATATATATATATATATATATATATATATATATAGTTGAAGAATGGTAGTCTCGTGACTGGACTAGTTGAAAATAACTATGAATTTGAAATAAACTTTGTAGGAAGGATATTCCTTGAGGTTGCAGTCAAATTTAATGGCCAATGAGAAAGAAAAACTCTTCTATTTAGTCGAGCTTGAAAATGTTTATTTTCATTATCAAGAAGCTGTGAAAAAGAAACACTATTGTGAAATACGATTTCAAACAAATCTAAAGAACTTACTAAGGTGAGGTTAATAGACAGGATCTAATCACATTTTGTGATTGAGTAGTTTTAAAAATCATATCACTATGAAACACTACTAGTAATATATATAAAAATTAAACAATTGCAAACGCACATATTGTTTAAGAAACTTAATTTAAACAATTTAAAATTTGACAAGTACAAAAATTACCACATGGTTAAAGCATGACTGAGAAAGGACTTGTCATCCACCATTTTCCTTTTTCAGTCATGCTTTAACCATGTGGTAATTTTTGTACTTGTCAAATTTTGAATTGTTTAAATTAAGTTTCTTAAACAATATGTGCGTTTGCAATTGTTTAATTTTTATATATATTACTAGTAGTGTAATATAGTGATATGATTTTTTCACTTAACCTCACCTTAGTAAGTTCTTTAGATTTGTTTAAAATCGTATTTCACAATAGTGTTTTTTTTTTCACAGCTGTCTTGATAATGAAAATAAACATTTTCGAAAGCTCGACTAAATAAGAAAGAGTTTTTCTTTTCTCATTGGCCATTAAATTTGACTGCAACCTCAAGGAATATCCTTTCTACAAAGTTTATTTCAAATTCATAGTTATATATATATATATATATATATATATATATATATATATATATGGTTATGATAGGTTCTTTATTATATTTATTTTTAATTGGCCCGCGTTGGTCGCCAATTGTTGTGATAGGTGCCTTATATTTATAATATGGTAGATTTCTTTCATTGATTTCCCTATCTTTTCAATAATTTTGGAAAATTAATACCTATCATAACAGAAATGGCTATGTTGTCTTCCCCTTTTTCAACACTCTTTTTACCTCATCCCAGCTCAGTCGGTACGCCTATGAAGAATGAGTCATCTCTATTATCAGCAGCAGGTTCAGTAGTGCCAACTTGGCACAATGCTTGAAGTCAAATATGCTGTTTTGTGGGGAAAAATATGGTTAGGTGCTCAATAGATGAAACACAGATTGCAGAAAAGTCGTCAAATAGGTAATTGTTTTTATTGAAATCAATCGTTAAAACTGACCTACTCTGCGAAATCTAACTCATCTCACTAAAAACAGCAATATGAAATGGTGAAAACTTGTTTATGTGTAATCAATACTGGTTAAATAAACGGTTGAGTGTTATTCAAAAAGTCTGTGAGCATAAAAAAACCATTAAATGTTCAAAAGAAAGGACACAAGTGATCAGATAATCAATATAAGTTTCTGGACCTGATACGTTGCACTTAAGTTAGTTCTGCTCATGAAATACCTTGTTATTCTTCCTTTGTGGTGTTCTCCTGCCTCTTGGAGGTATTCGTGCTCACTGGAAAATACAGCTACACTGCAGAGAGCCCCTTTTTTTGTTTCTGGGAATGGCATGGACTGGACTTTGTTATTTTAATAGGGTGAGTGGTTTCTTCCAGTTTTCTTATTTTTCCATTTGTATGTAAATGAGTTATAAAGCGGTTTCAGATAGTTCTGCTTGTTTTTATCTTGATTTTTGTTATATTTTTCTGTCTCAATTTGGTATCTGGTTTCGTTTTTTCACATCTCCATTTTCTTACCCCAAGCTTGTTACATTTTCTCTTGGCAACACACACATTTTGTTTATTTTCACAAATTTCAAAATGTGTTCCCACTTTCTATATCACTGTTTGTTATTCTAACTCATTCTAATGATTTTATTCACAATATATAATTCTTGATCTTATATTATATGTACAAATTTGGTTTAAATTCATGTTTGACATTTTTCTGTGTTCATAATTTTTATATTTCATTGTTTGCCTCGCTCTTCTCATTGTTTTTGATATCTCGCTGTTGGGTTTCCGCCTGATATGATTCACCATACAGGATGTTCCAACTTGTATATTATTTGATCTACTTGAGATACAATGTTTTTTTATGATTTCTAATTTCCATATTATTTTAATTGTGTATTCAAAATGAATGAATTGTTGATCACATACTTATGACAATAGAGATACTTCAGGACTGACTTTTCGATACAAACGCGTTGTCTAGAACATGTTACAAGATTCTAGAATAGTAAAAAGCATAGAAAAATTGTAAAACAAACATCATGAAACACGATAACTTGAATACCTAACGATAATAATGAATTATCATTTTCATTATTTTATAAACATTTCCTAACATAACAATATATATATATATATATATATATATATATATATATATATATATATATATATATATATATATATATACAAACATATATAAACATATATATTTGAGATACAAGAAGTTTTAGGTTCTCTGAGAAATAGTAGACAAAATTAAGAAAAATAATTGAGGACGACTGTTGGGTATGCTAAAATATAAATGGGGTTTTGCAGATATTGTTGAAAAAATATATTTTGAGAAAAAAAAATAATTATGATAACTGACTCGTACCGATGCATAAATGCGACTGAAATTGACGTTTTTGCTCTGTTACGCGTGGTTTTTCCCCTGAATAGGTAAATATTTATATTTAATAACTCGTGACTTATTCCGTTCTTGCTCGAACGTGTAAGCTAAGATTAAAGTTTAGCTTATTCTGTATAAGATGCTGTTTCTATGAATCTTGTTGGCAATAAAGTCTCTCTCTATCTCTCTGTAGATGAAACTAGAATGTCACTACCATTTTTAATTTCATTTATGACATAAGGCTTCTTTGACTAGTGGGGTGCTGGCAATGCGTACAATTATTAATGCTTTCCAAAAATGGTTTCTATTTCAAATGGTTTTTTTTCAAGTTTTACCCTCTCTACTTCTTTATTCAATTGAATCTCACCCCATCATTCATTGAAGTGAGATGTATGTATAGGTCCGTATTGTATTTGTTAGAGAAATCTGAATAGCCTTGCTTTTGATCGAAGACAAAAAAAATTATTATCAGTAGGTACCTACTTTCGCAAAAAAAATGCCCGATTCATGATTAATTCTCTTTTATAAGCTGAATCAGATTCTTCATACTGTAAAAAAATCCCACGATATTTGTCATTTTTGTTGTTTTTAAAATGGTAAAACATTTTCTGTATTTTACTTTTTTTAAATTATATTGCTAATTATGAGGGCCAATATTTCATAATCTAATAATTTTTACTGAAGTCATATGGTCAGCCCTCCAAAATATGACGTTAACTTCTGGAACAGTCTGTATATATCTGAAATTGATTCCAATACCTTGTCGCTGTCGAAATTACAATTCTGTTAGAAGGACATCACCTCCAAAGCAGACAATTTTCTCTTTCCTTCATTCTCTTTCGAGTTTTCTTTACCAATCAATCAGTTTTTATCTGTGCTAGGTCTCATGAAAAGAATATTACGTATAAAATCTAGAAAATCCCTCATCTGCTGGGATCGATTCGGGTTTCTTCCGGTGAAGGAATAACTTTTCTGACGAGTTTCATTTGGAATCCTTCTTTGGTCGTCGCATTTATAATACAGGGCCGTCAAACTCTTGGAAATTAGAGGTTTTATGTCTCATTCATATATCTCTATATCGCTGGGGTATCTATAATTTGAGTTTGGCGTAGTTGCAATAAAACTATTTTTAGCATTTCGTGGGCTTCGACGAAAAAAGTGTTCTTGGAGTGACATTAGTTCTTTGGATTTTTCGGTTAGCAAACAGTTGATTTTGACGTCCATCCGAAGGCAATATCAGTGACTTAAAACGATATAATACTAATGATCATTTTTTTTTATAGGAGAACCCACATATAAAAAGAAGACTGAGGTGAATAACACAAATCCAATGGCAGGATTCAATCACTGTTTGTGTCTCGATGACTTGAAAAACAGATGAGATCAAAAACCCCTCAGTTTTGCTGCTTCTAGTGCAGGGAATAAAATACGTATTTTTCTCCAATATATTCGACAATACATAACGAAATATGGGTTTTCATATTCGTGAAAATTCATAGACATTCAAATAGCTACAACTCCTGAGTTTTTCAACCTTCAATCCCAATCTCATACCGTACCAATAAATTATATTACTGAATTATGATGAATGTTCGTTACTTCACTACTTTTATTGATTTTCAAATTATTACATGAATTCTTGTTTCTATGCAATACACGTTTGGAAATATATATCTCATTCAGATATAGAAAAACCTACCAGGGTTTTGCTGAAAAACCCAGAAACCCAGAGAGATATTTCTGAAAATGAGTTTTCTTTAACGGCTGTGAAGTTGGCCACATCCACAAGTACACTGAGAAAAATAAAATCTTGAATATTTTTTTCCCTATTTTCCGTTGTTCCACATGGATTTTTATTCAGTTAGTGGACTGAATACACTGAGATTTCTAGTTTTAACCCAAGGTGAGAAAGTTTGATCAGACTGATGAATTAGTTCGACTTAAGAAAGTGGAATGGTGGTGAAGTTATTTTAAAAAAATCAGATACGCGACAAATGGCTTTGTATACCTTTGTGCTTGTGCTGTGTTATTGCTATTGATATCTTCTTTATCATCGATGAGACGCCAGAATTTGCCAGGCCGTCGAAGTGGGTGAAATGGGAATTAATAAATTTTCATCCCCTTCGACGGCCTGGCAAATTCTGACGTCTCATTCGTGATGAAGAAGAGACCGATAACAATAACATACTACACACACAAAGATGTGAATTTTCAAAATATATCAACCCCCATTTCACCCCCTTCGATGGCCTGGCGAATTCTGGCGTCTCATCATTGATGAAAAAAAGATCAATTGCAATAACATATAACAAGCACCAAGATGTACAAAGCTATTTGTGAATTTTGAATTCACAGAATAAATCAACCCCCATTTCACCCCCTCTGCCAGCCTGGCAAATTCTGGCGTCTCATTGGTGATAAAGGAAAGACAGATAGAAATAACATAAGGTGTACAAAGCCATTTGTAGACTCTGTGAATTCTCAAAATATATAAACCCCTTTACCCTTTGACGGCCTGGAAGATTCTGGCGTCTCATCGGTGATGAAGAAAAGATCAATAGCAATGACATATTCCAAGCACAAAGGTGTACAAAGCCGTATGTGAATTTTTTAAAATAATTTCACCACCATTCCACCTTCTCAAATCGAACTTATTCATGAGCCTGATCAAATTTTCTCACGTTCAGTGGAAACTGGAAATCTGAGTGTAATCACGCCCCTAACTGAACGAAAATCCATGTGGAAAAATAGAAAATAGGAAAAAAAATATTCAATATTTTCTTTTTCTCAGTGTACTTGTGAATGTGGCCAACTTCACAACCGTTTTCTCTAAACTTCAGTACGTCCTGGTCAGTATTTGACCCAGGTTAGAAACAAACATATCTTAGCAAAAAAAGAGCCTCTATTGTTCAAATATATCCAATCTCAAAATAAAACCCGAACTAGATATGAATGCTAAACCAACACTTGCATACATCATTATCTGCTGTACGTTTCTTGACAGTTCTTTTTTCATACGCCATGTTCATATTCAAAGCTGTCACGATTAAGCATGTTGGGTAAAATGAACAATATACAGTAAACTCTTATCATTTTCTTCTAACCTTCGATTGTTTGTTATATTATAGTGTTCATAACTCAAAGTGGGTGGAAATTACTGAATTTTTACAATCAGTCGACTATTCTGAAGGCAATCTCACCCTATTATGCCTTCGACTTATTAGGCAAAATGTCTTGATTGCCCAATTTACGACTTCTGGATTACTTTCATTTTGTTTCTCCATATTGGTTGATGAAAGGTAATTATAACGTAATAATTACCTTGGCCAATTTGGGCGCTGACCTATACAATGGTCGAAATGACAAAAATTTTACTTGAAATGTTTTGTTGGGCAGCTTCCCAGCAACGAAACTCTTCCTCAATGTGTGATTTGAAGAGACCTAGGAAATTGAGTGTTTTCCTCTTCCTTGGCAATGGCATTTCCATTGATTCACTTCTGACTTGGCTTCTACATCAGAGTGACCTGATTGTTTGTAGAAAGAGCTTGCACTCCCAAGTCAGTCTAGATTCACAAATGTCTGACTTTAGAGCTCTTAGTGCTGCTTCGCTGTCTGATAGGAGTAATATTTTTGCCTTCTTGGGCGAAAATTTTCTATTGCATGGGTTTCTACTAGAAATATTTTCGGGGCTCTGCCTTGGGGTTTTGAGAGCCTTAACCTAGGATCTGTTACTCCTACTCCAGCCCTCTCGTCCATTTTGTATCTATCAGTATACCAAACTGATGCATAGTAGAAAATATTTACCACTTTCTTTTTTTCGGCAGAAATTAACCCAATACTACTTCTATCATGAATTTCTATAAAATTAATATATTTCTATAGAAAAAGCTTCGGGATGTTTTGTTATAAATGTATGCTACTAGAGATGCTCAACGAGATCTATATGTCACCACTACCATTAATATTATTTTGACAATTATGAATTTTATGCGTATCGTTTTTTTCCAGTTATCTTTTTTGGAATTTCTCAATCAGTTACATTGCCCATGAACATAACAATCATCAAAAATATATTTTTTATTTTCACCAAGTCTAAGGATGAAGGAAGCCTGGAAGATGAGCCATCCTTCATTGAATAAGGTCTGGATCCATCCTTGACAACTGCAGTCGTAAAATGAGATGAATATGGCGGCCATAGTTTCCATGCGATCAACACTTAACTGTACTATAAATAAACCACCACAAAGACCGAATCAAATTTTAAACTTCAGTGTAAAGGGTTGATTCACGTCCGAAATGTTATTCTCAGCTACCGGAGTATTTCACCGCTGTTTGTGTTGTGAAACCAAATCTCGGATTTCTGATCTAACTTTCGAGCTGGAGCATTCTGCGGTTTTGGTCAAATCGAGTATAAATATTTACGCAGTTTACAATTTAACAATCATCCAACAATTGTGGATTGGAAAGTTTTGATTCGAAATCCAAGTCACGATATAGGCAAAATTCACAATGTATTCAAAATACTCTTTAAACTACAAAATCTCGTTGGATGCTGCTAATTGCGGACAGATTGAATTGAATATGTTTCAAGGATTAGTGATCTTTAATAAAAATATATTTAGAAAACAAGGGACATTTTCAATATGAATTGAAACAAGTGGTAGACCTCAAGCGAAAAACAACTACTTTCCTGGCAAATACCACGCAGAACGTTGAATGATACTCACCTGAGAATATATGCAAACTTGAAAATTGATTGCAAATGTTTCTTTCTGATAAACTTGATCCGCCCACCAATCTGCATACCGGTTTCAGGCTTTTGGCCCTCATCAGTTGAAAGTTACTTTTTCCGGCATATCTACAGGTGATTTAACACGTTGACTGTCATGTGCATATAAAAGTATACACGCAAGTTGGGTCCTGTACGCCGCGTGTATAATTTCGTATACACGAACAATAACTTGGTTCTGGCCGTGTGTATGCTACTAGGGCATGCTTAGGATAGGTTTCTTATGGCGGAATGGTTGGCTTGGCGTGGAGTTACACAAAAAACATTCAAGCAAAGCAATGGCCATAAAAAAATACAAAAATTTAAAAGCTAATGGTATATAAATACAAAACAAACAAAATATAAAAAAAATTTTTAAAAAAACATTCTAAGCATAGCAATGGCTCATCTGTGCATGCTTGACATCGCGAAGAAACTTGTATCGCTGAGTCACACGGGGGTGGAAGAGGGTAAAATAACAAAAAAATAATAATTTTACATTATAATAGTACAAAATACATCATTCTTTGGAAAATTAATTTTAAAAATTGGTGTGGCCTGAGGGACCTTTCCCAAAAATACCCGCGGCATTCAACGTGTTGTACTTGATGATGTTTTCAATTTGTGTTGGGTCTCGCTTCGGCCAGAGTTTTTCGGATCTCTGACTGGTGACTACTCCGTACTGATGAGGGTCAAAAGCCTGAAACCGGTATTATTTTGAAATTTTTAGTGCATTTCAATAAAAGCTTGTCTTTAAAAATATGTTTTATTGATTATTTTATTTTGTGCTTTTTAGTACTTGACTACGCCTCAATCTATCCATTTTTGTTAAAGCATCGTTATTATGAGGCCTTTTCCCGGTAAGTTCTGAACTATCTGGTCCTTCAATGAGGAGACCATCCCAAGATTAACTTATCCGCCTTCTTGGAGTTGCCATCTTCAATTTATAAATTTCAACTGAAAATCAATAATTTCATAATCTCCGACCCCAAAAACCCCGACATACCAATTTTGAATCGAATCGGGCCATAATTACAAAAATCGTCCGCCATCTCAAATTTGTGAAATTTAATGAAAAAATTCATAATCTCTGAAAAACCCCCATATACCAATTTTGAATAGAATCTAACCATAAACACAGAGAGCATCGGCCATCTTGGAGCCGCCATTTTGATTCTATGAATTTTAAAGAAAAAATCATAATCTTCGACCCTGATAACTCCCACATACCAATTTTGAATCGAATCGAGCCTAAACCTAAATCCCGTCCGCCATTTTGGGGCACCATTTTGTTTTTTTCCATAACAAAAATTGCATGAGCCCCCATTTTAATTTCACAAATTTTGACAAAAAACTAATAATCTTTGACTACTTACATACATATTTTGAATCGAATCGGACGATAATCACGAAACTTGTCCGCCATCTTAAATTTTTTAATTTTGACGAAAAATTCATAATCTCCGTTTCCGAAAACCCCCACTTACCAATTTTGAATCGAATGGTACCTTAATCACAAAACTCGTCCGCCATCTTGGAGCCGCATTTGATTTTTTTGTCCAACAAAAATTTCATAGAGCATTGTCAACGGATTCATGAACACCTGCCAAATTTCAGCTCGATCGGATGTCGGCAAGTGTTCCAAAAATGGATTACAAATTTTGAACATACGAAAGAAGCAAGTTAAATGAAAGCTTGTAATAAAAAGTTTCGAGTTTAAGAGACTTGAAATCATTTCGAACTCTGTGCTGCCAAGCCGTTTTCTTTATTGAGCATGTACCTTATTCACAAAAATTCTTTTGGTATTAAATCGGGAAATCTCGGTGACCAAAGTTAAAGACCGCTTTTTCAAAACTATTGCTCATGTAGAGTTCCTATTATGGAAAATCTAGAAACATCAAAAGTTTTGGGTACTGTTAATTGGAACTGGAAATTATTTTTTAAATGTAATTTGAGAAATACAGAGAGTCTTTCCCTGGAAAAACTGAGCATTTTTGTCAATAACGAATATGACTAGAGAATATGAAGGAGTACGTGGACAAATGATATTTCTTTTGGATAGATATAATTCAAATGCATTTTTCGACAATTTTCAAGATATTGAGAGGACAAAGGATTTTCACGATATTGTAGATATCGTTCAAAATATTTTATTTGGTGTTCTGGCTGTGACGAGTTAGTCACAAATTATGCCCTATGTTAGTATGCGAGGTTATTTATTAGTAATGATTCTGTGGTATATATTCAGCAGTTTTCAGTTTATGGCTGATACAGTTTTTTTTTTCAAAACCGTATATTAACTGCAAACATCTAGATTTTATGAGCTCTGTTAGAAGTCAGGCAATTATCATATACCACATTGGCAGGTCATAATGATTTTTTTTAAATTCAATATTGTGCAGAAATTCAGAATTCTATAGGAACTGGTGTATTGTTAATTTGTGTACGCTATTTCAGACATGAGACCCTTACCTCAAATTCGTGTCAAAAAATTGGATTGAAATTTAATTTTTTTTCTTTCGAAGGTCATTCATCGAAATATGTAATAGCGAAAAATATTCATTACTATTTTTCAGGAATCAATCGAAGAGAATGTTGAGCCGATATACAGGATGTCATTTAACTTCATGCACACCGTGAATGACGAGTGTATAATGCCATTTTATAACGAATTACAGTAAACATTATTTTTTTCTGTCAAATTCCTCTAAATTTTGGAAATTCCGGAATTTTGGTAGGTAATTTTTTTTTTCCTGGATTTTTTTTTATGGACTCTCATTTTATCATCTGTCAGCGGTTGTGGAAGAGGTAAGATCACACCCTGTATATATATATATATATATATATATATATATATCATTCTAATTTGGAGATTTTGACTTCTAGCTATACCTATCTTCGGATTCAAACGATTAGCAAATTTGCTTTTCGAAATATTTGTACGTGATGAAAAAAAAATAGATGTTAATAAAATGGGCCGTACAATAGAGCCCTGCAGTACACTACAAAAAATTAACATTATATTCATCAGTGCAGTTGTGCAGCATAAATCACTTTTAAATCGTGATTGTTCACAAGGCTAAATATTATTTACACTTTGGTAATCTATTACTTTAATTTCCATAAAGTTCTTCCAAAATTAACAATGAAAGTGTATTGCAACAGCTCACACTGAAAAAAACAATTTGCTAAACTTACTAAAATTCGATAATCGCAGCAAAATTGTTCTGTCGCTATAGGGACAGCTACATGTTTAGTGTACACAACAAATTAATTAACCACCATCAACTTAGTATCCGCCACTGTGTTCAGTACTACTACTGATTGAAATTGTATTAATAACTGACTGACTGATTTTGCTATGTACCACTACTTAGTGGATATCACTGAATTGTTTTGTCGTAGTCATCAATGAATATCTTTATGGTGCATAATAGAAGTACAGTAGTTATGACAAACGTGTACAGTGTGCGTCACTCATGAAATTTGTATCTACTGCCATATTATTACAGTGCCTGCCGCTAGTCTAGTAGGCACCACCAATACCTTCAGTAGGTCCTACTAATGGCCACGTTTATACCGTATGTGAATTTGGTAATCTTACCAAGTGTATGTGACCAAATTGAAACCAAATGTTTCAGTAATCATTGATTGATTAACCAACTTGGTTCTGGTTTGGTATTTATTCAGTCAATTAACCAAGAGAGAGGTTTGAAACTCTGCTATCTAATTTGGAATTGTGCCATCTGTCAATGACAATGTCTGGATGTCAGTGAGCTCAGGCTCAGTCATTTTAAATTTCATGTGTTCAGCAGTTTTTGTAAAGCCCCTACTCAACATGTCTTCTTCAAAGCTCTTGTAAATGTCCAGGTGTTCAAATTTTTTGTCATCCAAAATTGATATAATTTTCTTGTCCAAAAATATTTGGAGAAACGCACTGGTTTCTTCATCTGTCCAATTAATACCTTTGGACTTTTTTATAGGAGGTTCTGAAGCAGCAACTCATTTTATATAAAAAATACTAACAAAAATATATAAAACAATTTCCGAGGTAATGATGCGGAATCACAAAACATATTTTTCACTAACTCTCTCGCTCTATTTTTTATGACTATTGTTTCCATTCGGTTCATTCAGCCAGTGCGATGACCACAACAGAACGCTTAGCAATCTTTCAAACCAAAATTTACAGTCACGGTTGGTAAAATGTATCATACTGTTTACACCATCTTAGTCAACTTAGTATTATAGTCTAGTACACAACAAATTTCGGTACCAAACCAAGCTATTTACTTGACCAAGTGCATAGTTTATACCACACTGACTAACAGAATTTGGTTGGAATATAATCATTATTCTGCATACCAAGAAACGGTATAAACGTGGCCAATGTAATTATTGGTAGGAAGCATTAATTTTGTTGTTTCTTATGCTTGGTTCATTCAGTGTTTTTGCTATTGAATGAATTTTATTAATACTAAACCTCTTTTCTCTCATGCATGACAGATTGAAATAGCAGCACTTTCCTTGCTGCATATTATTTAGCACCGCCTGTATTATCATACTGTTATAAGTGGAAATATTTCGGAAAAAATACTCTATTGGATTGTTATTCGGAGCAAATGTTGGTGAATAACCTGCCAGATATTACTCTTAAATCACCCCTATAGATGTGATAGTTTTTCTCACACGGAAAGTAAGTTTATTGGAATTGAGTTTATAACCCATACGTTTTTCTTCATCAAGACCTTGGTTTAAACTCTATCAAACATGTAACCGTTATGTGTCTAATTCCATCGCTCTGAAATTCCTCAAAACTATTTGTTCTGTAGGTAAAAAATACCTATCTCGATTCATGGCGAGTCACCAAATGTTTAACTTGGTCAAGATAATGAAACTCTTCTCATAAAGTTTAAATCATATCGTATGGAATTCAAACCAGATTTATTATTTCAATCCTATATTGAAACATATTTCATATTCGAAAATACATCGTTCCTCGATAATATCCAATATATTTATACACTCACGTTCAGAGCATCCGAGATACAGTCTAAACAAAATCAGCATATTCCGAAATAATATGAATTTGTATTCAACTCAATCGTAAACTGTATTAGGGGTTATATTCGGTATGTTCGTCTACCCCCAGAGTCGGCGATGCATTTCCAAATTGCGTGCTGTGGAAAATATCTGCAGAATCGAGAATAAAAAGAAATTGTGAATACCCAGTTATTGCGTATGGGAGGAAAAACGAAATAATATATTCCGCATACATTGGTTTCCCACACAACTCCATATTTTATGTTCGGTCACATTGGCCTATTTTCTCAGAACCGGCTACAGCTTGAGTGTATAGACCAGTCAAATTTGTTCTCGTTCCTCAGATGCATTCAACTCATTGGATTAACCGAAAAAGAAAATGTATTGTATTTTCCCAGTTGAAAAGGTTCTCCTCGTCATCTTGAAGTCAGAACAAGGAAAGAAACCGCGGAAGGCGGAAAAATCTTGACGATCTGCCAAGAAATCTGTATATTCTTTGGAAAGATTTCAATCACATGAATAAAAATTCAGGAATCATTCAAATTCGTTAGGAGGAAAATCAGATTTAGAATAGGCAAGATCACAAACTCAGAAATTTGCTTCATTCGTGCTTGAAGTTGGAATATAGTGATAAAATATCATATATGAATAGTTTTTCCTATAGGATATTGAGTAATATTCGAATAAACGCTACTCTAAAACCCCCAAATTTAGTGAGAAATTGCCGCTTTTTTGACGTCATAAGTCCATTGATGTCAATTGTTGTTGATATTTCATGGACAGATATTGGTAAAAGTAGAATCAATATGAAAATATCTGTAAAAGCACCCCACGATTTTTAGCAATGAAATGAATTTATTGTTGATCACTGTATTCTTATTTCAAACTCATTTGAAATTATTTTCAACTTTTAAGTTTAATTTTCTATTGAAGCGTGTTCTTTAGTTTTTAAATTATTATTTATTTTCAACTTTTTAGTTTTGTTTTCTATTGAAGCGTGTTTTTTAGTTTGTCAAACTATTATTATTATTTAATTTTTTTAACTATTATTCTCCAATTTTGAATAGAATCGGACCATAATCACAAAATTCGTCCGCCATTTTGGAGCCGCCATCTTGAATCCTTCAATTTTGATAAAATAATCATAATCTCCGACCCCAAAAACCCCCACGTACCAATTTTGAATAGAATTGGACCATAATCACAAAACTCGTCCGCCATCTTGGAGCCGCCATCTAGAATTTTTCAATTTTCACAGAAGAATCATAATATTGGACCCCAAAAACTCCCACATACCAATTTTTAATAGAATCGGACCATAATCACAAAACTCGTCTACCATTTTGATTCCGCCATCTTGAATTTTTCAGTTTTGACAAAAGAATCATAATCTCTGACCACGAAAACCCTCAGATACGGCCATAATCATAGAACTCGTACGCCATATTGAAGCGACCATTTTGTTTTTTTTTTTTTTTTTTTTTTTTCAAACAAAAATTTCTTAATGCATTGTCACCTGAATTATGTACGCCTGCCAAATTTCAAATCATTCGTACGTCTGGAAGTGGGTCAAAATCGCGCCCAAAGGAGTCGGTTACAAACATACAAGTGAAGCTAATATAAAGCGTGTAAACATGGTGTTATTCGAAAAGTACGGTCCTGATAAACCGTACGCCTGTGTCTATTTTTCGCTCCCGAAAAAACCCGCAAAAATCAGTGTTTCCGAAGCCAACCAGCGTCTTGTACGACGGAAGGCGAAAGAACCCCCCTCAAGCCATCCACACCATTGGAGATTACAAGAAATTCCACCTCCTCAGCGGATTCCGATCGGCCGACTGGTGAGTGCGATCTGGCTAACAAGGAGTCGGTGCTTGCAGGGATCGGTTCTCTCGACAGAGCCGATCTCCTGGAGGTGCTCGGGGCCTTGTTGGCCTCTCTTGGCGATGACCTTATCAAAATCCCTGCAGTCAATGCCCTAGTACAATCCAGAATCTCCACACCAGATACCCAAAACGGCCAAGCTCCAGCCAAAAGGCACCGAATTGATTCATTCCCGGCACTTCCAGTACCGAAGGGTAAAGTGAATTCACCCTCTATATCTCATCCTCAACGTAGAAGCTCTAGAATAGTGGTATATACGAGTCCTGTTATAAAAAATCCAAATTCCATTCCAATTTCGAATAAATTTCACGAACTGTCAAAATTGTCAATGGCGATATGCAATCCCCACGATCGAAAAGTCAGCCATTCCAGGCCAACTCTCGAAAATTTCAAATTCACCAAATTCAATCGAAAATTGCGATTCAAACGTCCCCCAAAATTCCAACAATGACGACATGACGATGGAACAGACTGACGTGACCAATATACCACCAACGGAACTGACTCCACAGACGTTGAAAAGACAGAATATCCCTCCCATCACCGTTAGAGATAAGAATATGTGGACAACAGTCATTTCGTTGTTCAAATCCAATAACATAAAACTTGTTAAACCCGCTAAGAATGTCTTTGACGGAGTTAAAATTTTTCCAGACTCTCCTGAAACTTTCAGGAAGATAAGTAGCGTTTTCAGGGACCAAAAAATCCCATTTCATACTTACAGCCTCCCTGAGGACAAAAAATTACGGGTAGTCCTGAGAGGCGTTCCCGAATTTATTTCTTGCGAAGACATTAAAGCAGAGCTGTCTGAAAGGGGGTTTGCCCCGGATTCAGTGGCTCGAATGCACAAGTCTGATTTGAAAAAAACCCCTTTACCTCTTGTCCTTGTTCTTTTAAACAAAGAACAGAAAGAAATTTTTAAAATCACTGACATATTAAATGTTCAAATCACCGCTGAACCTCAGAGACCTAGAGCCTCTGTGGGACAGTGTCATCGTTGTCAGCGTTTCGGCCACTGTCAGCTGAACTGCTGTGCCACACCCGCTTGTGTTAAATGCGGGGAAGAACACATCACACGAGAATGTCAAAACCTAGGCAAGAAAAGCTAGGTGCGCGAACTGCGGTGGGGAACACACTGCGAACTATCGTGGGTGTCCTAGATGCCCACGAATAAGGCGCAGGGTGGACCCCGCCTCACAATCGCAGAATCGAAGATATTTCCCCGAAAATAGGACACGAGCGGGAGTGTCATATGCGGCGGCGGCCCGGGACGCCCCCCCTTCTCAGACAGCCCCAATTTCCACGCCTAAAGACATTCTTAGTACTTTAGATCAAATGAGGATGTTGTTTGCGCAGTTCGCAGAAGCTGCTGCAAAGTTTTCAACTGGTTTTAATCCCAATTAATGGGTGAACGGCAGCTTCCGAATTTCATCAAAGCAGTGAGTTGGAATTGTAATGGACTCTCCAGAATAGACTCGAGTTTCAAGAGTTTCTTGTAGGAAACAACATAGACGTTGCTTTTCTGCAAGAGACTAATCTTAATGGGGAACCTGTTAGATTTCCTAACTACAAAGTGCTCAGAAATGACCGGATTGGACGTCCGGGTGGCGGCGTTGCCATCTTGGTAAAACGTTGTTATTCGCATGTTCAGTTTGGCATTTCCAATGATGATACTCATGGTATTGAAGCTGTAGGTATAATTTTCAACACGAGGAGTGGTCCTATGCGTTTAATCAGTGCTTACAACCCTCCGCGAAATCAAATAGTTCCTGAGGCACTTGATGTGCTCCTGATGGAAACAGATCAACCTGTTCTGGTCATGGGTGATCTGAACGCTAAGCACGTACAATGGAGTCGTTAACCAACGTTAGTGGTAGACGGTTGAGACAACATAGTGACAGGCATGAATATCAAGTGTTGGCCCCAGATGAGCCGACGCACTTTGGTCCATATAGGCCCGACGTGCTTGACATTGCCCTGGCCAGGAACATCACCTGAAAAGATATACGCGTCCTCTCCGAGTTGAGCTCCGATCACAACCCGGTGATATTATCACTGGGGAATGATCCTACGCCCCAATCAGATCGCATGTGTACAAAGGTGAATTGGGAGAGATTCCGTTTGCTTCTGGAGACAGCTTACTGCGCTCCTGAGTGGATAGATTCTCCACTCGAGTTGGATGAGGTCGTGGCGCGCTACGAACTCACCATCAAAAATGCTTTGGAGGATTCCTCCCGCAGAGAACCGGCTCCTAAGTTCCATGATGAATTTCCAATGAGAATTAAAAACCTCATTCGTGAAAGAAACCGCGCCAAAAGAGCGTACCAAAGGAGTCTGTTCCCTGCGGACAGAATCCGAGCTAACGAACTGAATAGGGAGGTTCGTGAAAACATATCGGAATTTCGAAATGAAAGATTTGGCACAACCCTTCAAAATTTAGAAAATAATGATCAACTTTGGAAAATTCACCAAAATTTAAAAACCAAAAAGACCGATCTCCCCCCTATTCATGGTGAGGCCGGACTGTGCTACGACCCCGAATCCAAAGCTCGAGCTTTTGCAGACTCGATGGAAAGGCAATTTAGATTGAACGAGCATCCAGACGATGATTTGGATCGTGATCTTTTGTTAGAAGATCGGGTTCGCCGCACCCTCAGGGAACCCAATCACGATGACATTCGTCCAGCTACGTTGGATGAACTTAAGGCTTATATCGAGGGGCTCAACTCCCAAAAGCACCTGGTTATGATGGAATAACTAATCGAATGATTAAGTTTTTTCCGGAAAACCAGGTGCAATCATTATTAAATATCATAAACAACTCTCTGCGCCTTAAGAGATTCCCTCGTAGATGGAGGCATGCCATTGTGGTCATGATTCCAAAACAGGGACAAAACCCGACCTTCCCGCAAAATTATCGACCGATCAGTCTGCTTTGCAGTTCAGCTAAGTTGGCTGAGAAGATCGTCCAGCAAAGGCTTGATGAAGAAGTGGAGGACAGAAATGTCCTACCTAATGAACAATTCGGTTTCAGACGTGCTCACTCCACCGAGCTTCAGGTAATGAGGCTGGTGGAGGACACAATAACATCACTGAACACCAACAATAGCGCGCATATAGTTTTGCTGGACATCAGCAAAGCTTTTGACAGGGTTTGGCACGAAGGTCTACTCGCCAAACTCATTGATTTTCATTTGCCATTGGGTTTGGTCAAATGGTTAAAATCGTTCCTCTTGGGTAGGACATTTCAAGTCAGGGTCGACAATTCTCTCTCGGATTCGAGAGAAATTGAGGCTGGTGTTCCTCAGGGGGCAGTGCTGTCTCCTGTATTATAGGCCCTTTACACGTCCGATATACCAAGAAGCGAACATGTGAAGATCTCCCTGTTCGCCGATGATACGGCTTTGCTCTCCTCTGCAGCCGACCACTTGATGGGGTCGTTTATTTGCAAAATGCATTAATCGACCTCCAGCAGTGGTATCTGGAGTGGAAAATAAGGCTGAATCCTGATAAAACACAGGCAATCTCGATGGGACGTAAGAGAAATAACCCGAGAGGGAGTGACTATCTCAGGAAGGAGATAGAATGGTCAGAGCAGGTCAAGTACCTGGGAGTCACTGTGGATCGCCGGCTCACCTGGGGTCCACACGTCAAAATTGTAAGAACAAAGATTGTCAACAAAATCTGCGCGCTATACCCTCTCGTCAATAGGAAGAGTAAACTCTCATTAAAAAACAAAATCATGATTTACAAGATGATGTTCAGGCCTGTCATTTTGTATGCCTCAGCCGCCTGGGGCCAAATCTGCAGGTCTAGCATTGGCATCCTGGAACGGGCGCAAATGCGAGTTCTGCGGATGATAACAAACGCTCCGTGGTACGTGCGGAACGATCGGATCCTTGAAGACTTAAATCTGCCTTCCATCAGAAGCATCATTCGAGAACGCAATCAGAAAGTATTTGATTGCGCAACAGCCCACGAGAATCCGCTCGTCAGGGAAGCCACTGATTATGCCATAGACGACCCCTCGCGTTTTAAACGTCCCAGGCACTCTTTAGAGTGATGGACTACCTGCTAATCCATACTGGGTAGCGAAGCTGCATCCTCAATAGAAATTATTACTTTTTCCAAATTTCATATCAAAATTCCCTCTCGGTCATTTTCGAGAAACACCCTCATGGCAAGTACTAGAGACCGGTCTCTAGTGCTTGACCAGTCAAAATTTTATCAAACCGTGAATGGCTGAGGCCCACATATTCGAAGTCTAAAGAGTAAGAGCCTTAGGGTTACACTTGAATAATTAACAGTGATAGGAGATCATATAAATGGTGTTATTCAATCCTTGCCTTGCTAAATTGAGTTACTTGTCAAAGTCATGTACAATTTTTTCTAAAATTTGGTGAGCGTCATGTTGCAAAATATGACTGGTAATTCGTTAAACCATTCAATGACTTTATCCGAGTGTTTGCGCAGTCTACTTTGTGTTTGCGAAATCATAGATTTATGTTAGTATCGTGTGTGTGAACATCGCATTGTGCTTTATAAGAGCACATATTTCTTTCTATGAATAATAAGTTTTGGAACAGGACAATTGAATATATGGTCATCATTTGCAATTTTTCGAATATAGATTTGCAGCTGGTGTCCTACTTTACTTTTTGTGTGCTGCCTAAGGCAGCTTTCTGAACAAAAAGTTTTTTGGCATATTACTGTTTGATGCATCATCCCATAGTCAAAACGGAGTGAAAAAGAGCGTTATAAGTTGTACATACTGCCGATTTCCCCAATGTGTCACAAATTTTTCTGCTAGCCCATACTGTTTTTGAAAGCAGAATATATTCATATGTTCTGACCATTCCAATTTTGCATCCATATAACTCCAAGGAAATTTACTTGGTTATTTATACTGAATTCTGGAAAGTTATGATTATGGTTTTATTTCATTTGGTTCGAACCAGGTCTTAGCCGTTTCCAAAATGAGTGATATGATTTCTCTATCCTCCGCTTTTTTATGTTAATCTCAAAAGTTGTATCATCCGCAAACATAGTAGAAGACACATGTGTTGAATTCGTTTATGTAAATCAGAAACAAAAGGGGACCAAGAACCGACCCTTGTGGTACTCCTCTCTTGACAATAGCTGTATCATTTCTATGTTCCCCACTAGTTACTATTTGCTCTCTATGTAGTGGATACGATTTCAGTATATCCAGTGCTCTACCACGTATCCGGTAAGAATTGATTCGATCCAGCTTTGCTGAAACATCATAAAAATGCTTATATTTCGATTGTAGGAAAAAGTGGTATACAATAAGCATTGTTTCCAAAAAAACTTTTGAAAATTCGAATTCAAAATTGTAATACATTTATTTTTCCCTTACATGTGAAACGCACACATCATATGGATTATATGAATGCGAGGTTGCCAAGTACTCGAAATTTTCACGGACACCAGGAAATATCCATAAAAATGCATTTGTGAAATATACTTCAGTGCACTTTCGATATATTCAATTGATTTCGACAATTATACGACAAGTAATAATAACAATATTTCTGAAATTCAGCTTTCAGTCGTAAATTTGCCGTAGTGGCAGTGCTAACTTTATATCAAGTTGGCACAACCACTCCCTATAAAAAAAAAGCGCGACAAATTTTTTGTATTCACGACAAAATTACGACAATTAGTCGACAAATATTGGGCTTGGTTCTTTCGATTTTCGAGCAAGTGGCTTTGCTAACTTTGTAGTGGTCAAAAACACAGTTCAATATCATGTTTAGAATTTTTCCCTCAATTGAGGAAGTTTTATTCAAATGGAAGTTTTCAGGATAGCAGGTAGAATAGAAACAAAATAATACACTTCTTTCAACCTTGAATATACCAGTTTTCGCATCATTAGTGAAAATGCCCTGAAGTAATTGTTCAATTTTCATTTTCAGTTATATTGCCCTATCTCATCAGTACCAGAGACTGCTTGTGTATACTGGAAATTAAAATCTGAACGATAACAATCAACTTGTCGCATTCCGAGGAAATTTCATAAAAAATCCTGTTTGAAAAACGCCACCCCTAATCCTAGAACAAGAATACTCTTCAATATCAAGTTCAGAATTTCTCCCAGTCCCTTGAAACAAGTATCATTGAAATGAATCCTACAGTTTTCAGGAAGGGAAACAAAACAAATCACCCTGCAGCATATACCTGTTTTTGCATCGTTAGTGAAAAATGCCCAGAATAACTGTTCTATTTTTACTTCCAGTCATATTGCCCTAATTCCACATCACAGATCATCGGAGGATCCGTCGGAAATTTAATCAAAAGATCTATCTAAAAAACTACTTTATGTGCGCAAAAAAAATTTAAAAAAATAATTAAGAGAAGTTTTTGTACAAAATCACTAGAAAGACAAAAAAAATGTCTTCAATTGTTTGACCTAGGTTATTCTGAGAGTAGCATATTCAAAATCTTGCCGCGCAATGATACCTAATTTATATTCGCGGCAAGCTTTTGAATCTGCTACTGGCAGCATAACCTACGTTAAACAATTAAAGAAATCATTTTGTCCTTTTAAGTTCATTTGTATAAAAGCGTGTCTTGATTTTTTTAATATTTTTATTCAATTCTGGTCAGTCATTCATGAAATCCGTCATCTTATTGAATTCTGACAAAAATTGACCCAACAAAAGAACACAATTTTGAATGGAATCGGGCTATAATCACAAAACTCGTCACCATTTTGGAGCCGCCATCTTGGATTCGTGGATTTTCACAAAATATCATGATCTCCGACCCCAAAAACCACTTATACACCAATTTTTATTGGAATCGGGCTCTTACCACACAACTCATCCCCATATTGAAGTCACCCCCTTGAATTAACGAATTTTGAAAATTACATCGTGATGTCCGACTCCAAAAACCCTCACCTACCAATTTTTATTGGAATAGGGCTATAACCACAAAACTCCGCCATCTTGAATTTATGAATTTTTACAAAACGCAATCTCTGTCCCCCGAAAACACCCACATACCAATTTTGAATGGAATCGAACTCGTCCGCCATATTAGAGTATCCATTTTTTTTCTCTAGCAAAAATTCCATAATGCATTGTCATCGGAATTATGAACACCTGCCAAATTTCAGGTTAGTCGGACAACCAGAAATGGGCCAAAATTCCCTAGCAAAATTTGTACTAAACAAACACAGACACAAATGTGATCTTGAAGGCTTGTAAAAACACAGCTCAATATAATGTTTGGAATTTCTGGCAGTCATTTGAAAAAAGTTTCGTTTAAATGGATTTTATCTTTTTCAGGTTATTAGGTAGAAGAGAAACAAAGAATACAGTTATTTCACCCTTGCGGCATATTCCAGTGTTTGCATCGTTACTTAAAAATGCCCTGAAGTAACTGTTCTATTTTCATTTTCAGTCATATTGCCCCATTTCCGCAGTACCGGAAACTGCTTGTGTATACTGGAAATTAAAATTTCAAATCCAAACTGTATGTAGGTTTACGTAGACCGGAGAATGATTTCCTTATAAAGATTGGTTCTGCTGAGTTTCCACTCCGTATTAAATCGTACTTTCCTCGTTTTTTACAGCAATCTCGTTACGGCCTTTACAGCTAGAATAAACTTACTTTCCAACAGGAAGAGGAATAACAAATTAGAGGAAATAACTCCTGGAGAGACGAAGCACTGCGTGCCCAGTAAAAAATACTGCAGGGACTTGGTAAATAACACGATTTCTCTTCTAGTGTCCCGCCTTATTTTCTAAACGAAACCACTTCAGTGTCGAAGGAGTAGATCGAGGAATTCTAAAAAATGTATCTACTCTAAGGAAGATCCAGGCGATTATGGTAATTGACCCCTTTTAATCGCATCATATATTCATATTGAGTTTTTGAAAATTCCATTGTATGGTATTTTAATGATATACAATATTTTTCTATGAATCCTGATTCGTATCTTTTCACTGAAAGTTCATCTGTGAGGTTTATGTTTCGGTTTATACGAAATATAAATCACAACAGTTGTATTTCAAAAAGAAGTACTAATAAAATGAAATCTTTTTTTAAATAATTTGAATACTGTACATAAAATACTTTCATCATTCTGATGTTCTTTATATGTCGTTTCAAACGTTCACGTTCACCTTCAGTGATAAAAAGTGGTCTGAATCCCAGAAAAGTACCGACGTTTCGACGTTTATTTGACGTCTTCTTCAGGGCTAAACATAAATAATGGATTTACAGTACATGTGATATATACATATTTTTATCAACACAAAACAGTAGTTTTGCCTGAAGGATACTTTCTTTTTTCAATAGATAATATCTCTCTGTTTACAATTATACCAAATGGACATTTTTACCTATGATTCACAGGACATAAATGAAATATTCAATAAACACTTACATACTTGAGAACGATATATACAAAAATACACAAAGAACATAAAAATTCAAACAAAGTGAAAAAGCCTGAAAACGGAAATAGTAAGCAAAGCCAATGAAAAACAATCTCCTGATAATGATGGACTGAATGAAAGTCACCGAATTCTAGAAAACAGTCGTAGGCAAATTACAAATATAGCAAAGGAAAAATGTATGAACAAAATCATAGAAAAGAGTCGGAACTTACCAATGATATTAATGAAGACGTAAAACTAAAACGAAAATGGAATCCATAGAAATCATTAAAAAATATATTAAATCTAAAAATGGAATTATGAATCAATTCAACTTTCATCACAGTAAACTAGGAGAGAACTATGCGAAATAAATAATCAATCCCAAAAATTTCTCAGACAATATTAACAATATTGGAAATAGTACTTACTTATATACTCAACACCAACATATTGAAAAGAAGTTATGGGCGTTATCAATGACGAAAAAATCTCCTTGATCGGATTTTATCAGGTCTGAATCAGTAAAACAGTTGCGTGAACAAATAACTATGCCACTAACTCATTTAATTAACAAATGCTTTGACCAAGGTAAATTTCCTGATTGCTTTAAACTAGAAAACCTCTACACAAAAATGGAAGTGAAGAAAAATTCTCCTTGTTGTCGGTGTTTTCCATATTTTTTAAAAACAAAAAAAAAGTATATATAAATTTTGAGAAAAGTTTAATTAAAATCAATTCGTAGTCGTATACAGAACATGCCATATTGAATTTAACATCAAATATATATATATATATATATATATATATATATATATATATATATATATATATATATATAAATATTCTAATATATAAAATTCTTGTGAAACGGTGTTTGTAATTAAACTCCGAAATGGCTCGACCGATTCTCATGAAATTTTGTGTGCATATCGGTCAGGTCTGCGAATCGGACAACATCCATTTTTCAGCCCCCTAAATGTTAAGGGTGGTCCACCCCTAATTTTTTTATTTTATTTTTTAGATAAAATTTGTTGTTTTTATTTTTTTATGATACAGCATTGAAAAATACATACCACCCTGAATTTTCACCCTTCTACGATCAACCCCTATTTTTCCATCGCAATTTTCAATTTATTTTATTTCATCCACAGATCAGCAATAGGGTTGCAAGATGGCAATCGAATATAATGATTGTATTGATTTGTTCAAAATATAAACAGGATATTCATTTTAATCGTGGATTTTTCAATTCACAGAAAAATCTTTCTATCAATATTCAATTGAGAATGTTTCCCTTTTCATAATGATTGTAGTACGATAAATTGAGAACGGGATAACGGGATAAAGAAAAAACGGGATAACAGGAAAACGGGATAACGGGATAACGAAAAAACGGGAAAACGGGATAACAGGATGACACGATAAGGGAATAACGGGATAACGGGATAAAGAAAAAACGGGATGTCAGGAAAACGGGATAACGGGACAACAGGAAGCGAAAGGAGTCAAAAGCATAGTCTAGATGGAACAACATAAAGGAAAACATAGAAAAAAAGAAATTCTACGCGGAAGAGAGTTTTCGGGAAAAACATTTTAGGGAACATAGAAATTTGGACAGGACAACGTCTGTCGGGTCAGCTAGTAAATGTATATATATATGAAAGCCAGGTATTTTTCTTCTTAATATTAAATAACAACAAAAAAATTATATCGATTCGGGTTCGAGATATAGGAACTTGAAGTTGGGAAATCACTTTTTATTCACTCAATCAATAAAAACAATATCTGATAAAGCAACTGTCGCAATAATTATTATTGTCAGTGAACTAAATGTTCAAACTGTATACCACCCATTTCCATACAATAGTACAAGTTCTGTTCAAAACGAGACCTCACATTTCGTAGCATTTCCGGCGTTCTTCAATAATTCTCCTTCGTAAATCTTCCAGAGATTCTGGTTCGGTTGCAAATATTTTGTTTTTCAAGTGACCCCAAATCTGGAGATCTGGCTGGCCACTCTATAGAGCCTCTTCTTCCAATCCAACTTCCAGGAAACATTCTATCCAAAAACGCCCTAACATGCTGTGCATAATGTGGAGGTGCGTAGTCTTGTTGAAATATCGAGTGGTCTTCATGGTAACGATCGTCATTTTCAATGATGACTACTAATTGTGGATAAACAAATTCATTCAATAATTCCAAATAAGTTTCTCCTGTCAGGTTACCGTCGAGAAATACTGGTCCGATCAAACGGTCCCCAAAAATGCCGGCCCAGATATTGAGTTTTTGGGGAGTTTGAGTATGGACTTCGTGGAAAACATCTGGCATCTGACCAATCACCACAATTATGACGATTCACAGTCGAATTCGAAAGAATGTAGACTCATCAGAAAAGCAGATGTTGAAAAGGAAATCCTCATCAGCATCTATTCTCGTAGTCATGATTTCACAAAATTCCTGTCGCCTATCAGAATCATCTTCATTCAATTGGTGTACCAAATGTATTTTGTAGGGGTGGAATTTATGATGTTTCAGGATTCGGCGGATACTGGTTCTACTGATATAGGTAACACTAGCCAATTTCCTTGTGCTCAATGTTGGGTCTGCATGAACTTTCCCTAAAAGTGAAACTCCTACAGCTCCATTTCTCAACGGAAATTCACGTTCTGGGTCTCGTTTCTTGTTGGCTACTGATCCAGTTTGACGAAATTTTCGCACTAATTCTAGAACGTATTTTCTAGCAACAAGTTTATCTGGATGCGTTTCATTGAACAAATTAGCTCTACTGTTTCCGCACTCATCATTCTTAAAAAAAATTGTTATTATTTCAACTCTTTCCGCGATCGTATACACCATTATTGCGGAAAGATATTCAGCAGCTTTAGTCAAGTAATTCACTCTAATGTCGTTCAATAAAAGATCAGTTTGACACTGATAGACGTCCACAATTGGGATTTGGCGAAAAAAATTATCTCATACATGTTTTTGTTGTACTCGCATTTGGGTCGAATTCGAGAAAACGTCTATCTTTCGATTCTTAAGAACCTTAAATTTTTTTCGATCAAGTAAAGGAAATTAAAAAAAAAATTGAAACGGAATTCCATGTTATTTGTTGGTAAACAGTTAGATCATTCAATTCTTCCACAATGAATATTATCTCGAAACTGTTGCATTGTTAGATGTTATTTTTATTGATTGAGTGAATGAAAAGTGATTTCCCAAATTGAAATTCCTATATCTCGAAAACGAATTGATAGAATTAATTTATTTTTATTGTTTGATATCAAGAAGAAAAATACCTTCCAAATAAGGTATCACTTGCCATATGTTGCCATTTAAAAATTTAGGGGTGGCGGTCACAGCTCCGAAGGATGGAATGTATTTCGGGTGAATTTCATCGCGAACGATGTCCCCCTCGAAAATGTAGTTGACGTGTCCGAGCGTTCTTATAAAAGGTTCACCGAAAAACATTGGATATTGTTTGATAACTACCAACTCTTCTGATATCTGAAATGTCTACGAAATCTACTTGAAATGATCCAAAATACCCCAAAAAACAGAATGAGAATAATATGGAGCATTTATAATACTTTGAAGTATATGAAATTGTAAAATTAATTGAAATCGTCTTTTCATTTGAAAAATATCTGGAAAACTCATTTTATTCACATACAACTGTGACAAACAACTGTGGTTCATTGATCGCCAACAACTTTCATATGTGTAGGATCAACCTGTAAATGGAAAATGAATTGCATTTTGTTTTACATTAACCTGAATGATGTCGTTAGTTAGAATTTCAACATGTCTATCTTGAACTCCTACCTAACCACCTACGATTCATTCACAATTCTACTCAGCTTGAAAGGTAACTTCGGTTATGAAATATTAAATAGTGTAGGACCAAGTGTGTCATAATGGTGCGCCAAAGTATTCCGAATGCGTCTTCCCACCTTATGTTCTAAATTATGGGTTTTTTCTGAAACTTTGAAACTTTCATTTTTTGATTGCTAAGTTTTAACTATAGGGAAATACAACAATCAGCGATCTCCATTAATTCACCTTACCTTTCTGCATCAAAAATAATAGGAGAAGAAAATATGGGAAAGACGAACAGCACATTTTTTGCGTAAAGACTGCCGAAAACTGTAAAATTCATTTTATCTTTCACAAAATATATTTTGAACTGTCGATTTTGTAGATGAATTGGTCATTTTCCATTTTGAAATAGAGTAAAGTGGAAAATTATCTTATTTCGATGCACCACTTAATGAAAAACGATCTTGAAAGTCTGAGTATGTTCCTAAATTGATGAAAATATCAGCTTTCAATTGATTTCCAATGAAAAAGAGACGTTTTTTTCACTCGATCTTAAAACTATAATCATATCGGAAAATTTTCAGCTTTCTACTCCTGCATTTTGTGTGAAAAATTGAATTTGAAAATCAAATAACTCTTCCAGATGTGTAAATCACAAACAGTGAATTATTTCAGTTATGAAATAATTTTAATTTTGAATAGAAACGATCTATTACCATAAAACTCGTCCACCATTTCGGAGCCGCTATCTTGAATTTATTAATTTTGACTCTAAATTAATAACGTCCGACCCCGAAAACCCCCACATACCAATTTTGAATGGAATCGGACCATAATCACAGAGATCGACCACCATTTTGATTTCGTGAACTTTGAAAAATTCATTATCTTCGACTCCGAAAACCCGCACATACCAATTTTGAATCGAATCGGACCATAAACACAAATGTCGTCCGCCATCTTGAAACCAAAATTTTGTTTTTTTTAACAAACATTAAATAATGCCTTGTCACCGGAATTATGAACAAGTTAATCGGGCAATTAGGAGTGGGTCAAAACTCACTTGAATTTAACTTTGAACTAAATATACAGAAGTGGAGTTGAATAAAGGCTTGTAAAAAAACTTTTTAACAAGAAATTAAACCGACAAAATACGGAACTGCAGAGTAAATTAATAATATTTAAAAAACTAAAAAACACGCTTTTATAGAAAACCAGACTAAAAAAATAGAAAATAAGAAAAAATGTATTTTATTAAAAAAAAAGCGTGGGGTGCATGGTATCCCTCGGTGTGTAATGTACCATATAATTATTGATACCATGCACCCCACGCTTTTTTTTTAATAAAATGAATTTTTTTCTTATTTTCTATTTTTTTAGTCTGGTTTTCTATAAAAGCGTGTTTTTTAGTTTTTTAAACTATTATTTATTTCCTACTTTTCAGTGTGGTTTATTCATAAAAGGGTTTTTTAAGTTTTTTTTAAACTATTATTTATATAATTTTTTGCAAATAAAAAAATGGAATAATCTTATCAAATTAGGTAATCATAATCTCCGACCCCAAAAACCCCCACATACCAATTTTGAATGAGATCAGACCATAATCACAAATATCGGCCGCCATTTCAAAGCCGCCATCTTGAATTTTTCAATTTTTACAAAAGAATCATAATATTCGACCCCAAAAACCCCCACATACCAATTTTGAATAGAATCAGACCATAATCACAAAACTTGGCCGCCATTCAAAAGCCGCCATTTTGAATTTTCCAATTTTCACAAAAGAATCATAATATTCAAGCCCAAAAACCCCCATATACCAATTTTGGATAGAATCAGACCATAATCACAAAACTCGGCCGCCATATTGAAGCCGCCATCTTGACTGTTCCAATTTTTACAAAAGAATCATAATATTTGACCCCAAAAACCCCCACATACCAATTTTGAATAGAATCAGACCATAATCACAAAACTCGGCCGCCAGTTTGGAGCCGCCATCTCTAATTTTTCAATTTTTACGAAAGAATTATAATATTCGACCCCAAAAACCCCCACATACCAATTTTGAATAGAATCAGACCGTAATCACAAAACTCGTCGACCATTTTGGAGCCGCCATTTCGAATTTTTCGATTTTGACGAGAGAATCATAATTTCCGACCACAAAAACCCTTGGATACCAATTTTGAAGCGAATCGGACCATAATCACAAAACTCGTACGCCATATTGGAGCCACCATTTTGTTTTTTCCTCACACAAAAATTTCTTAATGCATTGTCACCGGAATTATGTACACTTGCCAAATTTCAAATCATTCGGACGTCTGCAAGTGGGTCAAAACTGCGCCCAAAGGAGTCGGTTACAAACAAACAAACAAACAAACAAACATACAAGTGAAGCAAATATAAAGCGTGTAAAAATAAAATGAACTTTCTTAGTGTCAATAACTAAGTTCCTAAACTAATGTAAGTAACTAATATTGAGTCGGCGCCAAACAAACAAGCAAATGAATTAGGTAAGGTGTAAAATGATGGCATCGAGTTGCGCGGTGACCTTCTGATAATTTTTTTGAAGTGATTTAATGATCTTCGTTGATTGTTCGTTTGGCGCCTACTCGAAATTAGTAGTTATTGAGACTAAGAAGGTTTTATTTTATTTTTTACTTTTCAGTTCCGTATTTCGTCGGTTCAATTTTTTGTTGAATAGTTTTTATTTTTCCATTTTTTGCGGCTGGAATCTACTGATTACTACCTACTTGTTTTTTGATTACTTCCAAAATACTTACCCACCTCACTCCAACTATTACCAGTTGAATAATATGATTATTTGTTGTAATATAATTCATTTTTGTTGTTCTGGTTAGTTTATTCCATTACTTTGTATATCATTCCGTCCTCTCATAGAATATAATAATTGTGACGGATGTAGGAGAACAAAAATAATGACAATAGCGATCTGTCATTGTCAACTACATATATGTGTGCCAATCTACACAAGTGAAAAATCAATTTTCCCCTATTTATCTACCCGTAGGAGAGGATAATTTCATTCAAAATCCAAATATGATCAATTATGAGGTATACCCTATGCAATAAAAAAAGAATCATCCAAATCCAAGAACCCAGTAAAAAGTTATGCCCGATATAATCGGTTAACGGACCAGAATTCAGAGGGTGAGTGATCAATATCCTTCATTTTGCTACCCCTAGGGGTGAATTTGATCTTTGAAACTCAAATCGGACCAATTTTGAAGTACACCCTATCCACTGAAAAAATAATTATCTGAATCGGACGTCTCAGTAGAAAGTTATGCATGGTTATACATAAAAAAAATATACGCGTTGACTGCAGAACCTCCTTCTTTTTGGTTTCGTCGGTTAAAAATGAGCCACATCTAGAAGTATTTTGTCTTCCAAAAAACTTTTTTCTGTTTCACACAATCGAAAAACAGAAATTCGAAAAAAGTTTTTTTTTTCAGGTGAATACTCGTTCAGAGCTCGTTTTCCATGTGAATGTGTTGTTTTAAAATTTTTATCATCCAACGGTGGAGATTTCAGTCTATTTGGGAAGAATACCTAATACTTGCAAGGTGTATTTCAGAAACTATCATATCGTTAAACCCAGGTCAGAACAGAACCCATTAAAAATACTTTCTAACAAAAAATTAAACCGACGGAAAAATCAACTGAGAAACAAACAATAAAATAAACCTTCTTAGTCCTAATGAAATTTGAGCTCCTAAACTAATGTGAGTAACTAATTTTGAGTCGGCGCCAACCAAACTAGCAATTGAATTAGGTAAAACGTGAAATGATGGCAGCGGGGTGCACGGTGACATTCTGATAATTTTTTTGAAGTAATATAACGATCTTCGTTGATCGTTTGTTTCGCGCCGACTCAAAATTAGTTACCCACATTAGTTTAGGAGCTCAATTATCATTAAGACTAAGAAGGTTTATTTTATTTCTCACTTTTTTGTGGCTAAAATCAACTAATAACTTTCTTCTCAATTGACTTCAGGTAACTACCTATATTATAATAATAATAATAATAATGATAATAAATAGTTTATTGGATACATATTTTTATTTTTTACATATGGCTTACATTCAATAAACCGCAAACTCACTAAGGCATCAAGCCTGTGTGTGAGACATAACGCTTTATTTATTTTCCATATAATATGGGATTTTGTTTATGTTTATTCATTAAATATAATTATAATTACATCGAGACCTGTCCGGTCTCAATATTCAACAGAAAATCCCTAAAACATATATATATATATATATATATATATATATATATATACAAATATGAAGATGGAAATATAGATGAATTGTATGTATGAAATTCCTCGTTATAATATATATAAATAAAAGGAGAAATTAATAAAAAAAAAAAAATGTATAGATAAAATATATATGCAAAATGTGTATAGATAAAAAAATATGAATAAAATATGTAGATAAGATGTATAAATGAAAGTTGATTAAAATGTACATTTAAAACTAGGTTAAAACTAGGATAAAACTAGGATAAATTTAAAAAATGATTTTTGAAGCTGCATATCTATCATTTTGATGAGTTCATGTCTTGGATAGTTTGAGATGAATCCATTGAGTTTTTTCTTGAATTGCTGGATATTTTGAATTTTTGTATGGTTAGGTTTTCTGGTAGAATTTGATACATTCTAGGTGCTAGATAGGCAAAACTGCTTTGGCCAACTGTTTTTGCTGAGAATGAAGTCTTGTACGAGGTATTATGTCTCCTCGTATCATGGTTATGGGTGATGTATTGAAGTTCCGTTTTGTTTTCGAATTGGTGAACCACGATGGAGTGGTAAAACAATTGTTTTATGTCAAAAACCTGGGCTTCATTGTAAACCTCATCAGATGGGAATGTATGAGGCCTCATCAGAATTATTTTGAGGATTGTTTTTTGAATATTGTTTATCATTTTTAGGTGTGAATTCATCGCTCCGCCCCACCCTATGATACCATAGTTCAATCGAGAACCTACCAGTGCATGATATACTGTTTTTAGTTTATGCAGATAGAGTATCGTTCTCAGAAGTTTGAATTTATACATCAAACATCTAAGATTTCTGGTGTTAGTTTCTATATGTATATCCCATCTCAGATGTTTATCTATGATTATGCCCAAATATTTTATGATATCCGTTCTTTGGATTTCATAGGGTTATCAATTTTCAGTATATCATAGTCTGGCAAGTTTCTATTAATGCATGTGAATGTAATATATTGAGTTTTATCAAAATGTATAGTCAATAAATTGTTATCCATCCAATTTTTGACTGTTTCTAGATCATTTTCTGCCAAATATTCGAGTTCTTCCCAGTTACTAGCTTGATATAAAATTGCTGTATCGTCAGCGAATCTAATTATCTGCCCACAACTATCTAATTTGAGTAGATTATTCATGTAAATGGTGAATAACATGGGTCCCAGTATGGTTCCTTGTGGGACTCCAAACTTAACTTGGGATACACTACTCACACAATTTTTTATTCTGACATATTGGTGTCAATTAGATATGTAGCTTTTCATATGTGTGCCAAGTTCCAACAGAATCAGTTCACAAATGAAAACTTGATAATCCCCTATTTTTCTAACCTTAGGGGTGAATAATTTTTTTCCAAATCTGCAAATGATCAACTCTGAAGTATACCCTATCCATTAAAAAAATAGTCATCTGAATCGGATAACCCAGTACAAAGTTATGAGTGGTAGAATCGGTTAACGGGTAGAAATTCAGTGGATGAACGAAATATCCCCTATTTTTCTACCCTCAAGGGTGATATTTCTTTTTCAAATTCAAATGGGACCAACTTTAAAGTATGCCATATCCAATAAAAAAAGAATAATCGAAATGCTCAGTAAAAAGTTTTATAAAAAAAAATATACCCGTCGACTAGAGAACCTCCTCCTTTTTTAATTCGTCGGTTAATAAGAACTATCTGACCTTCTGCATACAACAAATGGTCTACAGAATAATTGATCCATAGTGAATTGCTGAAAAATAGCTTTTCATTACTTATTTTTCACATCAATAATCCTATATACCAGACTTTGGATTTCCCATATTCCAAAATTTGAGTCGCCAAACCTGCACACACGAATGTAAATATTCATAACTCCATTGTTTTTCGCGAATCCTCTATTATAAAAGCATTCCACTGGATATTTTCCAGGTATTTTCATGAATACGGGTATTGATCGATCCATATTGTTTTCACCCTTGTAGCCTGGAGATTCAGGCATGTAAAAAACGTTTTAGAAATTTCAAAACGAATAGCTGTTTGGAGCTGAACGTAATTTAGTTGGATATAATTTCAGAATTGGGATGCTCTTTCACACGTTTATATTCGGCTCCAAAAATACAAACCTTTCTCTGGCGAGTGATGTATATTTGTTGTTAGCGTTGTTCTTGGGAACTATTGATGAAACTTTTTGCACATGCTGCAGATTGAGGGAGAGGTTTCAGCCTACTTTTGGTTGAGGATCCCAATATTTAAACTGGGGGCTAGGTTTTCTCAAAAACCATGTAAGAGCTTTCTTGTGCCGTCAGCTCTGTAAGTTGGCTTATTTTATATATTCATATGCCATGAAAATGACAGTTTTTGGCTTAGGGTTAGAACGTTTCTTTTTGTCTTTTGGACAAAAAAGTTAAATTATGTATTACGGATGTTATCAAATAAGCTGATGTTAGCAACCGTTTTCTAGCAGCCACTTTCATTTCAGCAGTCGAAAAATCAGTGATGTCGACAAATTTTGTACCATTAGTTCCAGCTATAATTGGATTTTCCATAATGTGGTTCAGAAAAAATGATTCAGGATTCTGAGGTTGAATATTTGGTGGAAAATAGGTGAAGAGTGAAAATGAACCCCCGATACATTCATTCGACATATGTTACTTCAGAAATTTTTTGCCAAATTGAAATTGATAGGTAATACATCTAATTTGTTGAAAATATGAACAGGATGTTCATAAAATTAGATGTGGAATCATCTGCGACCGAAAGATAAACTTTAGTCACTATCTTCCATCGTCAAGATAACCTCTTGTAGGTTATTCATGTTGAAAAGGAAAACATTCTCAATTACATATTGAATAGAAAGATTTTTCCCTGAATTGAAAAATCCACGATAAAAATGAAGTTATTTTTTGTGAATGTCTAACAGAAAACAACTACTTCCCCGGATAAAGCCACGCTGGACATTGAACTACATCTGATAGATATTCTGAAGAGACCCTAACCCAAAAGGAAAAATCTGAAATTGAAAATTTGCATTTTTATTCAGACAGTTATTTGATTTTCTATTCCAGTCTCAATCAAGAACTCATAAAGATGAATGAGGCAAAGAAGAATGTTTTCCAAAAGAGAGTACTCACCAGAAATCATTCGTAACATTAACGCAAGAGAGACATCGCATTCACTAGGTCTTCAATACATTTTTGTCGACGAAAATCTATTTCACGCTTCCACGATCATCAGGAAGACCGGAAGGAATTGGAAATACATTTTCAAGAAGCAATCTCACTTTGCAAATCAATCATCTGTATCAATATCATCAATTTGTAAAGGGGCATAAAGAATAAAAATGAAGCCTGAAGAAAAATTAAATCGACTTGAGTTTGGCCAAAATATTCTGTCAACTTTGAATTCACAGAGCATATCCAGATCCATCCAAATTACTTTCTGTGTCAATTACGGATTTTTCTGGAGGGACCTATGTCAATTCTGGTTCCTGGACTTAGTCGCTATTATATTTGTAACTTGTTAGTTATATAAAATTCTACGTGATTCTTCTATTTTGTTGGTGAGTGAATCTGCTACATAAATTACAGCCACTGTACTAGATTTTCTCGAGGTTTTTCAGCCTTCACTGAGATCATATCCTTCAAAATTGATATTTTCATGATTTATACATCTTGTAAGAAATCCCCCAACTTTACAAACCAAATCGGCAATTTTTTTGCGAGGCATTCCCAACAAGCAAACCAAATAATTATTATATATTAATGTTCGAATACGAGTTCAAAGTGACAAGATTCAGAGAGATATTTCATTTTTTCCTCTAACATGTTCAGTTGAATATCTTTTTAGATCTAACTAAATTGTAACTTTCTGCGTCAATCTTAATTGGTGCATGTATGCATTTTGCTTTTTATTTTGTACAAAACGAACAAAAACCATTTTGAAAACTACAGAACGAACATTATATACTGAAATAGACCTTCGGAAATTAGGTGGTTTAATAAACGTTTTTATATCTGGCGCTCTATTTATATGTTAGTTTACTCCGTGTATTCTTGAAATTTATGCGTTCAACTCCGCTGGCAAATTTCCAGAAACCATTAGCTGCATTGTCAGCTGACTAATCCACTACGAACCTCTCCATAGCATTGCAATCATAATTCATTACCAACTAAATAGACAAACACAAATATACTCAAGATATATACAAAATAGACTGAATTGCAGTTGAATATCAAACTGAGTTTGATTATGGCTGGTTGCTTCAATGATGTTACGTGTTAGGGATTGTAGATGAGTAGATATAATGAACTGTTCTATAAAAAACTAGATGGTTAGATTGCTATGGGTTCCCCCATATCGCACAATTGGTCATTGAGGAACTAGTGGAAACCGTTATCAAAAACTTAAATATCAAACTAACGTTTTTCAAAAAGTATGTGAATGATTGCATAATGGCTATCCCAGAAAGCAAACTGAAAGAAATCGTCACCGCCTTCAATTCATTTCATCTAACCGTACAATTCACTGTAGAAAACGAAACGGACAACAGAATCAATTTCTTACACCTGAAATTGATTAAAAAAGATTGGATCCAGCGTAAAAAAATTTCGAGTGCCAAAATTCTCCTTTGACACTGTCAAGTATCATCTGATTAATACGAACAAACCTCATATGAAAAGAGCAAGAGAGAATTCATCGAAAACATCAGCTATTTTGTGTTTTTGTGAAAAACTTGGAGAAATAAATTTATCAAGGTACAAAATAGATCAGAATTGGTTTCAATACCATAATATCCATGCTGTTAGGTGAGAATTATGACGATCCCGGTTTATATTTCTCCGCCCAAAAAGACTAAGGTATTACAATAAATAATAAGAGATACGGTTATCTCCCTTAAAAGCCTATCTAGGTCCGGAGAAGCTTTCGAGCTATTATCAGATCATTATTAATGCAGAAATCGACCTCGTGAAATTGATTTAGTACGTCGTAAACACTTTTCTAGAATTACCGTCTTGGGAGTCTTCCCGTGTTACGAATAGATGGTAAACAACCCACATTAACATCGATCCGAATGGTATCAACTATTTGTTTTCAATTGCTCAAGGGAGGATAGAATACACTTCCTGCAAACCAATGGATATTTTGAAGGAAAAATTATTACTGACATGCGATCAATCTTTATTTTCTTTTTTCGATTCGTTTACATGTTTCAGAATTATTGTCAATGAATGGCAAGATATAATGGATCGATAACATTAATGAAATGAACAAATGCAAACATCATTGGCACTATAAGAACACTTCCCCAGTAAAAAACATTTCAGTTCAAGTGGAAGATTATAAAAAAGTCCAAGACCAATATTATCAGAAGCACTGAAATCACTGGATCATTTTTCTTGATAATTATTCTTTATTCTTAGAAGTTACGAACTCTTATTTATTTAGTTTCACCTGTCCCGGTGTCTGTCTGTAATAAAATTTTGCAAGTTAAATTTGACTCACTTGTAGTTGCCTAATTAACGTGAAATTTGGCAGGTGTTCAGAGTTACCGTGACAATGCATTAAGGAATTTTTGTTAGAGAAAAAAACAAAATGACGGCTCCAATATGGCTGACGATATCTGTGATTAGGGTCCGATTTCATTCAAAATTGGTATGTGGTGGTTTTTAAAGTCGGAGATTATGAATTTTCCTTCAAAATTCAAAAATCCGGAATGGCGGCTCCAACATGGCGGATGAGTTTTGTAATTATGGTCCGATTCGATTCAAAATTGGTAAGTGGGGGTTTTCACGATCGAAAATTATGAATTTCGTGTCAAAATTCACAAAATCAAAATGGCGGCTCCAAGATGGCGGAAGATCTCTGTGATTATGGTCCGATTTCATTCAAAATTGGTATGTGGAGGTTTTCGGGGTCGAAGATCATGATTTTTTTGTCAAAATTCACGAATTCAAGATGGCGGACGAGTTTTCTAATCATGGTTCAATTCCATTAAAAATTGGTACATGGGGGTTTTCAAGGTTGAAGATTATGATTTTTTTGTCAAAATTCATAATATTAAAATGGTGGATCCAATATGGCGGACGATCTCTGTGATTATGGTCCGATTCTATTGTGGAGGTTTTCAGGATGGGAGATTATGGATTTATTATCAAAATTCATTAATTCCAGATGGCGGCTCCAAGATGGCGGACAAGTTTTGTGATAATGGACCGTTTCTATTCAAAATTGGTGTATCAAAATTGGGGTCGGAGATTTGGAATTTTGTCGAAGATTATCGATTTTTTGTCAGAATTCATAAATTGGAGATCGCAGCTCCGGGATGGCAGACGAGTTCATCTTTAGAGCTAGATAGCGCAGAACTTCTTTTTTTTCTTCAAGTCATTTACATTTGATTCGACACTATTTTCGGCCGACTCGTTCATTGCCATTCATTTATTGTAGGCGCGCTTTTGACACTGTGCCTCTCTTTGATAGGGAGCTTTCACTCGTCGAATCACAATGCACATCACACAATTCCCAATCCTTTCCTCTTCTTATTTCCAATTTTTCGTTGCACATAATAACTTTGTTATGATCGAACTGGTTCACTTCTTTGAATGAATGTAATCCTTCGTTACATAAAAAACACAATTGCCCCTCTTGCCGTGCCATCATGAACGCGACTGACGAATTGGATTACAGTTTTGCCTATATTTAATATATTTTTTGAAATAACTTCGTTTGTATCAAGCATTTTGTCATACAAATTGACAAATTGCCTACTATGATGAACATCTGTGAAATGTTATGCATGCCGAACGGTAGGTAGTTATAATGATATATGAGCAATTGGCCGGCAATTGACAACTGTTTTTTACATCTTGCAGATCCACTCAAGTGGTTCGGCAATAGTTCGTATTTATATATATGGCAAAATCTTATCAGTGGTTGGAGATCATCTTCGATTGAAACCGTCACTTGGACGAGTTAGGTTAGGTTAGGTTAACTGGTCTTGATCTTCTCGCCAGAGTATACAGTTGGAGCAGGGGCCCCACAGGGGTCCTCCTTGTCACCAATCTTGTATTCCCTGTATACATATGACTTTCCGACCTTCGCTCGGACGAGTACGGCTATGGTCGCGGACGACACCGCTAATCTATGCCCACTCGTTCCAGAGCGAAGTGGCTGCTAAACAGATTCATCTGGATCGGTTGGTCATGCCATATATGGGGAAGAACAAGATTAAGCTCAACTCTGAGAAAACCGAGGTCATCAACTTCACGAGGAAACTCACCAATGTGAAGATCCTCGGGAAGCTGAGGATTGGAGAAAGCAAAGTGACGGAGAGGCCCTCAGTGCGATACCTGGGAGTGCAGCTGGACAAGCGTATGAGCTTGCATAAGCATATAGGGCTGGCATTACAGAGGGGAGCGGCCGCGATAAAGCGAACGTATCCCCTCATTGCACGTAATTCCAGCCTGTCATTAGATAATGAGCTTCGAATATACAAGCAAATCATTAGACCAGCAATATCATACGCTTGCCCGGTATTTTGTAGCTTTTCCAAAACGCAGACGTCGAGACTGGAAAGGTTGTAAAACAAAGCACTCCGTATTGTTACGAATAGTTACAGATACATCCGGCTGGATGATCTGCGCGAGATAGCAAACGTCGAAAAACTGGAAGATTTTATATTTAAAATATCGGATAAATTTTATAGACATCACATCCCTAAGATTCCGCTCACAGCAGTAATCACTAACGTACGAGCCGACCAAAGAAGGAAGCATGGTGTGATTTATCAAAACCTAGAACTCTACAGGGAGATAGAGTAGGAACCAGTTATTTGAAATTCGAACGAAATAAAACAATAGCAAAGAACCCAATTGGGTGATACCCTTTGAAAACATCATTTCCATTCGCTGGTTTTTTATTTTTTCCAGATTAAATAAAGCTCAGTTACAAAAACTTTTACCCAATACTTAGTTTCTCAATTTTTATACAAAATAGACAAGCGAAAGACGCATAAGCCTAGGCAAGAGGCGTTTAGATATTCTACTTACCAAAACATAAAAAAGACATATGAAATCGTCAGGCACCTGTTAACACCAACAGGGGCTGTCCCTTCGCCCCATCAGGAGGGCAAGGAGACAGTCGATAAGTCCCCCAACAAAAAGCCACAATCTTCCCTCCCCTATCCCACCCACCACCCGGAGGAGGAACTGGAAATTGAGTGTATATATTGTAAATAGTAATTAGTCTAGTTATGTAAGAGATATGTGTATATACTGCTAATAAATACTTTTGGATTGGATTGGATTGGTCTTGATGGTCATTGATAAGTACTCGAGATCTTTTCTACGTTCTAACACTAACATTTAATTATGCGAAAAAGTGATTCACAAATATGCGCGGTACCTATGTCCTCAAATAGCTCAGTTGTTAGAGAGTCTAACTAAAAATGTATATACTGAATATTGAATAAATGCCTTGGAATTTGGCGTCTGACTAGAGATGAGAAAGTCGTGGAATCGACTCCCGCTTAGAATGGTTTTTTCTTCATTATAATAATTTGTCTGATATGCCACAATATTTATATATATATATATATATATATATATTTAATTATATACATGATAAACAAAAGAGGGCCAAAGGTCGAACCTTTAGGGACAACCATTAAGTTCTTTTCTATTCGAACGTATAGTTTGAATTAAGTTATCATGTTGGAAATTCAAATAGACATAATTCCTCTGCAGAAGAATGTCCTGCCACCTCCTCAAAAAATATGCAGACAGTATTTGCAGAGAAACAATTCGTTTAGTGGTATCCCCTGATATCAAAACTGTCTAATTTTTCCATTAATTTCTTGTGGTTCAGGTGTCATCAGATGTTTTTTTAAATTTGATAAAGTGTGAATAATACGTTTGGCAATTAATTTTTCTGTAACTCGTTTGTTAATATGTTTTTTCCACGTAACATATATGATTATTTGACAGTACACGTGAAAAACTCCGACACTCTTCATTCAGGCTCCCCATTTTATAGCACACTCATGTGCAGATGAGCAAACTCCCGTCGTTAATAAGAGACACAAAAAATAGAAATAACTCCCGGTGAATGATCTTATGAACTTAGCAAAATAACATTCTTCATTTTACAACGAGAACTGTGAAAAGCTCATAAGAGATAAGTTTTCATTACATGATACTTCAATGTTCAATTGATAGCCGGAAAAAAACAAAAGAGGGATATATATCTTTATAAATGTTTACGAGTGTGTTGGCTAACAGGGTTGGGTCGAATTTCCAATGCGATATTTTTAAGTGAAACTACTTGAGTTTGAAATATGAAGTGTATGGAAATACAACGCTCCAATTTCCATTTCAAATCTGTTATGAATTAATGAAATTTCGCGGTCTAAGTCATTATTTTTAACGACCTCAGAAGCGCGACAATTTGATATCGAGTCATCAGCGTTTTTTAATAATCATTCGACTCTTTGCAATTATCAATATTATGAAGTAAACTGAATGGGGACATCGCAATACTTTACAGTGATTTCTTGTTCTCAAGCTCCGTTAATTATAATCGATTTCTATAAAAAATTTGAATTCTGATGATCAAAGCTTTCTCCTATTGTCGTATTTTTTTCTCTCACAACTATTAATTTTTCTGCGAAGATCGTTCTTTCCGGAGCCGATTCTGTTTGCTTTAAAGTTAGTAAAACTGCCTTGCGTTGGAAATGTGCTGCAGAATTTATTATGTGTCAGCTGCAATGAATAATGCAATGTGTTGAATGTGTTATCAATCCCATAACATTGCATGTAACATTCGGTGCTGCGAAATGATATTTCGCGCTTTTATCGCATTCAAGATATGGAGATGTTTTCCAAGAAGTAATATCTAGCTTCTTTCAATGGGAAAGCCACTTAGTTTGTAACCAGTCTGTTGTAAAATATGGACTCATGTTTTTCATTTAGTTCTTTCGATTATATTCATGATATATCATTTTCAGAGTAGGAGGGCTCTCTATATGGCTGTATAAATTAATGTTATGGAGACAATAATTCGGAATTAGATACCTGGCAATTAGGTCGACTATATTATTTTCACATTTAACGATTTTTTTCGGCATTGAAAAATCAGATACCCAATTTCCAATATCAGGATATGACTAACAAACCATTCATCAATACACTTTCCACAGATTTTGAGATAGATTACTGTCAGATCCTTCAGAAAATGAACTGAATAATATTTCTGCGTGATACATCAATTGTTATATGATAATTTATGGTATTTTTCTACATTCACGAGCATATGCATCAAATGCAATTTCTTTAAGGTATTTGACAAACTTCAAATATGGCGTATTCACTTCCATTCAACGGACTTCAATAACTCCCAGGAATTTTTCTACTGCTTCTCGAACACGGCTGGAAGGTTTAATGCAAATGCGTGTTAAATGTCCATAATCAATTTTTATTTTCCAGTTTATTCATGATTGTGTTATAAATAACGGTGGACATATCAAAATTTTGTTATAGTGAGGCCAAATTTAGGATTTCCCATAGGTTACAACATATTTATGGCTTATTTAAGATAGTTGTGTTATGAGTTATGTCATTGTTTTGTTCTAATTCAGCCACTTTTACTGGCACTTCTGTTTTTGTTCTTGAGCATTCCAAGTACACTCTCAATGTGTAATGGATATGTTTTAAAGTCCAAACAGAGCCAGTGGTACAAGATCAAGTGGAAGAGGTAGTATCAGCTGATTCACTCAGTGTGATTATTTTCAAAGGGACAATTTGCAAAATATGTTTTTTTATTTCTTGACATGATTTTTGGGTAACCTTCCACAGTCTGAAAATGAAAATATAATCAGGAAAATCTATACAAAATTTTTCAGACATCTACAACCCTGTGGCTCATAAAACAAATATAGTTTCACAGAAAATATAATTGGAATGTTGAGTATATCTCCTTTACTGAATCAAATTCCTAAGGGGAAATAGAATCAAGCACCACTAAGAATCGTGAATTCAGAATTTCTGGTTGCCATTTTCTGATATTTTGCTCATAAGCATGATAAACAAAATAGAAATGACATGAACTCAGAACGCGATTTCCTGCACACATCCAGCAGTTCTATTCAAAATAGCCGAATTAAAACCAGAGATAAGCACTTCATCTAGACACAAAGGAACACATCGGAAGCTGGCAAAAAAATATTTTTGTTTATGGTTACCAAATATGGTCTAGGATTCACCAAAGTGTTGAAGACCATTAAAATTCTTGACAATTATGATATTTCCGAGTGGTCAGCAACATGAACATGATATTATATAAAAAATAAAATTTAAAAAGCACCCAAAGTCTACCTCTACATTTTATGTTTTATTTTTCATGCTAGCATGTGTTTTTCCTCTGATAATCTTCAAATCAGCATCAAAATGCATTGTTTTGCAATAGTTGGATTCCAATGCATTCTCTCCTTTTTTATTTACTGTATTTTCATTTTCCAGGAACTTGTTGATGCTAGAAAGCTTTAAAACATATTTTGAAGTCACTCTAAGCTAGAATTCTAGAAATAAAATGAATTATTCAAGCAAAAGATACAGAATAACAATCATAACAAAACAGTGACATAACCTCAACTATTTTGAATAAGCCATAAATATGTTGTAATCCTGTCCTCTTTATAAAATATGATGGGAATTCTTGAACGTAGCCTTACTATAACAAAATATCAGTATATCCACCCTTATTTATAACACAATCACGGAGAACTCAAAAATAAAAATTCCTTACGGGAATTTATCATGCATTTGCATTTTCGATGGAAAGGTTCGTGAGCTCCTCCCTTTTGAGACGTCAGACTCAGGTGGTCCATTGATTGAAAATTCATACAAGTCACCATCCCTGATCCACTTTATCAGTAGTGATTTGTGATTAATGTAATATTCCTTCTTCGAGGTTTCAAATGATTTGAAAATGAATTCACAATCTTTATTTCTCCTATCTTTTAAACGGAGTAAACATGAACGGAGTTTATGAATCTGAGAAGTCATGTCCTGCTCAATTCATGAAATCGAGAAAAAATCCTTTTTAATTGAATTGATTGAATCATTATGAAACATATTGAACTCCCCAGTACATGACAAAAATAATTTGGAATATATACAGCCGATAGAGATGCAGGTACTTTTAGCTGTTTGATTCGTGTTTTTTTTTCTCCAATACTAATTCTATGGGGTGAGACGACTCTTACTGAGGTGAAACAACTCTCACGAAAATCTGCACTCAGGCCTGCAATGGTCAGCAAAACCTATTCTGATTATCCTGCGCAGTTATTTTCATTGTCAGGAATTCTTTATGACCATCCACTAAAACTCATGTCAATCTCTTGATGTTCCCCATCTCATAAGTGCTTTTTGTCATTGATTTATCAACCCTTGACTTCAATGCCGCGTTTGTCTTTCTGCTATCAAGGTAGATGTGTGCATCTGTAATAATGATTCCACACGACCTATCAACCTGGAAGATAATGACATCTCCAAGTGATATTCTCAACTCCATAACAGCTCCCAATTCCCCTTCCATGTACCAACGTTTTTGTAGGCAATCTAGTATCCATCATGAGGCAGACGCAACCCGCTACACTTACTCCCTGCCTTTCTTGTGGCAGGGTGTGGTGTGTTCAACAGATGATATTTTGTAAACTTGCCTTCCATAAGCTTCTATCAGGATGGATAGTATGATACCCAGAAGTACTCCAAAAAAGTAAATGTTTATGCCGCGTATCTGAAAGAGTAAAATCGTCTCCAAATTCATCTTGTTCGTGAAGAAAACCACTACAGTTTCGTTGGCATTAATTGCCAGTCCCACTTCACAACACCAATGATTGATCAGCATGATAGATTTTTTCGCTACCTTTCACTGGTACTGGTACAAGGAATATTGCTTCCTACAGGCATCCCTTAGAGGTTCGCTGATACTTTTCCAAGTTCGCTTGCTTTGGTACTGTTTGTTTGATAATTCCTAGAAACGTAGTTTTCGTTGATCTTACTGTTTGATTACATGTTTTAATGAAGGACCCACCTCAGTATAACACCACTTCCATAATCCACCTATCAATCAATTTTTCGAGGAACTTTAGACAAATGATAATGGTCTGATCGGATTGAAGCTCTAAGACTACGTGTTAGTTGCCTTGCCTGGTATGAATACTCCTAACAGTTCTTCAAAAACAAAGGTACATATCCAGAAGCCATGCACGTCCCTTGGATGGACAATGATCTTATCACTTCTGTAAAAATCCCATCTTCTTCTGATCCTTTTCAAGGAATCTGGTTAATCCCATCAAGTCCTCACTTTCTTCGCATGATTTTCTCCAGAATACTTTTTTCCAAAACTCCAGTTCCACGTCATGTTGGAGTTTTTGCTGATTTGTGCTTTAACAGATTCAGAAGTTGATGTATCTTTTCAGAGACTTAATTTATCAGTTACATATCTGTCTAATTGAGAGAAAAATATAAGCCAGTCGGCATTTTTCAGAAAAGTTAGCATCTGATTTGTGCTCTCAGTTTCAAAAGATTATGTGATGGAGACTTGTGCTTTTGGTTGCGTATCTATCCAGCTGAGAGGAACTTTAAAATCAGCCGATTTGTATTCCATCATATAAAAGTTTGAGTTAACTGTTTTATACATTTTGCAACCGTTATGAATATACTAATTGAATCCAAAACTTCTGGTGATTTGGAAAATAAGAAAAACGTCAATTAAAGCCTGCAAATCAGGAAACTGTAAGCCAAGTAATGCTGGCTGTGGTAAACAGAAACATTGCCAAATAAAATAGGTAGAGGTACAATTTTCAGAATATTGAAAAATAAATACTTTCGGCTTTGCAAACCAAAATTCATTCATGATCTTTAGCGACGCCTCGGGTTTCGTTCTCTGATTCAAGAAAAGTCGTATAATAATTCTTCTGGTAAGAAATAGTATTTTTCCCAACGAAACAACGTTTACTTTCAATGGTACAGTAAGATCTCAAAATTGTCGTAAGTGGATTGACGATTAGACCAGATTCCAATGTGAAATCTCGGGATCAGTAGTCATTGAACACCAATGTGTGGTGCGCAATTCATAGATGGAGTAATTGAAACAATTTTCGAAAAAAAATTAATGGTCCACATTACTGTACTATCAAGAAATCACAACATTCTATATAACACGAGAGCGAAAACTATGAATGCTTGTCACAAAAAATCAATGAACGAAGTCTAACTACTTGTGGATTCATTGATTTCGATCACAACTGCTGCCCGTTCCTTCCATTAAAATTGACCTAGTGTGGACTCTAATGATTTCTTTCATTTTCAGTGTACCTCCTGGCATTCTTCGTATGCGCCATCCAAGCCCAGCAGCAACAGAACTTCCGGGTGACGCCAAAGGACGTGAAGGTCCACGAGGGCGGCGAAGCCATGTTAGAGTGCGAAGTGGCCAATCTAGCTGGTCGAGTGCAGTGGACCAAAGACGGATTTGCTTTAGGTGAGCCACTAACAACCCTTATTAGCGCTCCCGTAGTAATTCACTGCTGAACATACTTACCTAACTATCATCCTTTCTGAGGCCAGTGGCGTGAGCAAGATGTGCAATAGGGGTAATAATCCTCTCATCTACGTACCAGATTTTTGATTGCTGATTCATAAGAAGTATAGTCTCAGTGGATACAACTGGAGAAAATAAAAATTGACTGAACAATCTGAAAAGAAATACATTAGGTTAACATGCATTTCAGAAATAAATTTCAGGTCAATTCAGCAATAGTAGAGAACTGAGTGTTTCAGGGAGAAAGGCTATTAAAATTATGAATGAGATCAGAATTTAATTGAGAATTGGAAAGGAGTAGTCAAGAGTCGATTGGTAGAAATCTAATAATAATAATAAATATACTTTATTGTCATGAAATAATTTCTTCTTGTCGACAAAGCATGAAGTCAATAAAAATATCATATATTAAATAAGATAGATACAAATTCACATTGTAATACTAAGAACACCGAACAAAACACAGAACAAATATTTTTGGCAGTGTATAAAAATGAAGCTTATATAACATACATATATATAAAAACAGTCACGGACATGAATATGTAAGTTAGCCTGATTAGAATGAAATAATCACATGTATATGCATCAGCATACATATATATTGAGGGACAGTCGAGAAGTTTTCAAAACGAGTAATCGTAAAATTCTTGTAGGCTGTAATATGGTCGGGGCTTCAACAGTTATTTTACAGTTTTCCTGAATATTTCAATATTAATTTGTACATCCCTAACGTGGTTTGGCAAGTGGTTATACATTTTCACTCCATTGTAACACAAGGAATCCCTGGCTAAAGAGCACGTCTTCAGTCGGTTGTTTAAAACTATTGTTACTGTGGCGTGTGGCATAATTGGCTGGGCGCTACCAAATTTGGTGATAATGTTTTCTGACCAAGCATAAGGTCTTCAAAATGAACAGAGATATCACTGTCAATATTTTATTTTCTTTGAACAATGGCCTACACGAGTCTCGAAGTTTAGCTTTATGAATATATCGAATCGCTCTTTTTTGAAACACCTGGAGAGTTTCTAGTAGGTCTAGGTTACACACTCTCCAAAAAAGGTATCCCGTACCTTAGATGCGACTCAATTGAAGCATTATATGCTGTTTTAGCAGTCTGGGTCCCAGCTCTATTGAAATTACCCTCACTGCATAGTATCCAGAGAAAATTCAACTTTTGAGTTGCTCGACATGTCTATCAAATTTGAATTTTTTGTCCATAAAGACTCCCAAGAATTTGGTACAGTCTCTATTTTCAATGATTCAGTTATCCAAGGGAATATTATCGAGTGAGCATCTGAATGTAACTATGTTTGTTCTATTAATATTGAATGAAAGAAGATTCGAGTCACACCATAACTTGATCTTTTTTACATCGACAGATATTTTTTTGTCCAGATCCTCAAGTTTTACTATGCCACAAAATCATGGTGTCATCTGCAAAGAGTGTTACTTCACCTGTCAAGTCAATATTTGTGAGATCATTAACATAAATCAAAAAAAGTATGGGACCTAACACAGATCCTTGGGGCACTCCAGAATTTATCTCAATTTGTTTCGAGTGTTCATTTGAATTTAATTTTACTGTTTGTCTTCGACTTATGAGGTATGATTTGAATCATTGTAGAGTCACTGCTTCACATCCATAGTGATGTAGTTTCCGCAAGAGTATCTCGTTATCCACGCAGTCGAAAGCCTTTGTAAGATCACAAAATCGTCGTGATCTTAATAACATTACAACAACAGGGTATCTCTCCCGGAGGGCATCCATAAATTGAACGCTAAGAATTTAGTTAATCCTTTTTGTGACACGTAAATCTGTTAGGGCTGCCATTAATTGGACGCTAGTATTTCTTACCAGGAAAATTCTTCGCTGCCTACTATTACCTGAGTATCAAATGTAACTGAGTCACTCAAATATTGAATTCAAAATTGTTTTCCATATTTTCATGTTTCATTTCATAAATCTACTTATTTACATAAATTCCACAAAGCGAAATCTTGAAATATTTTTCAAATTATAGCGTCGTATATTGAATAAAATTTATATAGGTCAACGTACTGCTGGGTGCCGAATTTTTACTTTTTTGGTTAAACTATGTTCCACATACGTCTAGGTATAGAATTGTTTTAGCACTTCTATAAACCCAAATATGTTGGGGTGAATAGAATAAAAATTAGAATAACATCCAGAGTGGAAAGGCTATTTCTCTTTTTTGGATTTTATATTCTGTAGTTTGTCCAAGTTTCTATATTTTTCTAAACCGAGTCCTCCTAGGTGGAAGCGACAACCCGACAACCAATTAATTGAGATTGCCATATTGCCTGCACTGCATTAAGAATTTCTTTTTCAAAATCCGCTACTACTTTTTTTGGTTTTAAAATCAAGCCAACACTCACGAACTAATTTTTCAATGACCAAAAAGCACTCTCGCAAGTTTTTTTCGCGTTCATCAGGAAGTGAGGATGGTAAATTTTTTCAAAAATTGTATAACTAAACTTTTAATTAAAAAAAATACCTTCTACCTAACGAATATTTGTCAACCACGAAAACAAAACAGTCTTTGAATATTGATCGTTAATGAATGGAAAATTGTCTTCCAATTGTCGAAATATTCACTTTCCTTAGGAACATTATCGGTTTTCGCCTACTATTATACAAATTGTTGCGAATGTAAGAAATATCTTGAGCCAACACTGTTTTCATTGCTTGTTTTTTAAACACTGAATATATTATTTTAGAAGGACTTTCAGCTACATCTTCCTATTCACGCTATTGTTGATTATTTGTCGATTTCACTTTTTCATGTCTTCAGGATGATTATGTTGCGAATCACTTCGTGAAATAAGGTCTTCTACGTAGGGTTATTATGAGCCAGATACCAAGAGTTAATCTTTTCGTCAGCGTCCAACTTAAGACTGGGATCAAAATGAGCCTGGTATCTAGCATCCAATTCATGGCCACAGTAGAGATCGGTGAAAACAAGCTCTCAGAGCAAGATAATGTATAAATGTGGAGACAGAGTGGATTTCGGTGATGCTTCCGTTTTCGTGAGAAGTCGCGGCCAATTAATAACTCTGTTGAAATAGATTTGTGTGAGAGTGTATCGGAAAGAAAAGTGTGAGAATATTTTTTTATAGTGTGTGCAGAAGCACATTCAGTGCCAAAATTTCATTCAAGACTAGCTGACCCGACAGACGTTTTCCTGTCCAAATTACTATATTCCTTAAAAAAGAAATCCTGAAAACTCTCGTCCACGTAGATTTTTTTTGTTCCTAGGTTTTTTTTGTGTTGCTTCATCTATGCCTTTGACTCTGTCCGCTTTCCGTCATCCCTTCATCTCGTTACCGAGTTATCCCGTTTTCCCGCTATCCTATTTTCCAGTTATCCCATTTTTGCATTATCCTGTTTTTCCGTTTTCCCTTTATCCCGTTTTCAGCGTTATCCGTTTTTCCGTCAGCCCGTTTTCTCTTTATCCCGTATTTCCGTTATAGCTTTGTCCCGTTAAATCGTTTCCCCCCTATCCCGTTTTCCTGTTATGCCGTTTTCTCGTTAGCCCGTTTTTCCGTTATCCCGTTTTTCGTTCGTTGAAAAATTAGCCAAATCGGTCCAGCCGCTCTCAAGTTTTGAGCTTACCACTACAAAGAGACATTCATTTTGATTATATATTCTTGAAAACTTTTCCAGGACAAAAAAATTTCCAATAACTTTTGTATAAATCCTTTCTTTCACTAAAAACAATTAGCTATCTCCTAGTTTGGTAATGACTCGAAAGTCTTTCTCTTTGCCAAATTCCTTATATACCCGAATTTTCCAATTTTCCATCCTCGGACTAGATTTTTTTTTTAATTAGCCAATTCGGTCCAACTGTTGTCACGTGTTGCGTTTTCAAAAAATCGAGATTCATTTTGAGTATATAGATTTAGGGACGTATGATGATTACCTTCGGTGGGATTATTATTTTGCTTATGGGATTAATCAATATTTCATTGGGCCATCAAGTGCATTTGTCATACATTTTTCAGTTATTCCTTGGGAGAATAGAAAAACACTATTATTCTAAACTATCAGGCTTCTGGTCCCCCAAAAAAATACTTCAATAAATGTTGGTAAAATAGATGATCATATCTAAAGAAATCGTGAGTTTTTAAATTTTTTTATTAATGTTTATATTCATATTTTTGATATTCATAAGATAATGGATCTTATCAATATAAAAATAGAACTATTACTACAATACCCTATATTCAAGGAGCTTTTATTCAACTTTTCAGTCACACAGTTTTCCGATTCACTTGAAATGTGGATACAGTGCTCGCGTGAATTTGAATTTATTTCACGATGATTTCTTCCAATAGAGATATATTCATCAAGATATCGTTTTCGACTAGGAAATGCATATTGATTTTTACTCCAATTGTTTTTTGAAAAATGACGAGTTTAAATATGAAAAAAATATTCTTATTGAGGTGGATTTTTGCCGAAAAAAACATTTATACTGATGATTAATTCCAGCCAATCATGAGCCCTCTGATAATAAATGCTGGTTCCGCCAGTATCTTGGTCGACCAATATAACTCTTGTTAGAGACTGATATTGAATTAATTTGGAAAGTAGAGCTTAAGTGATACCGCAAGCCATTAGAGATTAGGGTTAGGCTATCAGTCTTAGTCTTTTGTTAAAGGGTCTTGTCTTGATTCGGAATAATTATTCAAATTTCCTCCATGTACAAGATGTTCAGAGGATATATTGTTTCAGACATATGTTCCTTAGAAAATTCAAATTGAAGTTTTCTTGTTTACAATTCTATTATTATTTTATCCATTCCAAACCACTACATATTCACTTCCATTCCAGATAAATGGCTACAATTGCGTTTACCATTTTTTGTCCGATGTGGAAAGTGAAAGAACAGGTTAAAAAAACTATACACTAGGTGGAAATAGAAGAATGTTGATCTTCGGCTGAAATATATTGAATTATTGTCTTTCCACCTTCTTGGTAATTTGTGGAGTGGAAGTCATATGGTTATTTCAATTTCCAAGTTTTCTGCCATGTTTCTGTAAATTTTTGTTATTGTTTTCGAATATTTCGTTCTCATCACAATAAAATTAAATTTCATTTTATCTCAAATACAATCTTCAGAAGGAAAATAATCTCAGTGAAACGAATTCATTAGCTATTAACATATTTCAAATATAGCCAATAGCCAGCGTATTTCAAGGAAGGATTCGGTATTTAAGTATACAATCAAGCCATTGTTCATCCTACATGCAAACCAGATACTTGTTAATCCGATAACCCATTATGAACCGACCGAAGATTATCCATTCATGTCTTTTTCTATCCTTGAATCTTTCCCGGAATTTGTATACGCATTTGTATACTATCAACACCAATTGAACATTTTCTCGCCACTGTCTCCGAAAGTTTTTCTGGTAAATCAACTTCCCCAGATTCTTTAATTAATCATAACTTCTCGCGACTCTTCTCACGGAATACCCGAAACAATCCCCAGAAAACCCTGAATTCAAACTTAACTACCGACGCCCTCACACCCTTAGGACTAAATACTCATCGGTGTCCCCTTGATACTGAGTCCCTACTACTTACGCTTTCATGACCGACTTCTGACTTCCGACAACTAACTGTTTTGATTTTTGAAAGGACCCTGCACTTTTTATATGTAAAGTGGCGACCAGTCAAATTTTCTGAAACTTTGGTATGTTGTTGTACCCGATCTAGTAACCAAAAGTGTCAATAGGCGCAACTCAATCCTATGACTAGTTTCCTAGATACGGGGTGTTAAAGTTGAAAATTGCCCAGTTTTCCGGATTTTTTTTCTTTAACTTACGAGATAGATTGAATTTCTGTTGCATACACACGTTTACTACATGTTTTAGTAATACATTAGTGAATATGTACAATTTAAAATATTTATATTTGCAGGGTGATTCACAAATGTATGACGGTAGTTTTTTGCAAAATCTCACTTTCTCTACTGTGACGTCAGGGAAGCATATTTTTGAAAGTTTTTCCTCGAAATAGTATTTTGATGTGAAAATATTGGACAGTACACATTTCTTATACAGGGTGTTTCATAGAGAGAACCACCCGACATTTTTTTTGTTAGGAATAATTCAAAACCCTGTATTTATGGATTGATTATTGGGAGAGGTAATACCACAAACGTATGTGTATCCCTAATCTCCAAAATATTCAAGGTGGTTTATTTATAGTAAGGTATTCTATTTTGAGAAAAGAACAAAAACCTTGAAAACCTTGAAATTTCCCCGTTCAAATGTAACTATTTTCTCACTATATAATGATTTTTATAACATCTTGAGAGGTATGAATTCTACATCCGATAACCAGTTTTCGAGATACGGGGCGTTAAAGTGAAGAATTACTGATTTTATCAGTTTTTTCTTCAAAAAAAGATGGATTGATTTTATGTCGCGCTTATGGGGCAAATATAAGTTTTGGTTGGATGTACATGGAAAGAAGGTTCAGCTAAAAATATTCACTGTTACAGGGTGATTCACGAATAAATCACAATAGGTTTTTGCAAACACTCAATTATTCTACAGTTCCGTCACAGAGAAATTATTCCATGAAGTTAATACCTCACAATTTTGAGTCTATGATTACTTTTCATACTGGTGAGCCATACAGCCAACCATACCAAAAATAATTAGACTTTGAAATCACTAGAACGAGAACTTTTTTAGTGACTTTTGAGTAACATTATAACAGATATTCATAACTGGAAGAATTCTAAATATACAGGGTGCTTTGATGGTTCCATAATTACCTACAAAGTATATCAGTATATATATATATATATATATATATATATATATATATATATATATATATATATTTTTTCTCATATAACTGTTTTCAAAATTTTGATACACGGTGCCAATTTTTTTTTTTTATTGTGGCATCGACTACTTTGGTCATTAGCCCTTGTGTGTTGATGTTTATTACTAGCTCCATACGCCAACGTAGAAGCAGCACTGTTAATTTATACGCACCAGTGAATCATCGAGAGACATCCTTAGTCCGACATCAAGATTTAAACTCTCAATTTTATATAAAAAATCTCGCTGTGAGTGAGTATCAAACCTGGGATCTTTCGATGCCAGATGAGTGTTTACCCACTGCTCTAACACCCCCAAAAAGATGATAATTATCCATCCTCTTCTGTAGGTATAATTCAAATACTGAGTACCTATTTTGTATAGGTAGGTACTTCACAAAATACGTGTAGAGCGAGTTATAAATCTTATAATAGTCATATTTTCGGTTATTACTGAATAAATATACTTTTTTAGCCGAAAAAATATTTATTTAAGATGATCTACGCATGCAAGAATTGAACTAAAGGTACAAACGTATATCGCAACAACTATCAGAAAAATTAAGTCAACCGTTTAACTCATTTCCACACCACCACTAGGGTAGATGTTTTGATGCGTATTTTTTCATAGTGGTTTTCCTAGTACATCCTACAACGTTTATTTGATAGCATACAAACTTAGGGTAAATCTCAAATCTCAACTAATACGTTTCTGATTAAACTCGTCCATTCAAATGAAATGGCGCCTCTGTCTTTGTCTTGTAAGATGCCTCTAAATAAATAAGGTAGCGCCGATTTTCTTGAATGATTCCGCTTACAATTCAACCCAAAAAAGATTCCAATTCCAATAAACAAGATTTTGGATCTCATTGCTCTCTTGCAGTTTGTCCAGCATTTGTTGTGATCCTCATGGATTTTGATTATTTTTATTCAAAAAGATAATAAATAAATCACCTTGTATAGCCCTCAGCTCATGGTTATGCATATAATATAATGATATATATTAGATGAATTCCTTGAAATCGATGCCTAACTCATTATTTTCACAGCATTGAGTTGAATCTCATTTTTGGTTCATATCGAAGTGGGCTTATGTCATAAGACATCTTACAAAGTGTCACATTGTGCGACATTTGTCTTGTGTATTTTCGAGAATACATTGGTCTTGTGGTTTTCAAAGTTATTTTCGTTGAGTTCATTATTTTGGTGAGATTTTTTTATTTGTTGTTTTTGTTACAAAATGATGTTCGCAAATAGGATAAGTTGTTACGTATGTGAAAGACCGTTTCCACCTAGACAGTTGATTCGCTTAAACCAAGAAGAAAATATTGAAGTTTTGCAAGTTGCTTCTTTCAGAGGGCACACTGTTGTATTTTCTCCAATACATGTAGGTGAAAATACAGGATTGTTCCAATGCTGTGAGAAATGAACTTAATCAAATACTAATTAATCCGAACTGTCTACGTTTTAATGTGCTTTCTCCAGCTCGAAGGCATTCTTTCATAATATGTAATGCCCAGGAAACCCTACATAGAATGTCTCTAGGATGTAGAGTGTTTGTTGTTTCTAACATTTATGTACCTGACTTTTTAAGAATATGTGATCACCATCTTGACAATAATGGTTTTGTGTAACCGGATTCAATACGAGGTTTACGTTTTGTTAACAAACCATACTTTGTACCAAACCTCCAACGATTTATACCTTGCTGAAGGATTCAAGCGAATATTAATTACAAAAATAATAATTGGGAAAGCACAGACAGTTTTACCGAAGACGAATTCAAAACTTTAACGTCTATATCCAAAAATAACTTTGAGGAGTTATATACATTTTGTGATGATGTAGAGCAATATGGCAAGTACGAAAAATCAATAAAGAGCATTTACTTACATTTTTAATAAAATTGTGACATGTGATAACTGATAAATTTTTAAAGATTCTTCTCAACTATCCTTCCAGACAAGCTGTGAGCCTAACATCTGACTCATCTGACTTGGGCCAAACTAATGCGCCGTCTAATGAAGGAAAACGCATTACGAAAATTCACGCAGGAACCGAAAATGGTTTTATGCCAAATGCGTTGTCTTTATCGGTAAAGAATATTAAGGACTCTTTAGTCGATTATCATGTTGATAACACAGCTGACTTATTTGAAGACTGGTTCCAAAATAAATTCATGCCAAATATTCCACCCAACAGTATTAACGTCATGGACCACAGTCGAATACTAGATTAAGCACCCATGTTCAACTGACACCAAAGCCACTATACAAGAATATATGTTAAATAATGATATGTACTATGAGGAAAAGTACACAAAAAACACCTACTAGAAGTTTTACGCAGTTATTTGATAAAAATGGAATATTTTTGTGATTCATTGGCTAAAAGCTTGGGACATAACGTGCTTAGACTTCCTCCTCATCATTGTATGTTTAACCCAATTGAACATATATGGCATAAGCTCAAGTCAGCAGTTCGAAGAAATAATACTTCTCCAACCTCAAGTTCAACTGTGGTAGCTCTTATTCGAACAGAAACTGCAAACATTCCTGATAGCAGCTGGGCCAAGTGTGTTTCCCATATTAAAAAGGTGGAAAAGTCATACTTATATGGATATAGAAAACATTCCCAAAGAAAAGTTTATTATCAATTTGGATGACGACACTGAAAGTGAAACTGATCTTCGTGAGTAATTTTGTTTATAAATACCTCTTATCGAGAAACTGAACTTTTTATAAAGAATAAAGTTTGACTTTTTACATTAATTAGGTATATCATATTTTATTATATAATATAATAAAATTATATATATATATCTAATATATAAAATTCTCGTGAAACGGTGTTTGTAATAAAACTCCTCCGAAATGGCTCGACCAATTCTCATGAAATTCAGGGTGCAATCGGTTAGGTCTGCGAATCGGACAACATCTATTTTTCATCCCCCTAAATGTTAAGGGTGGTCCACCCCTTAATTTTTATTTTTTTTTTCTGATGAAATTTGTTGTTTTCATTTTTTTATGATACAGCATTCAAAAATACATACCACCCTGAATTTTCACCCTTCTACGATCAACCCCTATTTTTCCATCGCGATTTTTATTTTATTTTATTTTATCCACAGAAATAGGGTTGCAAGATGGCTATCGATTATAATAATTGTAGTACGATAAATTGAGAACGGGATAACGAGATGAAGAAAAAACGGGAGAGCAGGAAAACGGGATAACAGGATAACGGGAATAACGGGATACGAAAAAACGGGAAAACGGGATAACAGGATAAGGGAAAACGGGATAACGCGATAAAGAGAAAACGGGATAACAGGAAAACGGGATAACGGGACAACAGGAAGCGGAAGGAGGCAAAAGCATAGTCTAGATGGAACAACATAAAGGAAAACATAGAAAAAAGGAATTCTGCGCGGACGAGAGTTTCCGGGAAAAACATTTTAGGGAACATAGAAATTTGGACAGGGCAACGTCTGTCGGGTCATATATATATATATATATATATATATATATATATATATATATATATATATATATATAAATAATCATATATTATATATAAATAAACAATTCTCAATTATTTTCAAGCGATTTTTCTCAATGATTATCTTAACCCAATATCATTATACCTACCCATAAAACAAAATTCAATGGCTAGGGCAGGTAAAACTCTGCGTAGAATCCACCCCCTGCTGATAACTCAAGTGGTTGGTGATTTAAGACCTTCTTAGATTTCTGGTTCTACCTTACATTTCGTTGACCTTTCTACATGTCTTGCTAATAATAATTTTATCACACTGTTCAAATAAAATAAAGAAATTTATAAGATCTACGTTTGAATAATTTTGTTCCATCGTTTCTGAAGGTATTTTCAACTTCTGAATGGATGAAAACATCGTTATTATTACGATAATGACACAACATCAATGTCAAATAGTAATAATGACCTTCTTACCAGAGACCGAATGGAGATACCATTTTCAAGGGACATTTTGTCAAATAAATGCTCATAACTCAGAAACTCGACCAGTTAGGTATAGGTATGATTTACATTCATGAAGGGCAAATTTTAGCAGCTTTCCGGATCAGTAATAATATAAAGGCTGTTCAATTTGAAATGATCAATGTTTATTTAGTTTTTCGAGCAAACGAACTAACTATATTCTTGAACCATCCTGTATTGAAGTAAGTGGGATTTAGCTAACGCGTGGGAAGCCTCCAAGTATCATTTTAGTGCGAATCGAAATTCGGTATCATTGTACCAGCATCTTCAAATATCATGTTTTCCGACGAAAAAAATTGAAATTAATTTTTATTTCGAAAACGGTTACAGATAGGTATAGGGAAATATGAAGAGAATTGGTCAGAAAATTGATGTAGATCCTTAAAATAATATTATACACAGGGTGCTCCATTTGAAATATCAAAGTTGCTAATACTTTCTAATAGAAGTGGCAACATCGCATTATCGAAAATATTTCAGAATGTCCAAATATGCTTTTAAATCAAATTTTCAGAGTAATCCGTTCCCTGGTTTAACAGAAACGTTCAATGTATCATCCAGCGTGAATCAGCCTGTATAGTACGAATAAATGATAAACTGTTGATATGTCGGATTCTATAATAACTCGACTTCATAACATCAATAACATCTGTCACTCTACAAATTATGGAACAACACACAAAGCACACAAGTTATATTTACAATTCCTCCCTAGGGAGTAATAAATGACACCCATAGTTTACACCCAGTGTCATGTTATGAGGCTTGGGCTACATCAGTATCCTTCTCAACTTTGGTGTATCATATACTGATATTTCCTGTCCTATAAATCCGCAATTAACATTTATGTTCAGAAAACGATTTCCTGATGTACAGTTATACATTTTTATCACCCGACTTCACCGCAATATTGAAATGAGATCGAAGCATTGGAGCAAAACCATTTATTTCTTCAGATGGCGGAGATCAATCCGAAACAGTAAATTGGTATCCCAAACTAATTATCCGTAATGTGTGTGAAAGAATCTGTTAACTCTGTAAATTGATCGGAAACGTATTAAGAGGATTATTCTAACTGTAAGTTAGCGTTTTTCGATATTCAGCCGAACAACCGTAAAAAAGTGGGTCAATAGTAAACATTATTCAAAGGAGGCACGTAATATACAGGGTCGGTCCATCTATCAATTTTTCATCTGGTAGATTATTAGCTAGACGCGTGAAAATACTGAGTTCACGTGGTTACTAACTAATAATTTTTTGTGTACACTCAATGACCAAAACAACCCGTAAAAGCTTAGCTTTACTATACATTGACCTGCGCCCAAAGTAGACAATATGTTTCGTCTATTGATATTATTAGGTGAGGGCCATAAATGAAATTCATAATTCGTTTGAATTCGTACGAAAGCTCAGTACAGTCTAGCTTTTGTGTATATGAGTATTCATTCCTAAAATCATCTCTAGCACCTCGGAGCTTATAAGAGTTTGAAGTATTCATTACACTCCATAAATCAGACCCTCTTGAGATCGCCGAATAGTGTATTTTACGATGAATCATGTGTATTTGATTTGTGTTTTTGTCTCGGTTTATGTAGCGGTTAATTCCACACACCAACTCTAAAACAAAACTGAAAGAAACATCAATAGAAAATTTAATTCAATCCCATATTTGTTCTTGGGAGAAACATTTTAGTGCAAGTAGTGGCTTCGTGAGGGCATCAGCCTATTGTCCAACGGTGGGGATATATTTTACTATTACTTCATTTTGTAATATATGTTCACGTGTAAAATGATACTTGATATCAATATATTTGGTACTTTTATGGTTTGTGGGATTAGTTGCTATACAAATGCAACCATTATTGTCTTCAAATATTGTTAGCGGTGATTGCATTTTAAAATGCATACTGGTCAGCAAATTCTTCAACTATATGGCTTCTTCAACACATCAAAAAAATGCCACATATTCTGCTCCCATTGACGACGCAGCTACTGAGGTTTGCCTTTTGGAGTTCCAAGAAATCGTATAGTTTTCTCAAAAGCCTTGTCGGATATATCCAGAGTTTTTATTAGTTTTACTTTGGTACGTGTTATAAATAGATCTGGTCGTGTGCAAACTGAGAATTTCATCGCACTTGAAATATTTTTGTCAGTGGGTTTGTTTACCAACGACCAATAATTATTTATTATTAGAGGTGAGTGAACTCAATCCTCTTTGGCTTGTTCCCACCGATCTCAATCGTCCCTTGTTTTAATTTCACTGTAGGTGTTCGATATTTTACTCACGAGAATATGTACACAAAGTAAACTTCTAAAAATATCATTGTTTATCGAAATACTCAGTAAAGTGTGGCAAAGAATGATTTTAGTTTTTCTCATTTCTCCTTAAATGGAAAGGATTTAATTATTGTGATGTGTGTGTATTCGTTGAAATATTTTTGTATTCAGAATATTTTTTTTTCCTCGAGTTTGAGTCGGTTTCCTCAGTTTTATGCTCGGAAGTTACTTGGGTATCACTTTTTACAGATCTAGTGATTTTTAACTAATTTCTCCGAGTTCGAGTCCATTTTCTTAGTTTTAGACTTGATACCACCTCATCAGTCTGGCTTCAGAGCAAATCATAGCTGCATCACGGCACTATTGAAAGTAACTGATGGCATCATGCTGATAAGAATGATCTCACAGCTCTAGTTTTACTGGACTAGTCCAAGGCGTTTGACAGAATTAATCATAGATTATTGTTGGCTATTTTACACTTTATTGGTTTAACTTTTGAAGAAATTAAACTACCAGAAAGTTATCTTTTGAATCGCCTTCATTCAGTTCATATTGATGACTGTCACTCAAACAATCTTTCAGTGGAAAAGGTGTGCCACAAGGCTCCATATTAGGACCAACGTTATTCATTATGTATACACATTGGTTTGGAAAACACATTGCATTTTGTAAAAGTCACTACTATGCGGACGACACCCATCTTTATTTCTTTTTCCCTGAATCAGATTTGTTAATGGCGAACTCTGAAATAAATTCCGATTTAGAGAAAATCTCAGACCTTTCTAACAAGTTTTGCAGTCACTCGTAATGCTAGTCGGTAGGAAAAAAGCGAGAACTCGAAATTTAGATCTCCTAAATATCAATATGAATGATGTAGCGATCCCAAAAACGGAATGCACAAAGAATCTAGGACTCTATATGGACTCATCGCTCGAAAAAGACCAACATGTCAATATTGTCACAAAAATGGCTTTTTGTAATCTAAAGTTAGTCTATTCAAATAGGAATATACTTGATAAAAATAGTAAAATAATTTTATGCGAGGCAGTTGTTCTCAGTCATCTTAATTATGCCGACGTAATTTATGGTCATGCTATATCTATGTCGAACTTACATCGGCTACAACTCTTTTAGAATTCATGTGTTCGACTTATTTGTGGTTTGAGTAGAAGACATCACATTAGCTACCATCTGAACGACATTGGGTGGCTGAATATGGAAAATCGAATAATTCTTCACTCTTGCAGTTTATATCACAAATTAATCATAACTGAGAAACCGGCATATCTTTTCGATAAAATTTCCTTTAGAACACACGTTCATCATCTGAACATTCGTTTCAAATCACGTTTAACCCCTCCTCGCCATTCCACAGCCTCATTCCAGTCGTCCTTCAGATAACCAGGCCTTACAATAGGATTCCCGACGGAATAAAACAAACCAAACCACCAGAGTTTAAAAAAACTGAAACAAAAACTATTTGATGGCCTCATACATTTTTGAATTGTCTTCCCACTCATTTGTTAATTTCATTTCACTTAATTACCTTTAGCTTACTTACCATTCACCATAGTTGATAGTTTGATTTTTGTATAAGTGTATGATTACGTTGTTTTTTTCTTTTTTCCATTTTAAGGTTGAGCGTAAGAGAATGCTTGTTTATACTCTCATGTACGAGCAAGCATTAACTCTGCCTTTTCGCTGTAGGATTACCGAATTGTAACAACATAGATGTAACCTCTCTGTAGCCAATAAAATCATTTATTATTATTATTACTTCAATCACAATACTTCCAGTGATTATTCAAGTTATGCGAAATCTGGACTCATAATCATGATATTATTAGGTTAGTGGCGTAAATTAAATACAGAATGAATTCGTTTGAATTATCTATTATTATATGCGATTTGTATGGAAGCTCGGTACTGACTAGCCTTTGTGTAAATAAGTTTTTATACCTAAAATCATCTCTAGCACATCGGTGCTAATGAGAGTTTGAAGTATTTATTGAATCAAACCCTCTTGAGATCGCCGTACAGTGTAATTTTCGATGAATCATCTGTATTTGGTTTGTTTTTGTCTCGGTTTTTGTAGCAGTAAACTCATCATCCAACACCACGAACAAATATTTTGGAAATTCTCCCCTTTATGTGTATCAAATGAAATGTGGCAAGTTGTCAGCTAAACATAATCTTTACCTCAAGTGATTATGAGTTATTATTTCATTGTGTAAAATATCCATTTTCTGTAGTTGGGTGTGAATTGTAGAACACTCTAATGAATAAATTGAATGATAACTGAAAAGGGAAACATTCTCAATTGAATATTGATAGAAAGATTTTTCTGTGAATTGAAAAATCCACGATTAAAATGAAATTATTTTTTGTGAATGTCTAACAACTACTTCCCCGGCTAAAGCCACGCTGGACATTGAACTACATCTGATGGGTATTTTCCGTAGCATATAATGTAAGACATGTTTTATCAACAACAACAAAGTAACAGTATCATACATCCAATTCTTATTAATGATCCCTTGATGGAACACACAAATCTAATTTGTCCACCCCGAGGAAAAACTATAATGAACTGGGAGAGCTTGTTTCGAGAAAGCGAACCGATCGTAATTTTGTTGCAGGTTTTTCTTCCGTAATTCCCGGATTCCCTCGTTACTCTGTCATAGGGGACAGGCGACACGGAGTTTACAACCTGAGGGTGAGCAATGCATCCCTGGAGGACGACGCCGAATACCAGTGCCAGGTGGGGCCGGCGAGGCTGCAGAAGGCCATTCGAGCCAACGCAAGACTCAACGTTATTTGTAAGTCAATTATTTTTTATTGCTTTCTGGTGATTGTTGGTTGTTGACATCGGTAAACTGACAGAACGTCGCGTCGTTATCATAAACAGAAATCTGTTTGGAATACGTTTAGTGACATCAAATTATCCTTTCAATATACGGAATGAAGGCAATATCCACAAAAAACTTTCAGAATTCAACTTTAGATTTTAAGGTAGAACTATAATAATAATAACATGCCTTTATTCATCATCTTAAATGGTCTACAATTGAAAATTTAACAAGAATGATGAATGGGCAGGATTCCGCTATTAAAGCTGCTTTCAAACCCAACCTTGGACATACACACTTAATCTATAAAGTCAACAAAAAGATTCTATATTAATATCAATATATATATACATAAAACGAGTAAATAGAATAGATAAAAAGAATAGAAATGAAAATGATAAAATTCAATAAGTATAGTGACTGAGAAATTACATAGAGTTAGAATTGAAGTCTCTTTGTCCCAAAAATCATTGCAAGAGTCATCAGAATAATGAAAACATCATTGCCTTGTTTGGAAGTGACTTTCAAACGTTTTCTAAAGTTTGTCAAACTGAAGTCTTCAAGTTCATGGGGTAACGTAGTTTGGCTGAATTGTATGAAAAACTACGTTTGTAAATTGCGGTTGTGGTGTGTTTAGGAATAAGCAAATGATGTTTATCACGTGAATCTCGTGACAACAAAAAACTATTTATTTCGCAAATATACTGGAGTTCCTGACTGCAAAATCTTATGGGTGACGGCAAGGAGGTGTATTTCTCTCATTTGCTTCATTTTCAACCAACCAGAGTCGTCAAATGAGTTACTGATATGGTCATACTTACCGTATGCGAATCGAATTCAACTATTTTGGATTGGTACGTGAATAATGTCGCAGTAAGCTATTCGTGAGAATATTAGAGACTCGCATAGATTCAATATAAGTTATTTTGACATAATGTGCCTATTGGGATATAACTGCCGCAACACGTTATATGAGGCCTTACACAGCTGATTAACATGCTTTATGAATCTCAGGTCAGTATCTATCCATAGACCCAAGTTCTTGCACTCATAGTTGTTTTTAGTTTTTTATATCTTCGAAGAGCTTTATGTTTGAGTTGAAGCATTTGTTGTATGTTATAAGTAATCCAAGGTGATGGTGGCTTGGTTGCCTTTATCGTACGGTAAGGCGCATGAGCATCGAATATATATATATATATATATATATATATATATATATATATATATATAACCTGATTATTGAAAAAAGTTAGCATGTCATCTACGTTATCAAATTGATAAATGTTATCATAGCGGTAAATATAAAGTTAACGTACACATGCACTCTGAATATAGGAAAAAAACTTTTCTCACGTGTTTTTGCCTCCTGAAGAAAAATGCGGCGGTCTCATACCGTTCCCGAGTTGGAGCACTTTTTATTTTTTTCAACTTAATTTTCAAGCACCGTTTCCTCGCACAAAAATCACTCAAAATGCCTCCTTCTTTTCACCAGCATAAACAATACACCCTAATCACTTATTTCCGTACAACTTTGCACAAAATAACGTCGATTTCATCGAAAAAATCATCTTTCTCACACAGTTTCGAATAAACAAACTTCACACATTTGACAAATGAAATTTAGTAACTTTGCCTTATTTTTCATGTTGGTAATAAATGAATCACAGCCAACGTTTCGAATTCAGATATTCACCCTTTGTTGCCTGACTAATAAAAAATATAAGTATTCCAATTTTTTGTGACCAAGTCTGTTGAAATGATGAAATGAGTGTATTAAAATTATTTTAGATTTTTTTCTAAAACAAATAGAGGTGTTACTTGAAGTACCGGCAGGCATTTGGAAGTACCTTCAAATGGTAAATTTTTTTTTGATATAAATTAAAAAAACTTGCGAAAAAAATTAAGAATTTAAATAACTGAAAATGATATAATAAATAAGATTCGAACTCGAGCACAAGCATAGAATCTCGATAACTTTATAGATAGTTAGATTTATTAAATCCTTCATGATCATGATATGATGAAGGATACGTCAAACAACGGATTCACAATCATACTACATTCACATAAAAAATATTTCACAAGGGGTAAAAATAGAAAATATGAGTGTAGTTCACATTATTGATTGAAATACTCATCATTACTATGAAAACCACCGTTAATAAAAAATTCTCTGGGTTTCAGTTTGAAATTCATTCTATGCAAATTATCATGAAGGTAGTTGAATAATTTCGCACCTACGTAATTTTCATAAAAACGAGTTGAATATATTTCTGGAGCCCTATGAAATCTGCATGTCTGGTAGGATACGTATGAATATCACAGTTTTTAAGATATTTGTGTGTATGTTTTTGAAATAATACAATGTATTGCTGAATATGAATGCACGGTATGTACATTATTTCATTGATAATAAATTATTGTCCACAAAAATATATGGGGTCTATTCCATAAATTAGGTGTATAACTCTCTTCTGGAAAATAATAAATTTCTTTAGTTCTGTAGAGTAACTCCACACGGCGATATTGTGGATAATGTGGGAATATACAACAGCAAAGTATACATTTGAAAGTTGTTTTTTTATTGAAAATGGGCTATAACCGTCAAACCTTTTCACTGACATGATTTATACTGTGGTCCGAGGTCAGGTTGCTATCAATAAAGTACCATGAAATTTGATGTTATCTGACGATTCAATGATTTTATCCATTACTCTAACCTGAAAATTTTATCGAATTTTCAGTTAGGCAATCCAAACCACGTGACTTTTCAATATGGCGGCGATGGCCAAACAATGAAATGAGCTTTTTCGACCTGGGAACTTCTAGGACCATTAACTATACATACCCCAATGAATGGATGTTCAGCTTTAAAAATAATTTACATAAAATGGGACTGCTATTAACTATTTTTCACCTCAGTTTCGGTCAGTTTTCTCTTTTTATCTAGTCTATTCTTTCTGTCTGTTGGTTTTCTTACATTTTTGAGATACATGTCCCATATGTTGAGACGGTACCCAGTCAGGATGGTGTTTATCTTCGAGAGCAGCAGGTTTGCCTAAAAAAAGTTACTACCTTGAGTACAAACGCCCTGCTAGGAGAGTTACGAGTAGAATTGTTTAATAAAAAGCCTAACAGTTATGAAGTGTTTACTGCAAACTTTTTGGTGTTTCAATATAAATTATGTCAGATCGTTTCTGTTTATTGATGCAATTCAAGTCCTGCGAAGTTTCGACAAATCGTTTTTCTCCGTTAAGAAGCTGTGTTTCATCTCTGCAGGAACGGCATAAAATGAGACTTTATCACGATTAGAACGGTTTCCACAACCAATTTCAATACATATCGCAGGCATTCCAAAGAAAAGACAAACACGACATTATTCAAAACTCGCAATTCACAGTGAAAAATCAGAAAAAGATCAATGAATCAAGGTTAAACAAATAGTGACTTTAGAGTTTTTTTACCATTGCCGCCATATTGAATTTATTTTCACAGGTCGTTGGATTGCCCTATTGGTCCTACAATAGAAGTGCATCAAAACAGATTTATTCTCATCCACTACCAAAGAATTTCTGTAACGCCAATTTATGAACTAGAAGCTTGATTTTTATTTATTGGCATCTGCTGCAAGCGTTGCATCATCTGCATATATATATATATATATATATATATATATAGTTTGTCAATCGTCACATCGAAACAACAAGATACACAACACAAACCGAAAACTAATTATAAGAAGTTGCAGTTCCACTCTAAACGAAAAAACGGATAGGATATTCAAACATAAACAACGAGAAAATGGTTGAACCCCGATGTTATGCCAAGCAATGTTGTTCAACAAAATAGATGTAATTACCTACTTATAATGAATAAAAAAAACCCAATACTGATGAAGCCCATGGCCAGAGGCGAAACGTCTATCTAAAAACTCTCATTTCTCACCTCACAAAAAAATAAAATAAAAATAGATATATATATATATATATATATATATATATATATATATATATATATATATTTCTCTAATTTTTTTTTTGGGTTTTGGTTCACTTATAGGAATAAAATGTGGATGCAAATTTGGTACTATTTCATATTGCAATTTATTTTTTTATATAGAAAATATAACGTTTCGCTTAAGTACTTAAGCTTCATCAGACATTGTATCTAAAAAGTGTGGGAGGTGTTAGATCGTTTTTCTTGTGAAAAAAGATTATGTGTTATTACCTGTCAGCACAAACTCGGTTAGGTTAGGTTCGATGTTTTTGGACCCACAAGGATTTTAGTGTAGTGGGTTTCTTTCTTTGGTTTATTCATTCTTGAATAGTATTGTTTTAACTGTGGTTGAGTAGTAAAAAGATAAAGCAATTTTTTCGTTTATCATCAGATAGTTTGGAATTTTTCTGTTTTTCGATATTTAATAAAGGAACGTTTGACATTGTCACAAAAGACAGGGAATGTGTTATTTCTTCTTCGGATTGTTGGACTGTATTTTTATAGGTACTGATTCACACTTTTCTGTATAGGATTTGGGTTATACAAATACGTCACATGGAAATAATATGTAATGTATAATCCCGTCAATAAACAACCAAAATAAACAATTTGTTATACGTGTGAAGTCTTTCGAGTCTCTCGCTGAACTCCTTTCTTTTCCCCCCGGTTATCCTACCGACAGTTCTCGCGCTCACACTTCGTGAATGTTTGGGTTGAAGGATGAGGGCGCTGCTGGCTAACGCATGCACTTGGAGTCCAGTGGCGTAGTTAAACAGTACATAACATGCCCCCCCTTTGGAAGACAGACAGTCTTTCAACTTCACTTTCACTTAGTCTCTACTTGATGTTCGATGAGTGACAAAGGAGATAATTTGGCAAATGAACGTTGCACTACACCATTCGCAGTTTTTATGTTGGCGACTCTAGCTATGCCATCAGGACCAGGATTCAAGGATTCAATGCGCCCTAAGCGCCATTTGAATGGAGGCAGCTTGTCATCACCAATGTGCCAATTTCAAGGTGACCTTGATTCTTGTACCATTTGGTACGAGTTTGCAGTTCTCCTAAAAATTCCTTGGACCACCGTGACCAGAAGTGTTGGTGAAGTTTCTGTACATGTTGGAATCGAGATAATCGGTTTTCTGGGGTGCTAGCGTAGTCGTCATCAGGAACACTGGTTAGGCGTCTTCCGATTAAAAAGTGAGCTGGGGTGAGGACGTCAAAATCATTAGGATCAGAGGACATGGGTGATATGGGGCGAGAATTCAGGATTGCTTCAATTTGGACAAGCACTGTGGAAAACTCCTCATATGTCAAATGCGCTTCTCTCAAAACTCGTTTTAGGTGAAATTTAGTACTCTTGACTCCCGCTTCCCATATTCCTCCAAAATGGGGAGAATAGGCAGGAATAAAGTGCCAATTTATGCCATCGTTATGAAATGTTTCCTGAATTGAGGTTCCATGCTCTTTGAGAAATGTCATGAACGCATCCAGCTCTGCTTTAGCACCGACAAAGGTACTCCCATTGTCTGAATAGATATCGTGAGGCTTGCCTCTCCGGGATACAAATCGTCGTAAAGCAGCCAGAAAGGCTTCTGATGTTAAATTTGTTACAAGCTCTAAATGAAGGGCCTTTGTGGAGAAGCACACGAATAGCGCAATATAGCATTTTTCTACCCTTGCTCCCCTACCTTTCTTATTCAATAATTTGAAGGGACCTGCATAGTCTATGCCAGTTACATAGAAAGGTGGAGATGGTGTTATTCTATCTTTGGGTAGTACACCCATTATAGGGTTTATTTGAAATGGTTTCAATTTTTGACACTGAATACAGTTATGAATGATTTTTCTACTTAAATTTCGACCTGAAGTTATCCAATACCTCTCGCGAATAGATGCCAATACGTGTTGAGCACCTGCATGAGATAGAAGATTATGTTCATGAATTAATAATAGTTTTGCAAAGGGATGGGTTCCACTCAACAATATAGGGTGCCGTTTTTCGTAAGGGAATTGTGACAATTTCAGTCTGCCCCCTACACGCATCAAGCCTTGAGAATCAAGAAATGGATTCAATCTTAAAATAGTTGTTGATTTGACTACCTTATTAACTGACAATCTAACCCTCTCATCAGCAAAACTTTCAATTTGAGACAATTTTGCTAAACAAAGTATTGCATCCATTAATTCATTAGTTTTCAAAACACCTGTCAACTCACTGTGAGGATTTCTACAGTTGTAAATGAAACGTTTTAGATAAGCAAACGATCGATTAAGTCTCGAAACATTGGAAAATCTCTCGAATGGAAACCACTTAGTTGTCATCGAAAGGAATGAGTTAGTACTTGGTTTCAGTTCGGGTATCCTTTCAAGGCTGGGAATTGAGGATTTAGGCCATTCAGGTTCGCTCAGAATTAACCATTCAGGTCCAACCCACCACAGGGACATTTCTGTGATTTTACCTGGGAGTATCCCTCGAGATATGAGGTCCGCTGGATTGCAATGGGTACGTACATGATGCCAATCCCTTGCGGTTGTGAGTGTTTGAATCTCAGCTACTCGATTTGCAACAAATTGTTGCAACAAGTGAGGTGAATTATTAATCCAACACAGAACTACTGATGAATCTGACCACAGAAATATTTTGTTGAATTTGATTCTACTTGATAAAGTTACCTTATGCACTAGCTGAGCAAGCAATAGTGCTCCACACAGTTCAAGTTTGTTGATAGTTTGTGACTTTAGAGGCGCTACCCGACTCTTGGCGGTGAGAAGTACTACTGTAACGTTTCCTTGACTGTCTTCACTTCTCACATAGACACAAGCACCATAGGCATCTTGTGACGAATCTGCAAATCCATGTAACTGTATATCAATTGGCTCATTGCAAACCACTTGTCTGGGAATTTCAACTAGATTGATATCATTCAGTTGCTCTCGAAACTGGCACCACTGTGTGGCGAGATTCGAAGGAATTGTTTCATCCCAAGTCACCTTGAGAGTCCAAAGTTTCTGTAGCATTATCTTCGCCAAGATTATGCATGGGGCTATTAATCCCAAGGATCAAAGATCTGTGACACCTCGGACAACATTATACGTTTTGTCACAGATTGCATTTTTGATGGTTTGATAGAATATGTTAGAAGATCTTGTTCACAACACCAAAATAATCCCAACAGTTTTAAATTAGTCCTTTCTCCCAATTGGAGCTTACCAATAGAAGCTTCATTGCTACCAATATGTGCAAGGATTTCACGACTATTGGATGACCACTTTCGAAGATTGAAGCAACCAGTTTTGAGAATGGATGATACGTCAGAAGACAATTTGACAGCCTCTTCAATTGTGTCTGACCCCGAAATGAAATCGTCCACGTAAAAATCATGCAAGATGGCATGTGATGCTTGAGGATTCGTCTCCATGTTAATTTTAGCGAGTTGCTAAAGACATCTCACCGCGGAAAATGGCGCTGAAGCCGTCCCATAGGTGACTGTGTTTAGACAATAAATGCTAATGTCATCATTATTGTCTGCTCTCCAGACAATACACTGCAATGATTGATGATTCGGATTTAATTTCACCATCCTATACATTTTCTCAACATCAGCACACATCACGAATCGATATTGTCTGAAACTTAGAATAATGCTGAAAAGGTCATCTTGGATAGTGGCGCCAACTAAGAGAATGTCATTCAATGAGATTCCATTATCACTTGCACACGATCCATCAAACACCACACGCAATTTTGTGCTCACACTGCCTTCATTCATCACACCATGATGAGGAAGAAAGTAGTATGTTTTATTTGGTAATAACTCGTTCACACGGGACATATGTCCAAGGCTTTCATACTCATTCATGAACTCCACATACCTACTTCTCATTACTTGATTTTTTGATAGTCTACGTTCTAGAGCTAAAAACCTTTTTATGGCTGTCTGCTTTGAGCAACCTAAAATTTGAGGAGGCTCCCTCAATGGTAAGTCTACGACGAATTTACCATCCACATCGCGAGTAGTGGTATTCTCAAAAATAGTTTCACAGAGCTCCGCATCTTTTGATATCTTTGGGCCAGAACCCGTAAGTTCCTCAATTATCCAGAACTTTTCTAACTGACGTTGTATATCGACTGCCATCAAATGGCATGCGGTTTTATTAGAAGATTCCTTCACCTTTATTGGTCCCGATACAACCCAACCTAACACGGTTTTTTGCAAAATTGGCATTTGCTTACCAAGACTAATTTGACCTATACACAGAAGGCTGTAAAATACTTCAGCACCCACAAGTATATCGATACCCCCAGGTGCATGGAATCCTGCATCAGCTAATCTGACATGCCTAGGAATGTTCAAAGATTTGATCTCGATGGGATAGGCTGGCATCTGATCAGATATTTTAGGAACCACTAAACAGTTTAGAATTACTTGGAAATTATTATGCAATGAAAATATTCGAACTTCACATTTGTATTTGATTTCTGCAACTACTTGTGTTATGCCTACAACTGACATGTTAATTGGGGTTTTCGTTAAACCTAATTCATTACACATTCGTTCGGACATGAAGTTGCTTTGACTCCCGGAATCGAGTAATACACGAATGTTTCGAGATCTTCCCTGATGATCTTTCACCGCAACTAAAGCTGTTGATAGCAAGACCCTTTCGGTTTGCACACTATAGCAATTAGTTTCTTGTTGTTCAGACCTACTTACTTCTTCCGAATTGTCATTCGATATCTGATGTTTTGTATCTCCCGAACTATCACCCTCTGTTGCCATTACCCTTGATTTATCGTCTCTATCGTAATGTAGTAGTGTATGGTGCCTAGCATTGCACTTTCGGCAACTACTAGCACGACAGTTTTTACTCATATGATTTGGTTTGATGCAGTTCAAACACAGTTTGTTTGATTTGCAATGTTCAATCTTTCTGGCTGTTGATAATTTCAGAAATTCATTACAGTTCGTTATGTAATGGTCACCCTTACAATAAGTACATTTCACTTGAAAACTTGCAAATGCCCTTTGACTTGAATGCTGAGGTTTGAATTTCAATTGACTATTTTTGTGTGATTCACTGAATTTTTTATTACCCATTTTTTCCCTACTTTCAATTTTTTCCAAAGTGTCAGCCTTCTCTTTTAGGAATTTTTTGAATTCAATCAAAGTGGGAAATGTTTCGCCTTTATTGAATTCCTCCCATTTCTGTTCAGATCGTTTATAAAGCTTTTCACACATCAGAAATATTATCAATCCATCCCAGTGATTGGTCGGTAAACCCATTTCTTTAAGAGAGTTCAAATGTTTCGATATTTGGTTACTTATTTTCCTCAAACCTACAGATGAGGCAGAAGCTAGTCGTGGAATGTCTACTAACTGTTTCAAATGACTATAAACGAGTAAATTTTTGTTTTCATAGTTATCACACACCAACTTCCACGCTATTTCATAATTCTTCGCGGAAAAGCTTATGGAATCTATTATCTGTTTGGCCTCTCCATCTAAATGCAAACGTAAGTAATGATACTTTTCAATCGCATCAAGATCATCGCGTTTATTGACTAATGACAAAAATGTATCCCGGAATTCCGGCCACCTTTCATAAGATCCTGAAAACGTTGGCAATTTTATTCGTGGAAGTTCAACGTTTTCTTGCGCGTCACAGGGCTGGATGGGTTTTGACTGGCATGGTTTTCACTGAATTATTATGCCCACTATTTTGACTACCCTTCTCAGAACCGAAATTATCAAACTCTGCTTCCCGATATTTAGCTATCACTGCCTTTGCCCTTGAAAGGAGTGTGTCGTGATTTGATTCGAACCTTTCCCTTTCTTCATACTGCGATGGCACTTGCGCCAAAGTAATATCATCATGAACCTCAATTAACTCCTGAATTTTACTGAACTCTATCAATAAACCCTCTTGTCTGTTTACTTTTATTTCTAGTTCAATTATTTTCTCATGATAATTGAGATCGTTCGTATCTAAGTTGCTCATAACGTCATTAAGATATTTTTCAAACCCCTTTACACGAGCCTTGATCGAATCCCGTTGTCTTTTCAAAATGTTTAAGTCCGTCATATTAGCAATTTCCCACAGTACCACACCCAAATGAAATTTCAAGGATAAATTGGAAAGGACTCACTTTGTTTTCTAGCGTCGCGCCACTGGCCTTCTCGATTGTTCTCCTCCAGGTTACCTTCGGTTTGCAGCCAGCCGTTTGCCACTTCCACCAACCACGTGATGAACCTCAAACCGATACGACGGTGCCGGTTTGTTTTTCGCCGCTCTTCAACAGCTTCCACTCTGCTTGACGGTTGATTCGGCTCGATGAACCACAATATGTTATTTCTTCTTCGGATTGTTGGACTGTATTTTTATAGGTACTGATTCACACTTTTCTGTATAGGATTTGGGTTATACAAATACGTCACATGGAAATAATATGTAATGTATAATCCCGTCAATAAACAACCAAAATAAACAATTTGTTATACGTGTGAAGTCTTTCGAGTCTCTCGCTGAACTCCTTTCTTTTCCCCCCGGTTATCCTACCGACAGTTCTCGCGCTCACACTTCGTGAATGTTCGGGTTGAAGGATGAGGGCGCTGCTGGCTAACGCATGCACTTGGAGTCCAGTGGCGGGGAATACACAGTGGCGTAGTTAAACAGTACATAACAGAATGACGTATCTCAATATGGTTTTAGGAATTTCGTAGTTTAGTATTGTCATCTATCTTCCATATTGGAACTAACTCAATAGTGTATTATGATGAGTATATATTGTGATAGAAGTTTCGACTGGTGTTTTAATTTGATATGAAGGAGTTGGTGGTGTTGTTTTTTATTTTATAGTCTGTAATTTGAAAACCAACATCACGATATATCGTGGTACGATAGATGTAGATAATATATAGTAGCAAGGGGAGTAGACAGAAGTGGAAATTTAATTTAGATGATCTTGTGGTAAATTTTACTTAGTCATTTGATATCCGTTTTATCATTTAAAGCATTTTGGTTCCGTTTTATGTGGATCATCTCTAGAAATTATCTTTTTTGGGTGTTTCTCTCTCTGGTAAGGATTTTAGTGTCGTTATAGTTGAAAACATGGTTAGTAAATTTTTTAGGTTTGTTTAGTGCTGTTGTTGCACTTTTTGTATATTTATGCCCATTTATTCTACTTTCAAGGTATTGTGACGTTTGGCCGATATATACTTTATTGCAATTGTTGCCAATACAAGGTATTTGATATATAGTGTGTGTTTTTCCAATGTGGAAGATAGATGACAATACTAAACTACGAAATTCCTGAAACCATCTTGAGATACGTCATTCCCTGTCTTTTGTGACAATGTCAAACGTTCCTATATTGAATATCGAAAAACAGAAAAATTCCAAACTATCTGATGATAAACGAAAAAATTGGTTTATCTTTTTACTACTCAACCACAGTGAAAATAATACTATTCAAGAATGAATAAACCAAAGAAAGAAACCCACTACACTAAAATCCTTGTGGGTCCAAAAACATCGAACCTAACCCAACCGAATTTGTGCTGACAGGTAAAAACACATAATCTTTTTTCACAAGAAAAACGATCTAACACCTCCCACCCTTTTTAGATACAATATCTGATGAAGCTTAAGTACTTAAGCGAAACGTTATATTTTCTATATAAAAAAATAAATTGCAATATGAAATAGTACCAAATTTGCATCCACGTTTTATTACTATAAGTGAACCAAAACCCAAAAAAAAAATAATATATATGGTTCAAGAATACAAGAAGAAATATATATATATATATATATAAACATTTAACTTGAACAATAATTATATCCCAAATTAATGAACTAATGGTATTTTTTTGCCAACCGATTGAATGATAATTTCCACTGGAATGTTTTTGAAATTAAACTTCTGGATATGCTGCAGAGTTCGACAGGCACCACTGAATTGTAGAGAGGTATTGGGTTTTGGAAAAATCAAGGCGTTACGAATCAAAACGGACGTGCAACAAATTTTCCCTTCGCCGCATAATTTCGCCTTCCATGTTTTCTCTCTGCAGGAAAGATGGTCTGACACCTGGCTCGGTGAAGCGAAATTCTATTTACCTTTCGAAGCGAAGATCAAAGTCTAAAAATTCAAATTATACAGCACGTACACACTTTATGAACAACATAAAAAGTAGCATATTTTCTGACAGTATATTTATGCGTTTCAACAGAATTACTTTTCATTCGGAGAGTATGCGAATGAAATGATGAAGGTAAGACAGCCCAAGGAAATTTCATCCTGCTTATATTTTCCATGCGTCAGCAAATACATAAAACGTAGCGTAGTTTAACAAACATAAAAGTTTTAGGTGTCGCCGTCGGAGTTGGATATTTTTCAGATGAGAACGTTTTCAATTTCGCTGAAAGAGGTTTCTTTATATGCATCCTATATATAGCATAGAAAACGTTATATATCTTCACCTCTTCGATGGTTGGAATCAATTCGTTTTGGTTGAATGTGTTGCAACTTTTTATTCGGGCAATTTTGTGGGTGAATTTTGTTGAACGATAGATTCTATCGAACCGTGTCAACATTTGAATCTGTCCGTTTTATTCGGAATATCTCTTCTGTATTATTCATAACCAAACCCGTTCATGATTGAAACGGGCGGTATATATATATATATATTTTTTTCAATTTCTCGGAATAAAGGTCTGATTTAGTCAATTTATATAATTTTTCTTTTTTATTAACTACGTTTCGACATGGTATTTGTCATCATCAGTTTAAAACACTAAAATTAAAAATATGGAGTTTGAGACATATTCAACTTAACACAATATTTTAATGTATGCACTAAAATAATTCTTTAAAAATATATGGTTCGAAATATAACTTTGTTTATAGTAATAATAATGAAAACTGATCTTTATATGCTGCCAAAAAAATACAGTCCGGCTCATATATTAGAACTCAATATAAACAATCCCATTTACCTACTCATGAAGAGGGTAAAAATGCATGAAAGATAAACAATCCATTCCCGATAAGTTCGACGAAGGTCACACTCCCATAATAACGTATGTGCGATGCGAACGCAGAATTCAAATAAAATAATTTGTAAGTGAATACTCATAAATGTTACAGATATTTTTATATTAAGTTAAATAACGTGTTATATTTCGAACCATATGTTTTTGAAGAATGATTTTAGTGCATACATTTCAATATTGTGTTAAGTTAAATATCTCAAACTCAATATTTTTAATTTTAGTGTTTTAACCTGATGATGACAAATACCATGTCGAAACGCAGTTAATAAACCTTCGGCCATCTTATAGTCAACGCAGATGATCCAAGAGTTTAGCAGTGGAGGTTTTATATTATCATCATTATATTTCCAACAATCCATTTAATTTGCACAACCTATAAAAGTATAGAAATTAAAATCCACAAATGAAATTTTAGAATTCAAATAGACACAAATAATCTATAAGCAAGAACATCCTGCAAGCTAATTTTGAATCACAAGGAAACATGACAAGGAAATGTCAAACCATTTTCATTGGAAATCATAAAAATATCAAATTTGAGAACAGAAAATTGGTAGATGTGATTTTTCATCAGTTCTATATCAATAATATCATGTGAAGATATATAAATTGTAAATGAAATATGTATCATTGGTTAGAATGAGAGAAGTGAAAATTTGTACTAGAGAACAAAAATTGATAGTCGAAAAATACATGTTTGGAGAGAAGCCGTGATGAAAAATTCATGGAAAAATCAACGCAAATAAGCTGACAACAGGAGTGTAGCTGCAATTGGACACTCAAAACCAAATCAAGGAACAACCAGGCACATATTCGACCAAGCAACAACTTACCTCCAATTCGGATTAGATTTCCTGTATATGACGTAACCAGCAGCAAGGGGGCTCAACGTTAGCAAATTTCACTTATAATAGCCACATAATAATCCAGGACTCGCGTGAGTGCACAAGCTGAACTTACAACAGGTACTTTAACAACAAAAACTAAATAGAGTGATAATATTCGGGTCAGACACTTTTTGGTTTATTTTTAATAACACCTATTCACAGTGGTGATTTTTCTTTCTTATTCATTATTATGATATCAATATAACCTCTAAATATTTATTATTCATTGTTCCTTGATTGCGCATGAGCAAGTTTGTTTGATGAATTGACTATTACACAAAATAACTATCCTTTACCAGATCAGATTGTTGCTAATCAGTTTGCAAACCAGTTCACCATCCCTATCAATAAAAATTTTGAACGTGACTATAGCTTTTTAGATTCAAATATTTCCTTATCGCACATATCATTTTATCTAGAACCCGTTACGATTGTTGAAGTTGAGTCATTAATAAGTAGACTGAAATCTTCCAACTCCTCTGGCCATGATAATATTTCCAATAATTTATTGAAGAAATGCAGCTCGTGGATTAGTGAACCTCTGAATTACCTAATCAATCTTTGTTTTGAGGAAGGAAATTTCCCAGATAACTTCAAACTGGCAATAGTTCAGCCATTTTACTAGAAAGGAGATCCGGATGATTTTGTTAACTACAGAGCACTAAGCCTGTTATGTAGTATCTCTAAATTATTTGAGATGGCAATTAAGGATCGGTTAACCAATTACTTACTTAAGTACAGACTCTTATCGTCCGACCAACATGGTTTCTGCAGTAACAAAAGTACAGAGACATCACTATCTGAGTTCAGCGGTAGGATCATTCCAAGTATTGACAAAAAAATGTTTGCTTTGGGTATTTTCATTGATTTCTCGAAAGCTTTCGACCTAGTGGATCATCGATTAATCACTGCCAAATTAGAGAGATATGGAATAAGAGGTTTGCCTTTAACTTCAATCGAGTCATACCTCAGTAAAAAAAAACAAATAATAAGAATCAATAACATTTTCTCTGAAGAAATGGATGTAGAGCAAGGTGTGCCGCAAGGTTCTGTCTTAGGTCCTCTACTTTTCAACATTTTTGCTAACGATCTCATTCTCTACATTCAAAGGGTTCAGAATGTTCATGTTATCTGCTATGCAGATGACACGAATATTTTGGTTGTTGACAAGGATCTCAATAAGCTGAAAACTACTGCTGAAGCGGTATTTGCCAATATTGTGAAATGGTCCAACAATAATAACCTACAACTGAATCATCGTAAAACAATAACTGTTCTTTTTGGTAATGGCAGGACTGATGAAATCAAACTTCTTGAAGGTTTCAATGATGAAATAGTAAGTAGTAAATCAGTGAAACTATTGGGGGTTACCTATGATAGGCAACTTCACTGGGATTGTCATATTGATTGTTTGTGTAAAAAATTACAGAGTAGCTGTTATAGTCTGAAATTTATGAAGAACCACTGTAGTGAGTACACACTACTGTCATTGTACTATGCAAATTTTCATTCCCATATAAAGTATGGAGTTTTGATTTGGGGAAATTGTGCACATGTGAATAGAGTATTGGTACTTCAGAAATATGCGATTAGAATTCTTGCTAGTATCGATACTAGAACGAGCTGCAGAGATTATTTAAAAAAAATCAAAATCCTAACTGTTGTGAGCTTATATATACTGGAAGTTTGTACATACGTCTATAAAAATAAAAACAAGTTTTTGAATACTGTTGAGAAGCATAACCATAATACAACTACAACCTGAGAATCACCGGACTACGCTGTACCAAAAAAGTTTTTTTTTACTGGCTGTAAATTATACAACTCTCTTGATGAGCATATTAAAAGCTCCCTCAATTTAAATATTTTCAAAACAAGACTGAAACAGCAGCTAGTTCAGAAGGCCTGCTACACTATAGATGAGTACTTAGTATAATTTGTGTTATGTTCGCGATATATGCAATTGATTTGATTTGTATTCAATATAGCATACTTATATATACGACTGTCTCTCTTGTTATCTCTTATGCATTCACGTCTTCTACCTTTTTATGATATATTGTCAGAAAAGTATGTTCCTGCAAAGATGAATTTCTCAATTTTTATCATATATTTTATTCTAATGGTTTTTTATTTTATTTTGTTTTGATGTTTAATTTATTTTGTTTTGATGTTTATTTGTGACTTGTCATAAACATGCATCTGTCTTTGGTCCTTGTGATTGAGTTTATATGTATATTTTATGATAAATAAATTGATTGATTGATTGATTGATGTTGTTCAATTTGATTGGTTGAATAATATTCACTTATTAGGTAGATATCGCAGTGATAGGTATTTTAAGAATTGATTTGAATGAAAGAACAATCATTCAACTATATTCTGGACTCATTATTTATCATCTGACCATATTACAAGCTATATTTCCATGAAAACAGTAGAGTGACTGAGCTGGAGAAAGGTAATACAGGAGAGGTACATAGTATTGAATTAATGCGGTTTTTTGTGGAGGAACAACGTTTCTTGACATTATTGAAAAGGGGTAAGAACATCATAGCCGGAGTTTATTGTTGTGATGGGTATTTGTTAAGCAGATAAATAAAAATAATAGTGTCGATAATTATATAAACAAATACAATACATCATAACAATATATATATATATATATATATATATATATATATATTATATATATATAATATATATATATACATAATATATTTATATATACATACATTAAGGTATTCAACTAATCGATATTTCAATAAGATATCACGATGATATTTAAAAGTGCCTTGCAATTTTTCATCTTTTTGCAACGGCCTTGGACTCCGTGCCACATTGAAATCTTCTCGATGTTCTTGAATATTATGGAGCCAGGAACATAGTGCTATAACTATTTGCAAGCTTTTAGAACAGCAGAAGACAAGTTCTCAAAATAAGAAATAACTTCACCGATCTACTATCTGTGCGAAAAGGTATTCCCCAAGGAACAGTCATTGGTCGATCTGTTTATTACATATATCATTTCCTTGTTGAATACTGAAAATACTGGAGTATCCATCGGATAATACCGTACCAGTATTCAATGGTACCACTTGGGAATATGAAAGACATCATCAGAATAATCCTGATTATTAGGGTTGGTTGGTATCTAAAATATGAGTGAGAGAATATATACATTTCAAGGCTTGAGTCTTATGCACGAAGAAAATGAGATTATTATTAATGAATTTTATCACTTCAAGAAGTCATACAATTTTAAAATTTTTCCGTCTCTTCGAAATGTAGACAATTAGTAAAAAACTAAAATTAAAAAATAAATTCTATGAAAAAAAAAGGAATCAATCAAACAAAAAACTCGACTACGTAAAAAATAATTAACTGAAAAGAAACAAACAAACAATCTATATAATTTTGATCTAGCAATGTAGAAATCATATTGCCATGTTTTTTTGTTCAATACCGACTATAAATATAACTTGAACGGGGACAAACAATAACTATAAAACATATTTGTTGTAGAAATTAAAATATATTTCCACTTGATGACCATCACCAAACATAACATATTTTGGTTATTGGTTAGAATAAAGAAGATAAAATCGACAACCTATCTGAAAATGCTATCTACAAATTGAATTGTGGTGATTGTAATGCAACATATGTCGGTAGAACCTGATGACCTCTGAATGTCCGCTTGAATAAGCATCTGAATAAATACGAACATTCCTCTTTTGGCCATCACCTGAAAGTTAACAAGCACAACTCCAACTCCAGTTATAATTCGCAGATTTTAAATGCGTTACATCAAATAACTACAAGACATTGGATTTTATTAAGGACTTACATATTGAAAATGAATTACTCAACAACAGCCTCCGTCTGAATACACACTTAAACAGACCATCAATTTTCCGGAAAAAAATCTACGATTCCATAACAAAATATAAACATTTTCAGGTTATATCAGAAATTGCCAGTTCGATTCATAGGCTAACTTCAGTTTACTCCAAGTTGGACCTTAGAAGATCTCCCTTTTTTTCTTTTTATCTAATTTGTTCAAAATTTCATCTGTTCATTGTTAATTTTTGGATTGATAAATTGAGAAAAGTTGACAGTTGAAAGAGATGATTTATTTTTGAGATTTTATTTTCACACTCTTTGTTACATTTCTGTGCAATTGAAAGCTTCAATAAAACGAGCATGCATGGCTACAACTCCCCGAATGATTCAAAATTGCCACAAACATACCATTTTTAGAGCGAAAATTTGAATACCTTGTTAGACGTCGGTAGAGGTAGCGATGAAGTGAATGTTGTTAACGAATAAAGAGAGTTGGTTCTAGGACACTGCCATTGGAAATGCCCGTTTTTAGTTGTATATGTTGTCAAATTGCACACAGAAATTGTCTCCACTATTATGGCAAGTCTATGTGTTATCATGAGTTAGATATGACTGATTCAAATATTTTCCAAATTATTCATATTCCTCGCCAAGATCTTTAACTCAGACATTTTCCAGTCCTTCTACGTCAGAACATCAATCTCAGTTATTGCGTGAAACAACTATAAACAAGATTAATTTTTCAGGAATTATATAAATGTTTTATGCTTGCAATCACGTTGAAGCGAGGAATGTATATTGATCTCACTCACGAAGCAACAATCCAGTGAATACATGTATTCAAAAGCTTTTCAAAACATTAAATCTCCCCTAGGCAAACGTGGAGGGATGAAAGATGGCTTACCATGCATGCACCCTCAATCAAACTTTGTGTTTTGACGAAATTATGAATTTGGTCCAAGTTTCGTACGTAGTCTGCCAACAAAACAACATTATTTCCCCTTTTTATGACCACATGAATATTTATAAAAGTGCTTCGGAACTGAAACGGCTGGCTCGCACAAAGAAAATCGCCCGATTCAACTCAAAGGGAATTTGTTATTTCGTTTGTTGCTTTTGAAACATGATTCCAATGAAAAATGATAATAGAGTAGAATCGGAAATGAGGCGGCTTTGAAACAGTCTCATTCTTCGATTTACCTTCATTCGGGTTTGAAAACTCTCCGGAATACCGCAGCAGCGTAACGATTTCCATTTTGATGTTCTGTCTGATCTTAAGGGGAAAATAACATGATGGCAGACGGAAAACGATCGTTGCTTCGAAGTTCTGGAACATGTTTCCATCCTTCAGGATATTTATTCATCGTGGGAGAATATATGTCATAAGTTTTTTTTTTGTCAATTTTACATATATATATATATATATATATATATATATATATGTTTATATATGTAAATATGTATAATATATACATGTATATACATAAACATATATTAATTTTCTAATAACCTATAATTTCATCATTTTAGTTTGGTAAATTTAGTTAATTATTATTGGAGTCATGAATGATTATAAAAATAAAATAAAAATTAATTTATCCAACTCCAATAATTTGTCTCGGTTTTTGTACATGATCTATAGTGGGATTTTCATCATCAACTTCCATTTGATCAAGGCAAAACGTAACCTCATCGGAAAACAGAATTTGTTTTATAAAACGTGGATTGCGGTAACACAAATCCTGTATTATTTCACAGAACTCCACACGGCGATCGGGATCATCATCATTGAAATGTTGATGTAGCTGTACTTTGTATGGATGGTACTTTTCTGCTTTTAGAATACGTGATACAGAACTTTGGGATATGTCAAGGTCTGCTGCAATTTGTCGTGAAGTATTGTGAGGATTATTCTCTACACCCAATAGAACATCAAGTTTCACGTTTTCTTCTATTTTAGGACGTCCAGCATTCGAAATATGTTTGACATGACCAGTTTCTCTGAATTTTTTCTCAATCTTACTGACTGTTGAACGACTGATAGGTCTATTTGGATACTTCGCATTGAACAAGTCGCATACCTCTTGCTGAGTTCTGGTTCTATCTCCGCATCCAACAAAAATTAAAATTTATATGCGTGGGGTTCCATTTAAAGTAGCAATAGTTCACTTTTAGAACCATTTCACTCAGAATTTGTGAAGAATATTTGTTGATATTTCGACTGACATTTATTTGACTGACATTTGGAAAAGGTAAAGAATATGAGATCACCCAGTATCTTCACGAAATTTTTACAGGTATAGCAATCGGAAATTTTGCGCGGAACTGATAATATTAGGAGATATGGGCCCCCGAAGGTCCATAAAGAGAGGATATAGGATATCACTTTTGGAAATTATAAACTGATATAAACAATTTCAATTTACACTAAAATAGTAACTGCACACTTTTTAGTAATATTAAAATCACATAATTTTCGATAAAGACATCAAAAAACTCCGATTACTTTTCATATAATTTTACAGCAGAAATGTCAAAAATCAAATGTTATGATTATTCGAATCTTGAAGTTTATTGATATGCGACGTTGCCTATGTCTCCAAAAGGGGAAAAGAAAATACTGAAATTCAATGCGTCATACATATTGAGCATATAAATGATAAGTATTACAGCATGAAATAACGATCTGATATCTGTGTTTAAAATGCAAAGTATATTTCACCATTTTTCTTGATAGTGATTATAATTTTGAAAAGGAAGCATGATGTGCCGCATTTAGAAAGTTACCAAACATATAAAATAATGTGACTTCAGATTATTTTGTTTTAAGTAATTTTAAACTGGACCAAGAAACGCATTTGGATTGAATGGTTTCTTGTGTGCCTGGCCAGACACACAAGAAAACATCCAATTAATTTATTACGTAAAAAGAAGGAACATAACCTAATCTAACTTTGCTAACCTTGTTACCCAAGTTGAATGCAATCTAATCAACCTTACAAGGCGAGGCTTCGCTCCGCTCGCGAACATTTCGATAAAATCAATTTCTAACGTAAGAAGAAGAAACACAACCTAACCTTACTTGGCTAACCTTGCTATCCAAGTTGAATGCAAGCTAATCAACCTCACAAAGCGACGCTTCGCTCCGCTCGCGAAAATTTCGATCCAATTAATTGCGAAAATCCATATTGGCCAAATTCACTTGAATAGTTGGCAACGTGGCATGTCCATAAAACGCCAAGATCAATGCAACCACCAATGTTCATGTTCAATCACGATGTCACCAATTATTTGTAATGGTGAACCTCTACAATTAATGAGTATTTTATTATTTACGTATTAGTTGAATTTTGTTTTCCTATTTAAAAAATTTGCTGAAGTAAATTGTAGAAGCGCGAGGCTGAAATACGGAAGAGTAACAAGGAGAAAGAGAGAGAGAGAGAGAGACAAGAAAAGGACAGAGAATCAAACGCGCCCCAATGTCGAGAGTAGAATGCCGCGTATTACTAGAGGGAGAAAATAGACAAGGAAAAAGGATCGCTACATATGACGCTACGACGCCAGCAACTAGTGTGAGATACCACTCACTTTTGTCGAGACCGTTCGCCTCGCTCGATCACACTTTTCGTAACGCTCTCGTCACGCATTCACCAGCTTACTCTCCAATTCAAGCGTGCGTGAAGAAGTTTTACTTGAAAAAGTTCAAGTATCTTCTCGGTTCAATAACAATAATTTATCAAGGTGGCTATGGAACACAAATCACATATTGACGTTTCGATAATCTGTAATTGTCAGTTAGTCACTGAATACATTATTGAATTGATCGCTTTGATAATAGATATAAGTTGAGAATGGCACCAGTTCATAACAGAAACGACAAAGTAGATATGATGTTAATATATGGGGAATGTCGGCAAAATGCAGTTGTTTCTCAACAGCTGTACTCGGAAAGATAGACAATGTCCGGCTCGAAATTACTTCAGGCGTCTTGAAGAGCAGTTCAGAAGACAGCCTGATAATAATGTTGGTAATGAATAAAATATTGTTCCTGAAGACATGGAGATACAAGTTCTGCTTTTATCTTGGAGTCATTATTATATGTAATGGATAGAGTGTTGAAGTTTGGAAGCGGGTTTCTATAGCAGGTAAAGAGCAAGTGATTTGTTTTCTCATAGTAAATGGTTTGCTTTTATGAAATGAGCCAGTTTTTGATTTGTTCCATGTCAGTTTCAGCTTTCAATTTTAGGTTCGTCCAACTGGTATCTCTGTAAAATATGACCGTTCCATCAGCGAAACTAGTAATTTCGCCAATTGTGTGAAGATGTAGAAGTTCAATAAGGTATATTATGAACAAAATGGGTCCAAGCACTGTTCCCTGTGGAACCCCGCACAAAACTTCTCTCTCCTTGTAAGTTTTCCTAATTTGTGGAATTTGTTTCCTATTTAATGAGTATCTAGAGAAGAGTTTGTGATGAGTTCTTCGCATCCCTAATCTCTCCAGAGTAACCAACAGTACAGTGTGATCTACTGTGTCGAACGCCTTGGAGAGATCAAGGAAAATACACAGGGTTGGATTTCCATCATTAACTACTGGGTATACGTTTCTCAAAAGATGACTAATGGCGTCATTTGATTTTCTATCTCTGAAACCAAATTGTTTGTTGGACAATAATTTGAACTCATTTATATAATTCAATAGCCTCTGTTTTATGACTTATTCCAAAAAAATGCAAGAGTGGTGGTGAACGAGATTGGTCTATAATTGACTGGGAGATTTTTGAATTTCATTTAATACCAGCTGACCCGACAGATGTAATCTTGTCCAAATTCCTATATTCCCTAAAAAAAAATCCTGAAAACCCTCGACAGCGTAGAATTTCTTTTTCCTATGTTTTTCTTTGTGTCGTTTCGTCTAGGTTTTGCTTTTGACTCTGCCCGCTTCCCGTTATAGCGTTATCCCGTTATTCCCTCATCCCGTTTTTTCGTCATCTTGTTATCCTGTTTTCCGTTTTACCGTTATCCCGTTTTTTCCTTATCCCATTATCCCGTTATCCTGTTTGCCGTCATCCCCTTTAACCAATTTCCCCCTTATTCCCGTTTTATCATTTAGATATATAAATACAGGGTGAGTCAACAGGATTCCCGTGGTTCATTGCTCCTTAATGTGTCACTATTTGGATTTCTTAAATTTTTTTCTATCTAAGACCACCTTTCTCTTATAATTTTCATTCATATAGGGTGCATCATTGATGCGTGGCTAACCAGAGTTGTTATTTTTCAAATGAAACACCCGGTATATTTTCATATATTCCGATTCGCTGTTCCATTGGCTGCTCAACATTTTTTCAATTTTTAATTCTGTTGCGGCGTTGCCGAGTTATTCAAAAGAAATCTATTTTGTAGACTTCTTTTCGAAAAATTACCTATTTCACATTTCGAAATAGTAAAGATAATTGGGGAATCGTTGGTCAATATGATGATGTTCATTGAGAATGCCAAGAATTTGGAATAAATTGTACAGGATGTTCGATACAACAACACACACTTAGCCATTTTCAAACATCGGTGTTTTGATTTTTTCCAATGGACCACCCTGTATATTTTTATTTAAATCAACCCCTTTTTAATAACTCCACACTTTTCATTCTCCATGTCATGTATCTAAAACAACTCGTTTCCGAGATATTCTACATCCAAAAGATGGATATTTTTCCACAGAAAATATTGACAATGTTCGCCTTTGGTATCATATTTGGAATTAAACTCTGCATAAAAATAATATTCATTCGAATCTAACAGAAAATAACAATAATTAATGCATCAAATGTTCAATGTGCCTGCCATTTTCACCAATACACACTACACTCTCAATCTGTTTGGGAAATTAGTATCCACATGTGCCAGCAAGTCCTCCGAAATTTCCCTGAAAGCAGTACGAATTCTTGCTTTCATATTTCCAGGAGTTGAAGCGGAGTTTGATAGACAACCCATTTAATGTATCTCCAAAGAAAAAAAACAATTTTTGTTAGGTCCGTTGACCTTGGAGGCCACTGAACTGGCCCTCCTCTACCTATCCATTTTTCACGGAATTCATTATCAATGTATTCCCGCACATCAGTGTGGTAATATGCAGGCGCACCATCTTGTTGTAGCCACATTCTCTGCCTTATTGCCAATGGAATATCATCTAATATATTTGATAACTGACTTCGCAGAAATCTTAGATATCAACAAACAACGCAGACCTGCGGATGATATTATTCAATGAACCAATGAATATGTGAAAAACCCTATACTCTGTTTTCTAATGTGAAAGAGAGATACAATGTAAATTTACAACCACAGAACCCATTAAACAGGGTGGACAACTTTAAGGTTGTATTGTATCTTGCAATGATAGATAGCAGTTATTTGAAATTCCATATTTAAGTTATTTGAGGCGTAACAATAGAAAGAAGAGTTTTGAATGAAATTTATGTGACAGCGGCATAACTACAGGTCGTCTATTAGAATAATTAGTGTGTACTTTATTGTATCAAAAGTTAGACAGCATTTTCAGACATTGAGAACAATAAGAACTCGTCAATCCCCCCTGGTTCGACGCCGATGTTATTAGCCACATAAAAAGAAAGGAATTAGCATTTAAAAACTACAAGAAATATAAAACAGCTTTTTATCATAATCGATATTCAGAACTGAGAAAGATTGTAAAAAAGAAAATAAACTTAGCGTATAATAAATACACAAACGCAGCGGAGAACAATATTTTAACAGACAGCTCGAATTTTTGGTCATTCATAAATAGTAAAAAAAGGCACTCGCGTATTCCGGGTATAATGAAATTCGGTGATACAGTATTTGATAACCCCGTGGACATTGTCAACGGATTTGCAGAGTATTTCAGAAGTGTATACCTGGTTTCTGATGAGAACATGCTCCGTGAAAACTTCAATGATACTGATTTAGATATGTTAGACATAGGTGTTTTTTCCGAAATTGATATAGCTACTGCTTCAAAAAAACTGAAAAACAAATTTACTGCGGGAGTCGATAATGTTCCTAGTTTTGTAGTAAGAGATTGTATTGACATACTATCTATACCTCTCATGGGCATATTCAACCTGATTTTATCGACCAGTGCCTTCCCTGAACTGTGGAAGACAGCTGGAATATGTCCGATTTAAAAAAAAGGCGACTCAAGTCAGATCACAAACTATAGAGCAATTTCTATTTTATGTAATTCTTCCAAACTCTTTGGAATATGTATACAAAAGGTCATTTACTCTCATGTTCAGAAAGTTATTTCCCCCACCCAGCACGGCTTTGTACAACAAAGATCGTGTTCAACAAACCTTGCATGTTTAAACCAATATCTCTGTACTCATTTAGACAAGCAGATTCAAGTCGATGTTATTTACTTGGACTTCCAAAAGGCATTTGATCAAATAGACTATTATGTTCTTCTTAGTAAATTAATAAAATTGGGACTCTCCAGGCAACTGCTCACTCTACTTGAGTCATACCTGCTGACAGAAAACAGTTTGTTGAATACGAATCTTTCAAATATGCTTCATACGTAGTTACGTCTGGAGTGCCACAAGGTTCTAATCTAGAACCACTCTTGTTTTTAATTTTCATTAATGACTTGGCAACCTCTTTGAAAATTCCCAGCCTTCTATTTGCAGATGACCTTAAATTATACTACAAAATCGATAACATCACTGATTGTCACTGTGTACAGTCTGAGTTGGATTTAATTGAACTTTGGTGTAATAATAATCGTCTTCAACTAAATGTATCCAATTGCAATATTATATCGTTTACAACAATAACACGATCAACCGGGTACATGAGATAAAGGACCTTGGTATAACATACGACAGCAAATACACATTTACAACACATATTAGAAAAATGGTTGCGGATGCAAATAGGATGATGCTTGGTTTCATTTACAGAAATAGCAAAAACTTCGAAAACGTTGCCACCATAAAATTGCTATATTTTGCCTTTGCCAGATCTAAGTTGGAGTATGGCTCTTTGATATGGAATCCATTCTACGATTACCAAAAAATGTCAATCGAAAGTGTACAGAGGAAATTTTTGACATATTTATGCTTGAAAGTTGATGGACAATATCCTGTGAGAGGCATCGATCATGATATTTTATTGTCACGTTTTGAAATGACATCTTGGGAAATACGGAGAATTATTCTTGGCATTAAATTTTTGTATTAATTAATTAATAACAATATTGATTGTGCTGCTCTTTCAAACGAAATTAATTTCCTAGTACCTAGAATTGGAGGTCGGCACAATGCCAAATTTTATTGCGAAGCATCACGAACAAACGTTATGCTACGATCACCGTTGAATTTCATGTGCGGTAGCTTCAACAAAATTTGTTAAATTTGTGACATTCATTTTGACTCATTGAATGCTGTTACATCGTGTATTATTGAGTATCTATAATGTTCATGTCTACTACAGCAACTTTACAGTATTTTGGTGTTATGTATTCTTTTGTTTTCTTGTTTATTTGTTTACTCAAACTTTTCTCTTGAACTTTAGAATTTAATTGCATGTTGAATATTTTAAATTTTCTTATCAGCATTTACTTTTATATATATATATATATATATATATATATATATATTGATTGTCGTATTAACATTTTCTGTAACTGGGTACCCCTGTTGGAAATAAACTGCTTTTTTTTTATAATAATAATTATCGAGGGGGAAACAACTCTTCAAATAGGTGTACATACAGAAAATTTAATATTTAAATACGACTTTCAGTACCAAAATATCTTAAATATATTTGAATTATTTCAATATCAGTTTCAGTAATTCAGTATCAACAAATACCACTTCATACTCCAAATATTACTTTTATTCCAAAAATATCAACTCCATACTTTGAATATTATTTTCACTATCAAAATATCTACTATATATTCAAAATATTTCAATATTTGTCAGTATTCTCAAGAAATATAGTTTTAATATTGTTTTCATTACCGAAATATTCTCAGTATTTCATTACAGTTTAAATATTACAATAATCTTTTCAGTCCTCGAATATATTTAAAATGTTTGGGAAGCAGTTCAGTCTACAATAATTTTTTTGTACACGCTCCACAAAATGTCTATTTTGGATACTGAAATTAGTCCGCAAAATACCACTTTACCGGACATGGCAACACATTATCGGACTATTTTTGTTTATCCAGAAAACATAATTAACACCTTGAAATCGTTGAAGAGACGCAACGAACTATAGAATATTTGAAATTTCGTAGTAACAGCACACGTTTTCTTCGAAATATTCTTTTGGAATGCTTATTTCATGAAAAATGAAAACTAATATTTAACAAATGTGTTAAACAATCGCTTGCTAGATTGTTGCACAACTTCCTTACACTAGCGTATGGATGGTGATTGAAAATGTATGCACGGCGAGGAAATATGTGTAGCATTTATGTTCTGTTTATTTAGAAAGCTAAAAAATGTTGTATGCAACTCGTACGCAAATGACTTAAGCGGATATCATCTTATTCCTATTGGTCTGCTGAAACCTAACTTTGCGAACTTGTTACATAAACTACTATTATTTTTACCTCGTTATTATTAGCTCGCTTATGTGTCTGTCCGGAACAAATTTTGCAATACATTTTAAACTAACTTCCCAATCAGCTAGAGACTTGAATCTTCAGAAATTGCTCAGAATTGGATGGCAGTACAATAATAACTCGTTTTCGTGTCTATGTGTTTTCTTACGGACCACAAAAAAAGAGGATCACACAATCTTTCGATCTAGAGTATGCTCTGGAAAAGTTTTCAGGAATATATTACCTTCTATATAATAAAAATGAATCTCGATTATTTCTAAGTGCAAACCGATTTAGATATTTTATTTTTAATATTCGAAATAGCCCGAAGATGGTTGATATGGAAAAAAATCAGGAGAGTTGCCGGAAAATGGAAAATTCGGGTGTATAAGATTCGGGTGCAAAGAAAAAGACTATCGAGTCATTTATTACCAAAAAGGAAAAAGCTCAGTGGTTAGACTATTGCCTACCAAGCAGAAGGTCACAGGACCGAATCCCGGTCGGGATGAAATTGTTTTTCATTTTATATAAACAACGGCTGGACCAATTTGACTGATTGTTTTTTTGAAATAAAGGATATTTGGGAAAAATATTGGAAATGTCTTTGTCCTGGAGAAGTTTTCAGGAATATACAGTGCTAGTCAAAAGTCCCCTCCCCCCCTCGTATCTTTCGAACGGGTATACTTATAATAATGAAATTTGGAGGGTGGAAATAAACGGATGTAGGCTTCTCAACTGGTCATAACAGGTGACGCAATAGTCATAAATGACGTCACAAGGCCACTGTGATCAATAATTTTAAATGGGACCCTATGGCAAGTGACAGCTCGTTTGAAAGGTATTGACAATACCTATTCAGTCATACCAATTTTGTTTGGGTTTCGGCTGATTTTGATTGATAAATTGAAGAAATACGAAAATTATAGTTTCGCATTTAATTAATAAAGATTTTAAAGTACGCCTCTGGTTAATTGTCAAAAAGGTTGACGTTTTTGAATTCTCTACTTGTCAAAAGTGTTTATACCTTGAAAATTTACCTAAGCTATTGTTTAACGAGACGTTTAAGTGTTTACATAGGCAAAATGGTACGTACTGTAGTCGACAAAGTAGCAACTATCTTAATAATTGGTGAATGTAGAAACAATTTCCATGCAGCGGAACGACTGTTTAATGAGAGGTACCCCGATCGCCCTATATCGAGGGTTTATTTGAGGGAGCTTCTTCGGAAGTTTGAAGCATCAGGTAGTGTTCAAGATGCCAAACGATCTGGTCGACCAACAATTAGTGATGACAAAAAAATTGACATAATTGGAGAAATGGTAGTAAACCCTACTTCTTCCACAGCCCAAGTTGCGTCTATCTGTGAAGTCAGTCAAAGGACAGTACATAGGGTGTTGCTGAAAACAAATTTCATCCATACAAATTAAAAATGGTGCACCAACTTTCAGATGATGACCCCGACCGAAGACTAGAATTCTGTGAAACTATGTCCAATAAAATGAACCAACAACCAGGCTACATACAGACAATTTGTTTTAGTGACGAAAGTACTTTCTTTCTCAATGGAAATGTTAACACTCAAAATGTGAGGTATTGGAGTGACACAAATCCTCACATCTTTCGTGAAAACATACTCAATTTCCAGAAAAAGTAAATGTTTGGGCAGGTATTTTGGGAAACCACATAGTTGGGCCTTCTTTTCTCAATGCTAACTTAACCGGTGAATTGTATCTGGAGATGTTACAAAATGATATTGAGTCGTTAATTCTTGAAATTCTAGAAGATAATCCAGATGAATTCGACAACTTGGAAATAACGTTTCAACAAGATGGTGCTCCTGCACACTATTACGGTGCAGTAAGACGTTACCTAGATGAAGAATATCGTGGTAGATGGATTGGACGACGAGGTTCGATCGAATGGCCAGCTCGGTCACCGGACCTTACACCATTAGATTTTTTTCTATGGGGTACTTGAAATCTAAGGTTTACGCTATAGCACCTGACAGTATTGCCATTCTGAAACAACGAATTGTTGAAGAATGTAGGCAATTCCCCTGACACACTGGGACGAGTACGACAAGAGTTTAGCAATAGGATGCATTACTGCCAGGAAGTAGATGGAGCACATTTTGAACACTTATTATGAGAACTGGTTCTTAAATCTTTATTAATTAAATGCGAAACTATAATTTTCGTATTTCTTCAATTTATCAATCAAAATCAGCCGAAACCCAAACAAAATTGGTATGACTGAATAGGTATTTTCAATACCTTTCAAACGAGCTGTCACTTGCCATAGGGTCCCATTTAAAATTATTGGTCACAGTGGCCTTGTGACGTCATTTATGACTATTGCGTCACCTGTTATGACCAGTTGAGAAGCCTACATGTTTATTTCCACCCTCCAAATTTCATTATTATAAGTATACCCGTTCAAAAGATACGAGGGGGGGAGGGGACTTTTGACTAGCACTGTATGTATAGGTATATTCTTTGCTGTAGATCACCTTTGTTTGTAGTCAATATTGACATTTCCCTGAAACCTAGTAAGAAAATTATATGAAATCAATTATTTTTATATAATAATGTATCTGATATTATAAATTTTATTTTACTAGGGCACTAGGGCACGGGAAAAATAAAAAATAAAAATATCCCGCAATACGAACATCCACTTTTATTTTTAATCAATATTGACATTTCCCTGAATAATGAAAATAAATGTCTGTTTGTATTGGTGAGCTCATAACTTGAGAATGGCTGGACCGATTTTGCTAATTTTTTTCGGGAAAATAGAATAACGAACGGAAAAACGGGATAACGGAAAATCAGGATAACCGGAAATCGGGATGATAGCAGGAAAACGGGAAGCGGCAGTGTCAAAGGCATGACCTTGATGGAACAACACAAAAAAACATAGGAAAAAAGAAATTCTACGCGGACGAGAGTTTTCAGGAAAAAAAATTGGGGAATATAGAAATTTGGACATTACGTCTGTCGGGTCAGCTAGTAAAAACTAGATAGTTTGTTTGAGGTCGATATGTTTATAATTAACGATATAACTTTATTCCCAATGAAATCATTTGTTAAGAGATGTATTTATTATTAATTTTGAATTTATTCAAATTGAATAAGATCTATTAACAGATACAAAATTGAATTTTTCTTTTTCCGTATCATTTGTAACGAATTATTGTAATAAATAATTCGTATAAATAATTTATCAGTTGTTAATTATATTAGTTAACTATGAATGAACTGTTTTCTCAGTGTAGGCATAAGTTAACTGGACCGCAAAAACAGCAGTTATTTTTTCTGGTAAATTATTCCTAGAGTTGATTTGATGTTTTATCAGCATACCTTTTGTTTTTAGTTTGACATTTGAATCTATATTTATTATATTATTTATTCTGTTTGTTAATAAATATTTATTTTAGAATACTTTCCTTTCGTCAGTTTTTTTCCGTGATCCTCAAATAGAGGATTTTCGAATGAAATTTAATAATATGTCCCAATAACTTGAAAGCTTGAGGTACTTTTGTAAGAACACGGGGTAAATTATACCAAAATCGTTGATTTCTTTAGTTCAATAGTTCCATCACGTTTTTATTGCATTAATTACCCCAAATATTATATTTACTAAGGTCCATTTATTTTCATTACATTTCAAACCTAAGTACATTTCCAGTATTTTCAATACCCTCGGTATATTTTCATTATTTTCAATACATCTCCAGTACTTTAAATTGCTTCAGTATACTTTAATTATTTGAATACATTTTCAGTACTATCATTATCCTAAATATATTTTAAATATTTCATTTGTGCGTTTTTTTTCAGTATATTTTAAATATTGTTCATTTTCAGATATTTAATTGAGGTGTACATAGTTTGGGTAGTTATTTCCCCCTCGATAATTACACATTATTATAATTATAGAGATAGGTAGATAACTGAGATATTAGTTATTATTAATTATAAAAATAGATAAATTGGAATGAATATTAATATGAATAAAAAAATCTACTATTTGCAATACAACTCAATTTTTAAATTTTAGCTATCATTTTCCGAGTAGTTCGATGAACTATCGTCGTTGGGGTCCAGAGAAATAATGAAGGGCTCTACAGTGTTTTCTAGCATGTTATCAGCTTCCCACATTCTTTCTCCTATTCCAATCACATGTTCGACGCACTTTCTCCATTTTCCGTAATCCACTGTATTTATTTCCTCTTGCAAGAGGTTTTCAACGTCTCTCATTTCAGAAGTAGTGTTATGCCTTGCTACAAACCCTTTCACTTTCGCCCACACCCATTCTATGGGGTTTAGTTCACAGTAATATGGCGGTAGAGATTTTGTCGATAACAAATTTTGTACAAAAAGGTTGATTCAACATCAAAATTTCCAGTAGTTCCTTTCTCGGCATATCTTTGTGAAGTAAGCCAATGAATAATGTAATTTTTTTGCAAGAAAACGTTGCCATTTTTACGGATTTCATTGACTATAACAGACCCAGGAGGAATAAGATCTAGCATTTGCTGGAAGTATTCTTCAAAAACTTCAGCGATTATGTCTTTATGATAGTCTCCAGTCCGTTTTGATTCAAATCCTAGTAAGCCACCATCGACAAATCCATTTTTGCAACCAATGTGAGTGATTATTAATCTTTTACCTTTACCTGAGGGTGCTTTCATTCCCGTGGAACATCCTTCCATGAAAGCTTGCCTCGCGCATTTTATATTTACTTCCTGCCATATTTTACCAACGGTATATGCTTTATTCAACCAAGTTTCGTCCATATAATAGATATTCCTGTTTTCCCTTCGAAACTGTCCAACTGCCCTCAAATATCGTCATCGCCAGCAGATGATTTCGTCTTTCTCTATTAAAACTGATTTTCTGTTTTGAATTTTTGCATAACAAAAATTCATTTCCTCCAAAGTTTTCAACACTTTCTTCCTACCCACGGGTGCAATAAAATGATCCTTTCTAATTTCAGACATTATTTTGTATTTCTTTTTTTAAGTAAAACGAGTGTATAATTCTTCTGCTGACAGTCTTTTCATCCTCATTCATTACAGTTCCTTTTCTTCCTGTACTTCTCTTTGGTGACCTGATGGGGCCGCGTTTATCCTCGGGAACCAGTCGGTTTATTGTTGACTGTCCGAATTTTTGAATCACTGAGGCACAGGTAGGTGAACTACTTGTGCCTCTACCTGAGCTTATAATCGTTTTCTTAGTGAAACCCTCCATTTGTGAAACAAATCCGAACATATTGTTATCTCTTATCGCAGGGACGGATATATATCTACATAATATTATTTATTAAAAAAAACTTTTGAAGTAGGGAAAAGATAATTAGGTGGGTGTAAATTCATTATTTCATTGTACCTGTAACAGGAAATTACAGAGCACACTTAAGCGTTGTCCATTGTTAGGGGCTAATCACCAAGCTATTTCGTAGCATTTGACTTTGCAGGGTTATTGGTTATATTTGGACCAACAGATATCATCCTTATTTGAAGAGCTAGAAAAATGGCCAAATGAGGAGGGTTGTAGCATTTTTTGAACCGCCAGGAAATGCAAATAGAAAAACAATTGAACGTCGCCATTAAAACGTTATGATATAAACCCTTTATTTTTTCTAACGGGACACCCAGTATATAATTGCATTTTTGGGTTCTACGGAAAGGTCTAGATATGGTTCATTCATGATGTGTTGAATGAGCTTTTGACATTAGTTCGGCTCATCGATACTCAACCTAAAAGCCATAACATTTCTAAAAGTGGAGGTTTCTGAGATAATTGAGAAAAACTGAAGATATGTCCTTAGTAGAGACATAATTTCCTATGTGCAATAATCGCAAAATGCTAATTTTTACAACATATCGGAATATGTGTCAACCTCCCGAACATTTTTTAATGTTGGGAGAATTGGAAACATAGTACGGGTGAGTCAGAATGATACCGATAACTCTATTTTTTCATTCATCATAATATTTGATCGATTCGATGTCGAATCATTCCATGCGGATTTTATTCATCCCATAAATGGCTGTTCCTACTATTGAAATATCCATCTCTTGTGAAACATGCCTCATACGTGAAAAGAACATATCTATCTTTGCTCCTTCATACATCCTCAAAAACCATTCACAAAAAAAACTATGAGGGCCATTATCACCAGCATCTAGGACTATCACCTTCTGTAGGCGAAATGGATACAATAGTTGTTTACGTGCTACCCGACTTACTGATGATTGTGACAGTTGTAACATATACGAAATAGCCCGAGTGCTGGTCGAAGGATCTGCTGCTAATCGTTCAAGAATTCGTTCTTCCGTAACATTATATCTTCTTGTTCTATTCGCACCACAATGGTGTGTACTGAATTTAAAGAACCTTTCCTTCAATCGTCGATGCACAGCTATAAAAGTAGTGAAATGTGGATGTTTGGATATCTATGTTGATATAATTCAGCAGCGGCCCTGGCATTTCCCCCTGTTTCACCATAAACGGAATGTATATTCTTCGAATGAATAATCCATTTTGAAACTATATTCACTCACTAAAATGATAACAGATGACTTGACAGTAATACAAACTGTTTTGGGTTAGTGTCAATTACGTCTAATGTAAGTATCGATATCAGTGTGTTTCTACCGGGAACAATAAAAAAAAAACGAAGTTTCTTTTTAGTTCCAAGTTTCGTGTATATTGTATGCATTGAACAGTGGTGTACTGGACAGCATACCTCAAACTAGTATGAAAGGGTCGACTTTGAAACTAGTTATCACGAATCCAAAGAAATCACTTGAGTAGATATTAATACACAATAATTGTTTTTCTTCATTAAAAACATGTTGATTGTATAATATTTTCCCAGATAATTCTATCAGAAATGGCTTTGATAATCATACTTCAACATAAACTCCAACAAATTAAGAGTACTTACTTTCCGTTTTTCGAAAAAATTATTTCGGATCTTAACTCTTATCTAAGCGGAGTATTATGGATTTGAGGTTGGGTTTGTTTGTCAGTTGATCTGTCAAAACAATCATATGCAAGAAAGTATGGCAACATATCAGTGAATCCAAGACATCGATTCGATCAAATAATATGATGAATGAAAAAATTGAGTTATCGGTCTCATTCTGACCCACCCGAACTATGTTTCCGATTCTCCCAACATTGAGAAATGTTCAGGAGGTTGACACATATTTCGATATGTTGTAAGAAATTAGCATTATGCGATTATTGCCCATAGAAAATTATGTCTCTACTGAGGACATATCTTCAGTTTTTCTCAATGATCTCAGAACCCTCCATTTTTAGGCACATGGAATGTTATGACTTTTAGGTTGAGCCGAACTGATGTCAAACGCTCATTTGTCGATTCACTTTCCCCAAGAAAATATGAAGGAACATATGTTCACATACCATCCTAACTACGCCACTGGTTTACGAAAATAAAAAATTATAACTTCAAATTAGCACGTTGATAAACCTTGATTAGTGTACCAAGTTTAAAAAAGTTCTTTCAGGAACTATGGGAAAACAAACTATATCTTAATTTTTTTCGTACTTTCGACACCCTATATCTCAGAGGGGACGCATTTTAGGACATTCCTTGTTGGCAACTTTTCACCTTGAAATGAGGTGAGGAATCTGTAGTCGGAGTTTGTCGGTCTTATTCTGACTCACCCCGTATATATATATATATATATATATAAGTTTTGTTTAATATATAACAGTAGCACCTCGTAGAGGGTGTCAAGGGTACTCCACAACAACCTGAAAAAGCAATTGTACAATGAAACACGTATTGTGGTTTTGTAATACCAATTTAGTAAAAATCGTATAGTGCAGTATTTTCGTTCGACTTCGAAGAAGGTAATGAATACTCAAAACCTCAGTTCGTATCGCCAATCCAAAGTGTTGGGCAGTATACACAAACTCATTATGCCTTTCCCCAGCTACCAGCCACTCCACCAACTGCCACGATCGAACTCCATATACGATTACATCATTCCGTTTTGTTTTCGTCGAGTGCAGAGCAAAGATTAGAATCATAGACTTCACATATGAGCATAGAAGCAGTGCCATTGAAAGGAACACGTGAACACCTGAACACATCTCGTTGAGGAAACCCTTCAATTTTCGTGGCAGGGTAAACAGAACCACTTATGCAAGTCGTGAAAATGCTCCATGTGATATTGAATAATTTAATCGAATGTTGGTATCGCATTCAAAACTACTGAAGTGCTTCGCTGGGAACTTTATTCGGTTTAGATATATGTCAAGTATTGTACTATTTGGAGGGGAAGGTAATTATAGAAGAATCCACATGTAAGGGAATGAAAAGACCCAAAGAGCTGCTAGTAGTCTGACGTAGTTCCTATTTTTCAAGTACGCAATGAAATCGTATTTTGTGTGTTAGTAAGTTAAGTTATCTGGTAGCTCAAATCAAAATTATTCAGGAAGTCCAACATATATCTACCATCCTTTTTCGTTAATATCCAATTAATTCGTCGGTTTCGATTTCTACAATCTGATTCGTTACAAACTGACAAGCAATAAAATTCGCTAGTACCTCGCGATAACAGACACGGTTCAATGTAACTACGGCGATATATACTACTACCAGACATATAAGAGACTCATTATAAATGGTAATCCGATACCGTAATCATGGCCTATTGTTCGAGGAATTCAATTTGTTAAAAAAGGGGCTGGGGATTTCAGGTACAGATTTCAAAATACGTAAGTTACCTACTATATTACATTTCAATGCGCGAATTGAAATTTGTCCACGTAATTTAGTAGTTATGACTAATTTGATTGATTTTCAACCTTTTTATATTCAATCAATTCAAATATTATTGAGTCCGTATCCCATTCACAAAAAACAGATTGGACGGGTCATAAAAAACTTCTTGAATGGAGATGCTGTAAGGAATGTATATAAAAAAATTGAAATTATCTAAAAGTGTAAAAATGACAATACTGAACATAAACAAGATCTGAAAATCAGGCGAATAATTCAGCGTTAAGAGAAAGTAAGTTAAAAAAATCATTAATAAGAAAACTTTTCAAAGACAAGCTTTCATTCTAATGCACTGAAAAGTAAAAAATAATTGCTTTGGATGAGTGACGTAGGTTATTCCGTGAGTTATAGATTCAAAAGCTTGCCGCCCAAAGTTTGAATACAAAAGCGATAAGCTTATGAATCTATAACTCACGGAATAACCTACCTCACACATCCAAAGCAATTATTTTTCACTTTATAGTGCATTTGAATAAAAGCTTGTCTTTAAAAAGTTTTTTATTAATTATTTTGTGATTTTTAGTACTTAAGTACGTCTCAATCTATGCATTTTTGTTAAAGCATCGTTATTATGAGGCCTTTTTTCCCGTAAGTTCTGAGGTAGCTAGTCCTTCAATGAGGAGACAATCCAAAGATAAACTTATCCGCCATTTTGCAGTTGCCATCTTCAATTTAATAATGCATAATATTCGACTAAACTCATTATCTCCGACCCCAAAAACCCCGACATACCAATTTTGAATCGAATCGGACCATAAACACAGAGATCTTCGACCATCTTGGAGCCGTCATTTTGATTTCATTAATTTTGGAGAAAAAATCATAATCTTCGACCCTAAAAACCCCCACATACCAATTTTGAATCGAATCGAACCATAAACCTAAATTTCGTCCGCCATCATGGAGCGCCATTTTGTTTTTTTCTCTAACAAAAATTCCATGAGCCGCCATTTCAATTTCATAAATTTTCATAAAATAGTTATTTATTATACAAGGGAAAAAAGTATTAGATCTTAGCTCGAGAGCTGAAATCTAATACTTTTCCCGTGTATAATAGACAATTTTTGTCTGTGACGAAAAACGTCGATTAGATATTGAAAAAACATATTATTACAATATGTTAAAGTGGTGGGTTGTACTTATAGCGACAATTAGCCCTGCGTTGCTAAGGAAACCTTTAAAGTAATCAAATATCTGTCCATTTAATTCTGTGATTTGATTTAAAAATTGCGAACTTAGTGGTAATTCAGTAGTTATTTTGAATAATATAAAGTTAAAAAATGTCTGATTCCCAGTTTTCTCTGACTCCACCGGAGTTAGTAGATGTAGCGAAAGTAGCGTTACAAAAATTATTACCAGCTAAATCGCGAAAAATTTACGAAACCGCGTGTTCAAGATTTATGAAATGGAAGATGAAAAAGACATGCAGTTCTTTCTTGGAGATGGTGTTATTGGCTTATTTTTAGGAACTGGCACAACAAGAAAAGCCATCAACAGTGTGGCCAAATTATTCAATGATTAAAAGTATGTTACAATCTAATAATTATGTAGACATTTCAAAATATTTCAAACTAATTACATTTCTGAAAGGAAATGGGAAAGATTACACGCCCAAGAAAGCTGCGATTTTAACGAGTACACAAATTGGTGATTTTTCAAATAATGCTCCCGATGACGTTTATTTAATGGCCAAGGTTGTTGTTGTATTTGGAATTGCAGGAGCTTCTCGAATTTGTGAAATCAACCAGGTAACATAAGATGATATTGAAGATTCGGGAACGTTATTAATTGTGAAACTTGAGCAAACAAAAAATGATGTAAACGAGATTTGTAGTTACTGAAGAATATATTAGATTTTACCGAATGTATATAGGCCTTTCGTCCAGCAGCAGCAAAGGATCGCCGCCTGTTTTATCCATATCGCAATGGAAAATGTATCAATCAAGTTGTGGGTAAAAATTAGTTTTATAAGGTACCTGAAACAGTAGCTAATTTTCTTCAACTTGATAATGCTAATTCATATACAGGTCATTCATTTCGAAGATCGTCTGCTACACTTCTAGATGAATCTGGGAGAAACATGGCGGTTGGACGTCATCAACGGTCGCTGAAGGATATGTTGATGAATCGGTAGCACACAGGACAGAAATAGCTAATAAGGTGTTCAGAACGTGTGGCAGTGCTGAAATAACACCCGATTTGCGACCAGGTACATCAACGGCAGTTGTTTCCATGGCAGAAAAAAATATACTTTCAACACAAGAAAATTCGACTGTTGTACCGAATAGTTCAAGGAACATGTCATTCCTGCAATGCACATTTGATAATTGTATTTCTGATATGAAGAAAATGTAACTTTTGTATAATAAAATATTCTAAAATTAAATATCTACCTCTACTTATGTGTACATATATCCGGGAAAAAAGTACTCACTTTCATAAAAAGTTATATTTTGTTACCTGTCAACAGAGATAAAATGTCGAACTGTTTTCCCGTCACAGAAAAAAATTCAAAATCTCCGACTGCGAAAACCCCCATATACAAATTTTGAATAGAATCGGACCATAATCACAAAACTCCTCCGCCATTTTGGCGCAGCCATCTTGAATTTATGAATTTTGACAAACAATTCCCGATCTCTGACCCCGAAAACCCCCACATACCAATTCTGAATCGAATCGGATCATAATCACAAAACTAGTCCGCTATCTTGAATTCATGAATTTGACAAAAGATTTGTAATCTTATGCCCCGAACCCCCCCAATATTGAAAAATCGGACCATAATTACAAATCTCGTCCGCCATTTTGTTTTTTCTCTAACAAAAATTTCATAATGCATTTTCACCGGAATTATGATCACCTGCCAAATTTCAGCTCAATCGGATGTCGGCAAGTTCTCCAAAAATGAATTAAAAAACAGCGTAAATACGTGAAAATAGTTCATTACAATTTTTTATTTAATTACAATTTTTTCATTTAAATACCCGCAGTATTCGGTGATTTTTTTTGGAAATAATGTTTAGACATGTTTATTAATATATTATTTTTATTTTATGTATTGTGGTCGTGAGTATCACAATGTTTATCAAAATTGTTTTTGTTGGTATAAACGACTGTCATTAGTTTCATTATGTTTATGGATGATACTGTGAAGATACCATAATTTCTAAAAGTATATTTGCAAGAGATTTTGTAGGACAGTCCGAAAATACGCCAAATCATTCGTTTATGTAAAATGAATACACGCTTTATGTCAGAGGTTTGGCCTCATACAACAATACTCTATGATATTGCTGAATATGCAGAATAGAGATTGGACGTCTAGCATATTTTTTAGAGTCGATATCACATAGTAGCATCTATTCAGCTTACTGCATATGCTATCTATTAGCTTTTCTCCAGAAATATTGCACTCTTACTGCGTGCCCAGAAATTTGGTTAATTTGGATAATTCAAATGAACGCCCCTCGAATGAAATGTGATAGATTGTTGGTGTTCTTTATTTGTTGTAGAACCCTACACCGTTTTGTTGTGGTTTATGATTAGCCTATTTTTGAAACAACAATCTGGATTCTGCCAGTATAGTATCGATTTTATGTGCTAATATTGTTTTCGAAGCTTCCGAGACAATTATGCAGGTGTCATCAGCATACACCAGGACTTTTCCCGAGCTTATATGGTGTCGGAGGTCATTTATAAAAATCAAGAAAATCAAGGGCCCAAGGACGGGAGCGTCCTTGAGGAGTACCGATAACACTCTCATATTCGCCGAGATTACGTCATCAATTTTGACCATGAGTTTTCTGCGCTCTAGAAATGAAATAAACAATTCGTTTGTGGGGCCAAAAATTCCTAGTTTATATCGTCTTTTGACACGAAAGAACTCTCGACGGTGTCGAAAGCCCATGTGATATCAAACATAATAGATACTACTATTTTCCTGATTTCCATTTTATCAGTGATATATTGAACACACTGTATGGTCCCTGTTTATGTTGAATGACCGGTTCTAAAACCGTGTTGGATATCACTGAAAAGGTTTCAAGAAATTGAGTAATTCTTTTTGCAATTACTTTTCCTATGATTTTCGAGAAAATGCTCAGAGGAGCGATGGCTCTATAGTTTTCAACATTTCTTGGATCGTTCTTCTTATGTATCAGTATAACGGTGGCTAGGTTGGGAGAAGATGGAAACTACATGCTTTTATTACTGATACATGCATTTCATCAAGGCAAGTGGATCTTTTATTGGGTAGTTGTTTAATAATTTCTTCATTAACAGGGACAAAGAAGAATGAATCACGCGCAGCCCGCCCTGTTGTGCAATTAATCGATGGTTCAGAACCGAAGTGTTGAGTGATTTTGTAATTGATTACGTTTGACAAATAGTTTCCGAAAGTGACGGCCATGTCTTCTGGTTGAATCAATATTTCACTATTGTAACAAATTTCTCTGATTTTTTCCCTATTTTGCTAATCGTTGGTCGAGTTTACTATATTCCATACAGCTTTGGTTTTATTATTGGATTCATTAATAATTGTACCTCAATGTGCCTTTTTTCCATTGTAATCTGTTCGTTAACTTCCGCTGGAATGTAAACCCCCCTATAAAATTTGATACTCTCATTACCAATACTGTTTGAGACATAAACATGACATGTTTTGCCGTTTTGTTAAATAGACAGTTTCATAAATAAAAATTCTTCAAATATTAAGGGGGTAAAAATTGTTTCTCAGTGAGCCTCTACTTTATAAAATGAAACTACGGACCAAATTTCATATTATTAATTTCAGTAGCTTCGGCTTGGCCATGTTGGATGTTATTATATATATATATATATATATATATATATATATATATAGTCTGAGAAATTCTTTGGGACAGCAGCAAACGCAAATGTACTCTTATAACATTATATTTCCAATATTTCGACAATGAATATTGTCATCATCAGGGAGCTACAAAGGTGAAACTACTATAGTATGTTGATAATTATAAAAAAAGTGAGGGAAAATAATAGCATCGAGGTTATTTTCCCTCACTTTTCACATTCATAACCAAAGAAAGTTCACCACAATGGTTTTCGGCTTTTAATAAAGTTACCAGTAATGTTTTGTGTTACAAATAGTATTCCATAAATCTAATTGTTGCTCCATGTTTTTACATGTTTTAATGCTGTCTTTTACATCTTTTTGTATTTCACCGAAAAACGACCATTCTCGCTAACATTGTAAGTAAAGTTTATTTTTATAATTATCAACATACTATAGTAGTTTCACCTTTGTAGCTCCCTGATGATGACAATATTCATTGTCGAAATATTGGAAATATAATGTTATAAGAGTACAATTGCGTTTGCTGCTGTCCCAAATAATTTCTCAGACTTTTTCCTAACTAGTCAGCAAAGACTACCTCTCCTCTTTCTTTATATATATATATATATATATATATATATATATATATATATATATATATATAATACTGATCACTTCCAAATTATCAACAACACTGATGAGAGAAAATTCTCATTTTAGCCTTTTTTGTATCATTCCTCTCAATGTTCCATTCTATTTTGATATTCCTTTGATGATGATTGTTTTTTTAGTGAACGTATTTCGGATTTCAGTTTCTATCCTGCACCACTGAATACAGCTTCCACATAGTGTAGAAATTAAAAATCGTTAACAGATTTATACAGCAGCGCTTTCTCATGTGACTTTTCCAAGATTTCAGTATCTTAATTCAATGAGTATTTTTTATATGGTTTTTATGCGTTCCTTGGCATAGTACTGCAATACATCTAAGAGACTCATTATTATTCTTTGCCGATAATGATCACGGGTAACCGACTACAAGCAGAGACGTACTCGATATAATGAAATTTTCACAAGATGATATGTTTTATTGACGTCTCGGTTCATCAAATTCTCGCTGGTATAAAATATTATATTTACTAATTAGTGTGGAAAGTGGTATTTTATAGTGAATTTGTAGACAATAAGTTTTTCTAAACTACAATTCTTTAAACTGAAATATCCTTTTTAAATTCTAGTAGGCAACAAAGTTCGGTTTTCCAAATACCAGTAAAAAAATAGGTACTTATTCTTGATATATCGAAAAATATATATATATATAATGGCAAAGATCATGTGTGACGTCTGATTCAATAAACAGCACAGAAAAGTGGTGTGTACAATCAATATTGGACAAGAACTTTTCTATATGCACGTAATGATATGCATATACCTACAAAATATATTTCCTTGTAGAATATAATTCAATTTCAGATTTTTCTTTTTGAGATAAGTCCCTTTCAGAATCTCTATCAGATGTAGTTCAATGTCCAGCGTGGCCTTAGCTGGGGAAGTTGTTGTTTTCTGTTAGATATTACAAAAAAATACTTCATTTTCATAGTGGATTTTTCAATTCACAGAAAAATATTTCTATTCAATATTCAATTCAGAATGTTTTCCTTTTCAACACGAATGTTCCACAAGAGGTTATCTTGAACAATGGAAGATAGTGGACTTAAGTTTATCTTTCAGTCGCAGATGATCCCACATCTGATTTTATGAACATCCTATTCATATTTTCAAACAAATCAATAAACATCCAACTTTATAAATTTCGGGTACAGATATGACTGAAGTGTTGACATAATTAGTCATCCAAGATCACAAAATTTTTTCCTGGATCTATATTTACATATAGTTTTTCCACTTTTTGTTCATGCCCTACACAATTTTCCCAGCTTTCATCTGGAATATTCTGCATTTCTGACTGAATCAAAGCTATCACAAATTAATTTAAAGTTGGCGAAACATTTTTCCTCCTTACCGATGCTTTCAGCTCATGCCATATGTGTTCAATTGGATTGAATATGCAATGGTAAGGAGGAAGTCTTACCACTGTATGACCCATTTCTTCTGCCAATGTGTCACAATAAAATTGTTTTTGATTGAAAATTATTTTATTATTCCCAGCAATTGGTTTTTTAATCGACGAAACCAAAAAGGAGGAGGTTCTCTATTCGACCCGTATATTTTATGTTTTTCCATCATATTCTTTTATGTATGATCACGCATAACTTTTACTGAGGCGTCCGATTCCGATAGTTCTTTTTTCAGTGGATAGGGTGTACTTCGACTTTGGTCCCATTTGTATTCAAAAGATGAAATCCACCCCTAAGGGTAGCGAAATGGAGGATATTGATCACTCACCCTCTGAATTCTGGTCCGTTAACCGATTCTATCAGGCATAACTTTGTACTGGGTTCTTCGATTTGGATTTTTTTTTTAATAGATAGGGTATACCTTATATTCAGATTTCGGAAGGAATTAGCCACCCTAACGGGTAGAAAAATATGGGATAATTGATTTTTCACTAGTGAACATTAGCACACACATACGTAGTTGACAATGACAGATCGCTACTGACATTATTCTTGTTCCGTTAAAATCAGTATATTTTATGAGAGGATGGAATGATATACAAAGTAATGAAATAAACTAACCAGAACAACGAAAATAATTTATATTATAACAAATAGTAAAAGTAGATAATCATATTATTTAACTGGTAATAGTTGAAGTAAGGTGGGTAAGTAAGTATTTTGGAAGTAATAAAAAACAAGTAGGAAGTAATTGGTAGATTTTAGCCACAAATTGAAGAATAAAACTTTTTTACAAAATAACCGACGAAAACAGTGAAAGTAAAACCTTCTAGTCTAATGATATTGAGTTCTAACTAATGTAAGTAACTGATTTTGAGTCGGCGCCAACCAAACAAACAATTATCGAAGATCATTATCTATGAAAGAAGTCATCAAAACGCAGCCGTGCATCTCGCTGCCATCATTTTACGCTTCACCTAATTCAATTGCTAGTTTGTTTGGCGCCGACTCAAAATCATTTACTTACATTAGTTTAGGAGCTCAATTATCATTTAGACTAAGAAGGTTCATTTTATTTTTTGCTTTTAAGTTGATTTTTTCGTCGGTTTGATTTTTTGTTAAAAAGTTTTTATTGTATAATCATTTTCAAAATACATATTTTATCCTTTTTAGTTGAATGCATTTTTTTTCCAATGGAATATCACACCCCTAACAATAGGCCCTTCTTATATCATGGGATTAGAATTTTCAATGAGTCTGTTAGATCTGTGGCAAAAGTATACAACGAATTTCTAAAACCCTCCAAGCAGACAGTCAATCTCTAGGGCTCCATTTTCATTTTCAGTTGAGACAATGGAAGTCTGACATCAAATCACTGTATCGCGCTGGGTATTGCGCTAAAAACATATTTCAAGCTTGGCAAATCACTGAAGCTTTATGACAACCCGATTTCTATAATACCTACCTGTCGAACCGGAGCTTTTTGCTCCGCATCATGATTCACATAAACCCCCCTGTTCGCGCAAATACAATCCGCTTATTTCAAAATAATACCTCGTCTCAGGAAGCAATTGATAACGGCTCACACTACCTATACAAACTCACTGATGCGATGATACGGCTCAGATAAATCTGTAATAACTGAAAGTGCAGATATGATTTAGTCCGGCGAATGCAAGCAGAAAACAGTTAGGGAGCGGATATTACGAAGTTAGTTCGATCGTTAATAAATTCCGGCGATTTCCTCTCGTCGATAGAAAATGGCGGACGGAGGTGGACGAGACCACATCTGGAATGCGTTTAGTTTCTGAAATGGCTTGTTATGGCTAATAAAGAGGAGACCGTGACATCGCAGATGACCACGAACGTGACTGGACGTTTGCCAGTTGTTTCCTGGGTTCTGACAGCCACAATGCGGATAAAATTCGATGTGAATATCTCGAATCAGTCGCGAGAAGCAATAACTGGCTCAAAAGAGCTCAACGGTAGAGCATAGAAGACAGTATTATAGAATGTTTTGAGTTGAAAAAAAATTGACACTCAGGCGAAATTGTCCAAGGCCATAGCCATGCAATGCATATGTATGTTTCAATCAGATACGGTGTTCCGGACGTTATAATTACAGTGGTCATAGAAAAAATAGTTCAAGTCCCCACTGTTAATAGGAGTAAATAAAATTCTAAAGATGAAAAATTGATTAAAATACTTCTAAGCAGACAATGATGTACAGCTCGATTTTCAATTTAAGGGAGAGACACAATCGATGTATCTCTCGACTCACATCCATCCTTAAGTGGGGGAGGGGGGGTATTCCCTACAAAGTTCAAATGGGAAAGAAGTTTGATTTTATAGTTAATGATTTCATGATTGTATCAGCTTCTGAATTTTTCGAAAAAAATGACGGTCCAAACATACAGCAATAAAGGCATTTTTCGAAATGCTCCCGAACATTTCGATGAAACTGATGAAACTGATTGCACTTACCAATGAAACGCTAACGTATGTTTGAAAAAAAATGCGGTTTGAATGCTAACATTTCATTTCTCAAGTGGCCAAATGAAAATAAGTTCGGAGGGAACAGATCAGGCGATCTGCGAGGCCATTTAATAGAGCCCTGTTAGAATTTCCAGTTCATTCCTCCTTTGCCCAATTCCATCATTGCAAAATGAAATTCAGGATAACTTTTGAGTTGGAGATTATATTTAGAACTGCGCGGACTGTCAATTGTCATATTCTGTCCTGTCACTGCTGTCACTCTCAAGATCATTCCTTGGATCTAAATTTGTTGTATGAAATGGCTTCTTTTTTCATTTTTTCTTACGCCTAATACCATTCTTATTGCTATTGTTCTCACCGAACAGAAATTGATTAGGGAAAGATAAACGCCATGTAAAGTGGAATAAATAGAAAAATCGAATTGAACGGTTTTCTTCACATAAAAGATTCAATATAAATTGAACCAGAAAATGGTAGATCCCAGGTGAAAAACAACTACTTTCCTGGCAAATACCACGCAGAACGTTGAATGATATTCACCTGAAAATCCATGCATACCTCCATTTAAATGGACATTGAATGCAAATGTTTCTTTCTGATAAGCTCGATTATGTTTAATTTATGTCGTGTTCACCTAACAATCCGCATACCGGTGTTCACCGTGTTCACCGCATACCGGTTTCAGGCTTTTTTGGCCCTCATCAGTACGGAGTTGTCAACCAGCCAAAGGCCCGAAGAGCTCTGGCTGAAGCGAGACACAACATAACCAAAACCATCATCGAGTCTATAACACCTATAGATACGCCGGAAAAGAAAACTTTTAACTGGCGGCACCTAGTGACAGAAAGAAACACTCCAAAGAACTCCCACCTCGATAGGTTTCTAAATAAAAGATTCCTTCTCAGTAGGAGTGGCAAGCCCGACTGGCATATAGTGAAAGATAAACGCCATGTGAAGTGGAATGAATAGAAAAATCGAATTAAACGGTTTTCTTCACATAAAAGATTCAATATATATAAATTGAACCAGAAAATGGTAGATCTCAGGTGAAAAACAACTACTTTCCTGGCAAATACCACGCAGAACGTTGAATGATATTCACCTGAAAATCCATGCATACCTCCATATAAATGGACATTGAATGCAAATGTTCCTTTCTGATAAGCTCGATTATGTTTAATTTATGTCGTGTTCACCTAACAATCCGCATACCGGTTTCAGGCTTTTTTGGTCCTCATCAGTATGAGAATAACAGTTAGATTCGAAGAGTTGCTGAGGAGATTAACATAAAAAACCATCATCGAGTCTATAACACCTATAGGTACGCCGTTAAAAGTTTTCTTTTCCGGCGTACCTATAGACTCGATGATGGTTTTGGTTATGTTGTGTCTCGCTTCAGCCAGAGCTCTTCGGACCTTTGGCTGGTTGACTACTCCGTCTTAAATTTGCATTGTGATTAATAAGTCGATAAGTTCGTTTTATACATCATAAAGAGCAATGGACCTAGGATTGAACCTTGGGGTACTCCAGTACTGAGAGTTAGCGGAACGGAGTACTTTTCACAAACTGGACTTGATTAGAAATATAATTGATCATCATAAGCTGTGCACTATTGGTACAACCATTGTAGTGTTATATTGCTAGTAAAGTTCGTGATTTATGCGATCAAACGCCTTTGAATAGTCTAATAGAACAAGTGTAACCATAGGATTTTCATCAATGACAGAAAACAAATTGTCCGAGCAGCGCAGAAAAGCAACTGTGATGAGGCCGAATACCTGACTGATTGACTGGTAATAGTTTATGTATTTATAAATAATCCCTAATTTGTGTATTCATGATCCCTCAGGTTTCTTGGACTACTAATCTTTGGAAGGGGAAGAACATGTGCTATTGTCCAGCTATCAGGAAAAACCTCATTTTCCGAACAAAAGTTAACAATATGTGAGATGTACAAAATAATTCGGGAGCAACAAAGTAGAATCATTTTCAAATTTCTATTGTCTGTGCCAGTTGCATTGGATTTTATTTCGAAAAGATGTTTTTTCACAGATTCTAAATCTACTGGACTGAAGTAAAATTCATCTGCACCTGCTTTGACATTATTGTCAATCTCATTCATCCTTTACCTTTTTGAATTTTGCAAGTGTCTTATCTTTTTACACGCTTTATATTAGCTTCACTTTTATGTTTGTTTGTAACCGACTCTTTGGGCGCGATTTTGACCCACTTTAAACGGTCAGATTTCATTCAAACTTTGTAGATTTATCGAGGACCGATGACAATACACTAATTTGATAAGATTATAAAATTTTTTGATTTGCAAAAAAATAATAAAAATAATAGTTTAAAAAAACTAAAAAAACACGCTTTTATAAATAAACCAAAGTAAAAAGTAGGAAATAAATAATAATTTAAAAAAACTAAGAAACATACTTTTATAGAAAACCAAACTGAAAAAATAGAAAATTAGAATTTTTTTTATTTTATTTAAAAAAAGCGTGAGGTGCATGGTATCCCCTCGGCCAACAATTACCTGTGATCTGAGACATTTTTTACTGTACTGCCCTAGGTGTGTAACGTACTATATAATTATTGATACCATGCACCCCACGCTTTTTTTTAAGTAAAATAATTTTTTTCTTATTTTCTATTTTTTTAGTTTGGTTTTCTATAAAAGCCTGTTTTTTAGTTTGTTTAAACTGTTATTATTACTAATTCTTTCTTTGAGATCAGGAGTGAGCCATAGCGCATATGTCTTTGTTATTGAGCATTCATTATTGGAGCGTGTTTGTTGAAATGATTCACTAGTAAGACATTGAAAATTACAATTTTTTCATTTACATCGTTTATATAAAAAAATTGATCAAAGTTTCTTAGGTCTGATTCAAATCATCCTGGTTGATAATTTTAAAATCTCTATAGGAGCAAAATATTGGTTTAGAATTGCCAATGTCGAGTTTTATTCTCCAGCTGACGAAACTGTGATCAGATAAATTCATAACGTCAAATGTCTCACATTCAGTAATATCTATATGTTCTGAGCTCGCGAATAGATCTATCAGAGTTGCACTGTTTGCACCTACCCTAGTAGGTTCGTTCACATTTTGACAACAACCAAAACTTTCAATTATGGAGTTGAGGTTTTTGAAATTATTCGTATTAGTATTTAAATATATGTGGTCTCAGAGCTCGTTTCTGTCACACGTATGCGTTCAACCTTGATACAAACTCCATCTAGAAATTTTATAACAAATTTCCAAGCTTTATCCAATTTCTGGAGATAATGACGTATATAATGACCAGGACAACTTCCGTCTGGGAATCAGCTCTCTGTCCATGAAAATAGTGATGATTCATCATCTTGTTAGATCCATCAAGTGTTTTTTGAAGCATCGATTGCCATTCTCGATCTGTTCTAGCAGAATTACATTAAAATAATTCTGTAGTAATCTGGGTACATCGCCCCACTGAAATATCCAAGTGAATAAAGGTCCGATGATCCGATTCCAATGAATGGCTTCCAGCATATTTAGTTTTTGTGGTGTTTCGGAATTCACGGAAAATCCTGGGGTTGATATCAAACCGATTACGACAATCGTGTCGATTGACTTTGCCATGCAAAAAATTACATTCATCGGGAAAATACACAATACATATGTTTACTCTCAGTGATGGTCTCGCAAAATTTTATATGGCCCAAAAACTGCAACTTCTGCAGCCCCATTTCATACATGGTTTTCAGAAATCATATTTCTATATGCCGAATTTCAATTACATAAGAATGGTATGGTATGGAAATAATCAACAATACAATTGTGAGTACATATACAGGGTAGCTGATATGTATGAAAACGGTCGATTATCTCCTAAAGTAAGATAACTAAAAAAAAATGTTAGGACACAAAAAATTCAGGGTTTTTTAAAATCTATTGAAATTGAGTATACAGGATCAGTCAAGAAGTTTTGACGAAACAAAGTTGCTTTTCATTCAATGGGACACCCTGTATATTATTCCATGTTTCAATACTTCTCAAAATTCCAAATGAAATTGATATAGCACATCATATCCTGAATTTAACCGTTTTCGAGAAATCGAATTTTGAAAATAACTTTCTTATAATTATACAAAAATATTTTAGTCGATTAGGTTTATAGTCAATCAAGTTACCTTTGAAAGTTTCTTACTCTATAACAACGCCGCATCGTTCTTTTGTACCTAACAGTGATCATCTTGACAGCACATGTCAAAAAAAATACATGTAGTGTAAATAATTTTCGCGCAAAAATGGCACGTTTAAGTAAAACAGAGCGTGTTGAAACTTTAATGATCATAGGATATGGTGATAGAAGACGAAGTTGTGACCAAGTAATGGATATTTTTGATGAATTGCATCCCGATCTGGAACCTCTTTCTAAATCAACCGTTTCAAAAACTTTGCAGCGTTTTCATGAAATTAGAGTTGTCAAAGATCGACCAAAAAGAGGAAGACCAGTAAGCGTTACAAATGAAGAAAATTCTTTGAATGTCATGTTAGATGTGGTGGAAAATCCAATAAATTCGACACAACAGAGGGCTTTAAATCATAACCTGAGTCGATATTCCATTTAAAAAATTTTAAAACTGCAAAAATTCCATCTTTATAAAATTCATTTGGTACAAGAATTGCGTAAAGACGATTTTGATCGTAGAATCGAGTACTGTGAAGTTATTATGGATGAATTGAACGTAACTGTCAACTATGTCAACCACATACTGTTTTCTGGCGAATCTACCTTTTGTTTGAACGGGCAAGTAAACCGACACAACTGTAGGTATTGGTCATACCAAAATCCACATTGGATGGAGGAAGTTCACACTCAACGACCACAAAAAGTAAATGTTTGTTTGGTATGGCATTATTGGTGGTCAAGTCATAGGACCCTATTTTATAAATGGAAATTTGAACTCTGAACGATATTTATTACTTTTGCAAGAGCATATTATTCCGGAGCTTGGACGATTATTCCCCAATAATAACAATCTCAATTTTCCGACAGAACAAATATGGTTTCAACAAGATGGGGCTCCTCCATATTTTGGACGTGTGGTACGGGCATATCTAGATGAAACTTTTCCTGATAAATGGATTGAACGCACGGGGGCAGTTGAATGGCCAGCTGGGTCTCCCGATATGACTCCACCTGACTTTTTTCTGTGGGGTTACATAAAAAAATTTAGTCTACAAAAATAGGCTGAAAAATATCGAAGAGTTGCAAAAAAGGATAAGGCATGAAATTTCCATCATGCCTCCCAACATGATTTTATATTCACCACAAAATTTTGTTCAGCGAATTCATTACTATCAGGAGGTAAATGGTAAACACTTATCAAGTAGAAAATGTTTGTTGTTTATCAAAACTTATTTTCTCTTGTTTTTCAGGCATAACTATTGTATTTATTAAATTAAAAATATCCAGGGCATTCATTAAACAAATATTTTTTTTCATTTCATGCATTTTTATCGAAACCCTAAAATTATTATGCTTTTTCATTTTCACTAAAAAATTTTATCCATAATACTCCACCTTCTGTAATTTTCATATGAATATCCAACATTCGGATTTTTCTTAATAAATTTGAGAGTAGTGAAAAGTTATTTTCAAAATTCGATATCTCGAAAACGGTGAATTTAGGATATGATGTGTTATATCAATTTCATTCAGAATTTCAAGAAGGATTGAAATATGGAATAATATACAGGGTGTTTCATTGAAGAAAAAGCACTTTGTTTCGTCATGACTTTTTGACTGATCCTGTATACTCAATTCTTTACTGTAAGAATTTTCAAAAACCCCAAAACTTTTGTGTCCTAACATTTTTTGTAGGTATCTAACTTTAGGAGATAATCGACCGTTTCCATACATATCAGCGACCCTGTATACTGAATTTGAAAATTTGAAAATATCTAAAACAACAGAACAAACATAGAAATCCGCTAAATCCGGAGTTGTACGCGAGTGTGATTTTGTTTCATTGTGTGAATTTTACAATTTTCATGGAACGACTGAAAATATTACAATTACAACTACAAATATAATGATTGATTATATAATATTATTACTTACACTATTGAAAAATAAAGAATATTTGAAGTATGTTTCAATGGGCTTTTTAAAGTTATTGAGGAACGAATCAAATATGGACGAAAATTTACAAATTTTGAATGATGAAAATTCATATATTATGAAACTTATTGAAAGAAAACAAGTAAAATACAAGACCAATAGCAATATTGAAACAATTTTGTACCAGATAAGATGAAATTCACAAAGTAAATGCGTATAAATGAATGAATATACCATACAAAGGTTGAAATATTTTCTTATAACAAGACATCAAATAAATTTGAAAAGCATAATAATCGTTGAATCGGATCACTATTACATTTTCGACTAGATTTGTGTGTGGGTGTGTGTGTGTGTGTTCTACAATAGTTAAGGCACACATCTTGAATTAATATAGAAACACTAATTAGAGAAGTATTTTGAAAAGATACAATTCCCAGAGGTAATTTTTTTTTACTCTTAACTTAACGAAATAGACAATATTAAATTAGAAACTATTATGTTGGTATTTCATCAACCTGATTTAATTGGTACAGTCTTGAATAAATCTGGGGGAATATTTTTATATGATGTAACTTTTTTATAAATCTAAAAATGGATTGACTTCTCTAATATAATTGGTGAGGTAATATATAACTTTGGACCAAGATAGATCTTAATAGACGATGAAAAATATTCCGTTAATCCCCTTCAACAAACAACATACTGATCTACATTAACAGTCAATTTAAATGAGGCCCAGTGTTTTGAATACCGCCTTTATTACTAGTTAGTGGGGGATATTTCAAACTTTTGAAACCTTAGCATGCAAGTACTTTTTTCTATCGATAATAGAGTACCTACAGCATACACTTTAATGAAAAAAAAAATGTTGAAAAGATGTAAAATCACCTCAAAAATGATTTACCTTCGCACACTATTTTAGTACAGAACATTTTTTTTAGATTTGTAGTATTATTCCAGCTCAATTACACGGTTTATAAGCCTTGTTCAGGTGGGGTTCAGAATATTCAGAAAGTTTATCTTTGGTATAAAAACTAGGCTCAGCATTTATACTGATGCACTGAAAGAATAAAATAATTTCTTCAATTGTTTGACCTAGGTTTTTCTGTAAGTAGCAGATTAAAAAGCTTGCCGCGAATATAAAATATGTATTCTTGCGCATTTGCATTCAAGTCTTTTTAGTCATCCATGAAACTCATCATCTCATTCAATTCTGACAAAAATTGATAATCTCCGACCCCAAAAAAACCCACATAACAATTTTGAATGGAATCGGGCAATAATAACAAAACACGTCGCCATTTGAATTCATTAATTCTGACAAAAATTGTTATATTGACATTTTAAATGCATATTGTTTAAAATGTATTGACGAAATTTAAAAAACTAGATGGATGAAAATAGAATACTTACCTTTTCAACGATGTTCCACTTGACCCCCATGCTATTAGAATTTTTTAAGTTGATGTGCCCCTCCGCGCCATATCATTCAAAATGGTTCGTGTCCCATCGTTCTACGTTGAACCGTTCAAAAGTTAACAGAGACAATTTATCATGATTTGAATTATATATGATATAATTAAACTGTTTTTCTCTCCTGTGTCTTTAACTATTTCTGTTGTGGCTGTTCGGGGATTTTCCAGAAATAAATTGTGATGTTCAGTTTTCAAAGCGATATCCAGAAAAATAGAATTTTCGTCATATAGAAGTGTTAGAGTGTAGGTATCGTCATGCCAATGAATTGAACAATAAAATTGTGAATGGATACATCAAACTTTTTGTATATCGATTTATCCTTGTGATCACGGGAAATAAAACCATTACACAAGCTTTGTCAATGATGCACGATTCCATTTGCATTTGTTTGTAGAAACAATTGAAAGCGTTTTTCCAGCACACTAATATCATTCATTTATACACTATTGTTTTCGGAAAAAAAAGTGTAATATCCTGGCACAGATTATGAAAAATGTATTCGCTTTGAAAAACTAGCAATAGTCAATATTATTTTGTTGGTAAATATTGCATTTCAATTAAAACACTCTCTGGGCAGTGTTTAAAGTATATGTCTTGCATGCAAAATGGCTTGAAAATTTTGTATTCAAGTTTATTGCCATGAAGAAACAGCTTTCATGCAATTTTATTATTTGCCTTAAAAAGGGTCTTCCCCTGCAACAAACTTTTATACACGAGTTTCAGCAATTTTGCACGCACTCAACATGTTACTACAGAAAAGCGTTTTGATACAAATATCTCCATGCTCTTACACGAATTCAAGGAGACTCAATATATTTTTCATTATTAATTATAAAAATGTTTCATATTTTGAATTAATTACCAAAATTCTTGGAAATAAAAGTTTTTATGAACAATTACTTGGAGCAGAGAGCCTTAATGGATTGGGTGGGTGACGAAACTACTGCTAGTATCTTCTAAATAAAATATTGTGAAATGTAGTTTCGACATTTGTAATAATTTTTTTTATAGACAGTTGCATTAGAAATTTAACTCAAGCTACACGTTCTGGCATATATGTTTTAATATGCACTTTTGAATTTCATATACAAAATGCCCGTCAATCATATTGATTAAATAACCTCCATAATGAAAAGGATTCTCCAATTGAATATTGAATAGAAAGATTTTTCTGAAAACCTCAAAATCTACCACAATTATGAAGTTATATTTTGTAATATCTAACAGAAAACAACTACATCCCCGTCTAAAGCCACGCTGGACATTGAACACATCTGATATTCTGATGTGTCAGAAGGAAAATGAATCTGAAAGTTAGAATTTGCATTTTTATTCAGATAGTAATTTGGTGTCTGTTCCAGTCTTGATTAAAAACTCATTAGATTAATGAGGCGAAGAAAGACTCACCAGAAATAATTTGTTACATTGATGAAAGAGTGGCATCGCATTCACTAGGTCTGAAGTGAAAGATATTTTCGTCGACAAAAATCTCTTTCACTTCAGTCGCTGATAATTCCATATTGATTTTATGAATATCCTGTACATAGTATCAAACGTATCAACTTCCATAATATTCAATTATTTCATCATCATTTGTTATATCGGTTCAATACTAATGAAACCATAATTTTTTTTTAGACTTCAACAGGTGCTTGTATAACCAGCGTAAACTAATGTGAATTTGTTAAAAATATCCACAGAAACACTTTTTTTTATTTCCAACAGCAAATTTTTTCAATGATCACTTCCCATACCACCACCAACACGATTAAAGAGAACAAATGACAAATTTTTCAATTACCTCCATCCCCGATTAATGGCCCCTATATAATCGATATGCCAGATAACACAAACGATGCAGTTGAAAAATCCTCGAATAAAGAGCCAACACAATGCAGGTCCATTACACACAATTGGCTCAACTTCAGCAAATGGGATGACAAGATTAAAATCTTCAAGTTTTCAGCGAACAGAAATAAAAGAACCCCAGAACAAAGATCCATCCCATGTTTTCATTTATAAAAATTGCTGGAATGAGCAAAACAACGGCTAAGCTATATATGTGCCTCGGCAATAAATCCGTCAGATATAATAGGAAAGAGAACTGTCTATGAACTTCTGGCAACATTCCCTAAATTGCCGAGGAGAGAGCTAATCATGTGGAAAATTAAAAAGGGAGGAATGAAGAGATCCGAGAAGAAGCGAGTAGTGAAATTTTCAATTTTCTTAATAAATGCGATGTGAGGAATACCGAATAAGAGCAAATCGATTTTACTTCTATTATGTAGATTCTACCGTGAATTGTGCGGGTCTGGATATATTTCATGGCAGGTTTAATTTCGAAGTATGGAATAGGAATAATGTGATGATTTGTATGGTACTTGACATTTTTTTGGAATTTATTTTCTTTGTAGTGGAAATTATACGATTTATGAACAGCACAACATTGATTATTCTCAATTTCGACGATCGGACGGGAATATGGCGAAGGTAAATTTGTAGTCAGGTTTACCAACATGGGAAAAAATTAGATATGAAATTGAATGAATTTTACTAAAAAAAATGAAGGTTGAGGGAAAGATAGAAGTTATCAACTTTTTTTGTTAGAAATTCACACATGTTTTTTTTCAGGATATTACTCTTGGTTTCAGAATTACTCTTCATAATTTGAGCATTGGTAGATTGATAAGGAAAAGATTCAATTACATTCTTGAAGAACTACATAGATCCAAAAAAGATATTGGCATTTGTAATTTTATACATTCAACATTGATCCTCATGAGAAATCATAATCGCATTGTTCATGACATTATCAGAAATTTCTTTTTGAGAATTTGACATTGATTAAAATTGTTATTTTTAAGAAAAAAACGTATCTTTAAAATGTATATTGTTTAAAAACGCATTTTTGCGATACAATTTTTTTGTTTTTAAAATAGCAATATCAAAGAACAATTTAAAAAAATCATAATTCTAGTGGTCTTTGAACTCCTGAAAAAAAAATATATTCATTTGTTCATTTGATAGGTAATTTGTTATAAACAAATGAATATCCAAACTATATTTTCTTCTATTTTTATATAAGTCATGGTTTTATGTACTAAATTCAGGGAAGTGTTTCGATTTACCTTTTATTTAATTATCAACATATCCTCTGTTGATGATTACTACTTCCTGACTTTCTGTATTGGGGTTCTGTTTCACTTTCAAAACGTTGAAGTACTTTCTGTTTACATCATTATTCCCTTGTTAATTAGCATAGTGTCCGGTAATCTTCAGGAAATATTCAGTTCGCATGAGCTGACCTGGTTTCATTCATGTCTATTCTTCAATCTCACATATATCCATGGCTTTTTTATCATAAATTTAAATTCTATACTCGATTCATCCCCACCGTTTTCACTTCAGAACATCCCCTATTGTGATGTGTATTTCTGGTATGTTGGATGTAAACAACAAATAAGGGACAGTTTCTAAGATGCTACTTTAGTCCCGCTCTAATTTCGCCGAATGTTTAATATTGTTTCCTTTGTTTGCCTCTGAATATTCTGTCAGATACAGAACATCAATATTCGAGTGTTGTATTTCGATAGTGAATTCGATTCAGGGCTCTGTAACCTGGCTTTGTCGACCGCTTGTGGCGCATCGAAATGAATGAATATAGAAAAACTTGAAAAGGGAAACATTCTCAATTGAATATTGATAGAAAGATTTTTCTGTGAATTGAAAAATCCACGATTAAAATGAAGTTATTTTTTGTGAATGTCTAACAGAAAACAACTACTTCCCCGGCTAAAGCCACGCTGGACATTGAACTACATCTGATAGATATTCTGAAAAGGCCCTGACTCAAAAGAAAAAATCTGAAATTGAAAATTTGCATTTTCATTCAGATAGTTATTTGATTTTCTATTCCAGTCTTGATTAAGAACTCATAAAGATGAATGAGGCAAAGAAGAATGTTTTCCAAAAGAGAGTACTAACCAGAAATCATTCGTAAATTGACGCAGAAGAGACATCGCATTCACTAGGTCTTCAATACATTTTTGTCGACGAAAATCTATTTCACGCTTCCACGATCATCAGGAAGACCGGAAGAAATGGGAAACACATTTTCAAGAAGCAATCTCACTTTGCAAAGATGGAAAAAGTTAGAATCATTTCTGTTGGAGAGACACTTTGAAATTAATGTTTTCTGACATTAAAACCTGTCATGGGGTATGATAGATTGATTTGTTGAAAATATAAACAGGATGTTCATAAAATCAGATGTGGAATCATCTGCGACTGAAAGATTAACTTTAGTCACTATCTTCCATCGTCAAGATAACCTCTTGTGAGGTATTCATGTTGAAAAGGGAAACATTCTCAATTGAATATTGATAGAAAGATTTTTCTGTGAATTGAAAAATCCACGATTAAAATGACAGGTTTTAATGTCAGAAAACACTAATTTCAAAGTGTCTCTCCAAAAGAAAAGATTCTAACTTTTTCCATCTTTGCAAAGTGAGATTGCTTCTTGAAAATGTGTTTCCCATTTCTTCCGGTCTTCCTGATGATCGTGGAAGCGTGAAATAGATTTTCGTCGACAAAAATGTATTGAAGACCTAGTGAATGCGATGTCCCTCCTGCGTCAATGTTACGAATGATTTCTGGTGAGTACTCTCTTTTGGAAAACATTCTTCTTTGCCTCATTCATCTTTATGAGTTCTTAATCAAGACTGGAATAGAAAATCAAAAATTTCTATCAATATTCAATTGAGAATGTTAGTTGTTTTCTGTTAGACATTCCAAAAAATAACTTCATTTTAATCGTGGATTTTTCAATTCCCAGAAAAATCTTTCTATCAATATTCAATTGAGAATGTTTCCCTTTTCAACATGAATACCCCACAAGAGGTTATCTTGACGATGGAAGATAGTGACTAAAGTTTATCTTTCAGTCGCAGATGATTCCACATCTGATTTTATGAACATCCTGTTTATATTTTCAACAAATCAATAGAAAAACTTTTTTTGATAATATGGAAGTTATGTTAGTATCATTTAAGTATGGAGAAAAACACTTAAATGTATTTTTCTTTCTCATAAATCAATACAAAAAAAAAGGATGGCGCGGCCAGTCGCAAAGATGGATTTCAGAATGTACCTATAGGCCCCAATTTCATGTCTACAAATGAAGATAGCTATACAACATTTTTTCTAAAGTCGTGAAAAGTGACTTTTTCCATATTTAATATTTCTATGAAATATTCCTAAACTAGTGAATTAGTTTTTCTCTTCAATTCCCTACCAAACTAACAAAAGAAGAATTATACTAAGCGGAGAGGCAAAACGACAAAGATCAAATTTCTCACAAATGAGATAACAATTTCAAATTCATTATTCAATTTAAAAAACGATAAATGAGACCTCTCTCAAAATCCATAGACAAAATACTTGGTGAAAAATAACTTTTTATCAACTACCAACATACCCTCACAGCCAAATGGGGACATCAGTTATTTATTAGCTGAAAATTTAGCAAAGTTCCATAAAAGTGCACTACTTCCGAATATTTTCATTTCAGGAAGTCGAAAGGAATCCTTCTGTTTCATTATGAAATGGACTCCTGTCGTCGCGATTGAATGAAAATAACAATAATTAAAACTAGTTTTTGGATTGAATCATAAATTTTTTTCACATAGTTAGTTATCCCACTTGTTATAAAAGTCAATATCGTAAATGAATTTACGACTAGTATATCCTCTACTGACAGTTATTCTCCGAACTCTTGTTCATATTATCAACTGCAATGCTCTAACAGTAACATATAGTTTGTTGCTTGAACACTAACAGTTCAAAAAGAACCCAAAAGAACACGAAAACACAACGAAGTCACAATTATTCCAAATTGAAAGTAATAACACATTCAATGGAGAATATAAATATAATTCATCAGATACCATATATGGATCGTGAATTAGTTTACATGGGACAAACAAAGCAGTATTTAAAATACAGACTTGAATAACATCAATATTATTATTGAAAGAATGTGGTTTTTTGTGGAGGAACAACGTTTCTTGACATGTTTTTTGGGTAACCTTCCACAGTCTGAAAATGAAAATATAATCAGGAAAATCTATACAGAGAAGTATCTTTTGAATTTTTTAAAAAAAATTTTGATAGGCAAATTCAGAAAACGGCAAATTATTGACAAATTGAATCATTTTTCCATAGGAAATATAATTTGGTGAACGCAATAACTTATCGGGGTGAACTAATCAGTTTGCCCTTTCTACACTTGTATAGATTTTCCTGATTATATTTTCATTTTCAGACTGTGGAAGGTTACCCAAAAAACATGTCAAGAATCAATATTATTATGAGGAAAAAACAAAAGGAAAAACATCAAGATAGCCCTGGGCTCCATGATATTGCAGTTGCTCATAGGTTTGACTTTGATTCCACAACCATCATAGATAAAGAGATTTCACCAAAAAAACCTTTTTGAAATGGCCCACATTATCACCAATGATAAATATGTTTATTTTAACAGATAGTAATGATCTGAATGGAATTCATAGAAATATTCTAGTGACCTTAAATCAAGTTTTAGGTAGAACGAGTTTACAATCAGATATAAAAAATATCATCACTTTATTGTTTTGGGATATTTTACTATGTTTTCATTGATTCTAAAGAAGACTCAACCCATATTCTCAACAACGGTGGTTATTTATATGTAAAAAAAACTTTCAATTTTATCTGGACAACATTTCTTTAATTACTTTCGAGGTTAATAGACTCAATGCTGAATAGCTATTTTGAGGCCTTTCAGAAATATATTTATGGATTTTGTGCTTATATTTGTTTTCCGTATATTGTTACGAAACTGGGAATCAGAAAGTAGTCCAATAAATTCAGTGTCAATAAGATCATTCCACCTTGGAAATACAACACAATGAATAACACTCTGACAATACAATACTTGTTCACAACTCAAATGCAGTGTACCAAATAGACTTCACTGATCTACTTTGTTTCTGTGCAAAATATTCACAAAACTAACTGCCGCATCCATGATTTGCACACTCATATATTGTTCTTGCCCTCTCGAATTTTCGAAGAGTGGTTCTCGAATGATCGGCACCATTCGATGACGTCATCGGAATTCTCGACGGCCTGGCCGACGAATCTGGGCCGACGGTTGTAAACAACGCAGGGGTGGACTAGAATTATTTTCGTGATTTGCGTATATAGCATATGCATATGCGTATATAGCAAGCTTTTTATATTTGCTGACTGTGAAAACTTATGGCAGCGTTTTCTCAATTATAACTCAAAAAAGCTCACGGACGACATTCTGGTTAAATTCAAGCAAAAGATAATTTCGCTTGACTCAGAGAGACTTGCAAGTTCTTCCTACCCGCTCATATACAAAGGCTTAACAGCATCCGATTCTTCAAAATCCTACTTGAGTATTCCCTCACAAATTTATATAACACGTATTATTGCTCAAATCAGAACCTCTAGCAATGAGTGTTTGATGTTTTCGTTTCACGGCTCGTATTACCGGATCGACACTACAGAGTTGTGTTCAATTTGTAACTTACAAGTGACCGAGTCATTGCAACACATCCTGTTTGAATGCCCTATCTACTTGGGCATAAGGCAAAATGCGATTCTGTCGGAAATCGGCAATATTGATGGTCTAGTACTTGTACTCAATACACAAAACATGTTACTATTAGCAAACCTAGCGAAGTCCCTGATGAATATAATGAAGCTACGTTCGTTCATTATGAATGAATGACTGTGTAAATGTGGCTATTAGCTACAACGTAGAAATTTGTACAACTCTTTATTATACTTAGGATCCATGTGGAATTACGCTCGCTTATTAGCCGAGCCCTTGTCAATAAAAATAATTGTATTTTTTTTAACACAATAACCTTATCTATCTATCTATCTATCTAGCAAGCTTTTTCTATGTGTATTTCCAATACAAAAATTGAATGGGGGAATTATGATACTACTGTATTTCCTATACGTTTTTAAATTTTTTTGTTATTTCTGTATTTTTTATTAATAACCTTGAAGAAGAGACATTCATCGCCAAAACGTTGGCAATAAAACTGTGTTTCAGTTGTTCAATTGCTCGAAAAACTGGAACAAATAAATAACATATAGTCTAAAGGCACAGAGCTAGGCTTCTGTCTTAATCTTACCTCATTTTTTTTCATAGTAAACTTCTGGGTATGAATAGGCAGAAAAGATTACTATTGAGGTAATTTTACTTATTTATTGCGAAATATTAGGCCTATCAGTTTGAATTTTCGACTTCGAAATTACCTCAATATCCTTCCCCATATTGGTTAACCTCATGAAAATATGATGTAAAATTGTAAATATTACGTTGCCAAATTGGCCTATTTGAACGTCGAAATGACTTTTACGTTTATTGGATCATAGTATGTTGAAATAGTGTAGAAATAAAAAAATCCCTATATTTGTGGAATCAGGTTCTTTCTTTCATGGAATGCAACTGTATAATTCCTAGACTACATAGAAATAACCCTTATTTTGTGCATATAATGTCAGGAGTTTGGGACACCGTGTATGTACTGCGTTCAGCTCCCGTATGAGCTATAACTATTACTGTAACGACGCTGTGGCCCATGTTATAAGCAGTTTGCCGACACATAACCTCAAATAATCATTGTTTGTGAAATGAACATCAGATGCTGCATATACCGGCTTCAATCGATAACACAGGGAAACTCAACCCCTATATTATAAACTTGTCTGCCAATTGTTGAATTACATTCGGTATAAACAAACCACTGATACCGCATTATATTCCAATTCATGTCATAGCAAACCGGTGATTTATTATCCACAGAAATGAGAATTTAATTAATAATTACTAACATACCAACATGTTATATAAGTATATTAATCCATTGCATAAACCACAACTAATGGATTTGCTGATGGCGAAAACCGAATTGTTGACTGAAAAATATGACAAGAAGCAGAATACCAAAAACAAAGGCAATATAAAAAAAATCCTGAATCCTAATGTAGAAGTTTTGAAATCGGAACTTTTTCAACTCATACAATTATTCCACAGACTAGATAAATAACTACAAAACCAAAAAACAGGTGAATTTATTAAGTACAATCAAGATAATAATAATCAATCCAAAAAAGCTGGAGAGTCTTCGAAAAAATAATTCTACCACAAATGCCGCTAAGAGTCTTGTGAAGTTGTGGGTATTGAAACCAGTAGAATTGTGAGAGTAACCCTTTCGGACTTATCAAGACTTTGTTTTCAAAACATTCTACTCCAGAAGCTGTTAGAGGCACTGCAATAAATTTGATTGAACGTTTCCAACGAGTTTTTTCATAACATTCAAGGATCTGACTGAGAACGACTAATTGTTTATACCAGAGGTATCGGTTCTGGGTCCGCTCTTGTTCGTTATTCATAATAATGATCTAAACTACTATATGGAACCATATTGAAGTATTCCATTGATACATTTTTTAACTATATTCGTGAGTGTTATACTTCTCTAAATAATCAAAATCTTACCTTAGAGAACAGGTCAAAATTGGGCTAGCCACATTTCAGATTCAGGAGGCGAACTGTCGAGTGCTATTATATAACGAAACGGAAATGGTTTTGTAAATCCAGTTCAGTAAAAATCCCAAAGTAAAGTTTTATTGTTTATTTCACTTTTCTGAAATTTCTTGCCATGTCATACTTTCTCTCAACAGGGCACATTATAACATTTTCGTTATTACATTTTAGAAATCATTATCTCATCAGAATTCACTTTGGATTGCCGAAAATAATTCACAACGATTATACTGATGATTCTTTAAAATATGATAATAATACCAATCATCATTTCCACAAAGATACACTCTGATGTAATGACCAAATAATACATGTTTCATTGAAAAATAAACAAGGGCATTCTTCCAAAACACTTATACGTGGGCATTATCTTATATTTTCTTATCATAAGTAAAATAGGTATGCGATAAAAAAATATTCAATATCAACATAAGAAAGGTGTAAGAGTATATGGTGACGTTTAGAAAAACCTGGATATGTTATTTTTTCATGTATTCCAACATAGATTTCTTTGCTTTCCATGTTCAATCCATGGTGAGAACATAATGCTATATTTTCGGTTCCGTTAATAAAAATACAGGTAATTTCTATTTATTTTCTCCTCGTATCATTTGGGTCGTCATAAGTGCTCCATTTCATGTTGTTATATGTTCGTACAGCATTTCATGTGTTTGCGGAAATATAGGAGCAACATAAGACCAAGGGAAGAGCGGAAATCTGAACACAAGTATAGTAATATAAAATATTACGAAACCATAAATAGCTGAAGTAATGTGAAATAGTATCCATATGGTGGACTGAAAAAAATTGAAAATTCTCATGAAAGAAACAGATACGAATACAAGAGAATGTATATTGTTTGAAGGTTGTAGACGATGTGGTAACTTGATTACTATCGTTTCGGACGTCCATCGTTCTCTAAGTATTAGGTTTCACGATTTGAATCTTGATCTGCAATCGTCTTCAGGTGAATCTACAAGTTTAGGTGCATTACTTTTCTGTCGGGAATGACTCAATTAGTGCGGTGCGTAATTTTCGCGCGGGTGGGCGTGAAGTTTCGCGCTTGCACCCCAAAGAAAGAGCAATCAGGGTTTCCTACGTTCTTGATTCACGTTTTGAAGGCGTTATTGGCTTCGATAGGCGGCCTCTTTGAATTTCGTTTAACCCATCTCTCTCTATGAGAACTTCTGTCATAGACCGATGGTGCTCAGTCCAGGCGTGGTCACGATTGATTTGATGCTCCACGTTGAGGTCATTCGTCACAATCTACCGATAACGCCTTTGTCTCTCAATTGGAATTCGCATTCAATGGAACTTCATAAATGCAATTTTACGATTTCATTTTGTTGTCAGGGTCTTGGTCGGAAACTCGTAGTACGGGCCGGATTAAGCCCTTGATGTTAACTTGTTTCCGATCCTGTCTTCGGAGACCCCTCTGATGTACGGAGGCAGATCAGCTTTGTTGTTGCTCTTCAGATGTTTCGTTCTCGGAGTTGTTCAATACTTCTTCTAGGAGTTTCGGGATGTCCATTCCGGTGGATCCTCTCTGATGTGGTTTAATTCGGCATCCAGTGACTCCACGTCGTTGCATAGTCGTCGCTCTCTCCGCAAATTTTCCCACATCCCTCTCTTCGTCGAATGTGGTTGGAGCTGAGGAGTTGCCCGTGTTATGTCTTCCGTCTCAGAAAAAAGACACGGGGCAGTACCTCAGTTGCTTATCAACCATCCGAGATTCGACGAAAGGATCGGAACTTGCGGAGACGAAAACTATCAACGACGTGATACTACCCGAAATAACCACATCGAAGACCTCACCGAATGGTATCCCAAAAACTCCTGAAAAGTATTGAAACAACTCCAGAAGAGACATCTGAAGAGCAACAACACACAGTGATCTGCCTTCCTACATCAAGTAGTTTCCGAGAAGATCGACGATCGGCAATTCAGCATCAGAGCTGCTTATCCGGCGTATTTTGCGGAGTTTCCTACAGACCAAACCTGACAAAATAAATCAGCAAGAATTGCTTTATGAAGTTCCATTTCGAGATTACATTGGAGAGACAAAGAGACCGTTATCGGTAAGAATGAGCACAAAATGGACTCAACGTGGGACATCAAAATGGGGTCGCTGACCACCTGACTGGCAACCTATCATTCTAAGGGACGACGAATTTCACATAGAAGAGCATTATTTCAAACGAAAGTTCAAAGACCTGCCTCATCGAAGCCTAACGCCTTTAGATCAACAACATTGAATCAGAACGTATGTGAAACCCCTGATTGCTTTTCTGGCGGGCTGCAAGGCGCGAAACTTCACGCACCAACCGCGCGAATTACGCACCGGCATGGAATTGACGCATATGCGCCGACAGTAATATAATTAAGTAACACCATAATACTGAGATTACGCTGAAGCGATTCAGATCAAGCATCGGGCTGAAACCCTTTTAAAACAGAGAATCGACTGATAGTAATCAGAATGTATATTGTTGAACGGGAATGAGATGAATGTATGGATCAATTGAAACTGATCATCCATTATACCTATTGGTGTGCTCTATCAGATTTCACAATATATTTGAGAAGGACAAAAACATATACAAATGTTACACCTACATCATTCTCAAGACTTCTAAGTTTTTAAAAGTCTGTTCCCAAGGGTCTCCACAGGGAACAAGATATTTTTTTAATTTGATGGAATGTTTTTGATACATTGAAAATTCTAAAACGCGTTTATGTAACTTGACACTTTCCCTTCTGGGAGTTATCATTGATTTTCCAAACTTCCAGAGGTATAAAAATCCATAAAATAACATTGAAAACAATATAATTTATCTCATCTATAACCGTTCAATCTGCATTTTGAAAGTCGAAATTGTGTTAAATAAAAATTATTTGGTCAATCAATAACAAAATTACACATTAAAACTTTTTTTGAAAATGAGTAAGAATAAAAAACAATAAATTTTTTCCATCCGACAAGAATATGGCAACAAAGATTTCATCGCACTCATTCAAGTCCGGATTCTAGCGAAAGTTGAGACGAAAGATTTTGTAGATCATTGCAAAAAAAAATTGTCGACTCAAAAATGGTTCCATTTCATTGGTGTTCTTTGTCTCATTACCTTCCTTCAATTCATCGTTCATTTAGTAGACGTCGAAAGTTTTATAAGATCTATAGAATAACATATTCAAACTTTATTCCACGTCTTTATCATAATTTAGAATTGTTACTTAGTAGTTTATGTGTTTTTCTGGACTACTCAGTGAATCTAGAGTAGCATAAAAAAACAGAATTTATATTCATCTAATGTTCACCAATCAGAGTTGTGTATTCGTGAAACTATTTCCCATAAAAAAAAATTTCTTTGAAATTCGGTTTTATAATCGGTATTACTTCGTTGTAGAAATTTCAGGAAAATATTTAGATTATTTCTAACGAGCTTCCTGCATAGTTAGTTATATAAATTTTCTCTTCATTTGAAAACTGAACTACCCACCATCCCTTTGTTGGCTATTGTTTTCCAGAGCACGCGAAATCGAATATCATTGTAGAGAACATATTTAATTACAAGGTTTACAATACAATTCGGTGGTATGATTGAACATTGTTTAAGCTGGTGACTATAGAGGTACCTTCATGTTAGTCTGCTACATATACAGTTTCACAAGTCCATCGCGAAACTTTGGCAGAAAAAGAGAAATACATATTGATCCGCTATTGAAAATGAAGCTACCCAAAGCAATCTAATAATATAGATTACAATGGTATGCCGAACATACATTTTTTCTGTGTTGGTCGATTTATATTTTGCCGCAAACTCTTCTCATAGTAATTCTCAATAAACTGAAACCAATACTATGTTTTGCCACTCTCTGTAATTTATTTACATGGATCGTTTTGTGTCATAAATCATCCCGTATGAATTTACATTTACTGATATCGACAAATTCTTGTTCCTTTTTTCTTTAAATGATTCACGACCATTGGACATTTCCCCGTTTATTTTTCCAAGGCATTGATTATTGTTGAACGATAGAGGTTTTTCTTTTCGTTTATATATCTCATTATAATGGTATGTACTGTAAAGTTCAATCACACCGTAATTATTAACTCATATCATTTGAATAGGGTTTGACAGTGTATCTGATGAAAACGAATTCTCGCCAGTATAATTCTAGAACATTTAAATACATTTCCCAACGAATAGATTCTAGTAGAATAAGGGAAATTTTCTTCGTTCGTCTATTTATTCCTTTTGTGGAGCTCCTGAAGACGGGATGGTTTAGTTAATATCAACATCATTTCGTTGATGGAAGTGGTCCCGTTTCTGCATTCGATCGATTGAAACAAAATAGGAATTCATTAGAGAAAGATTTTTGGGTTTATAGTTCTCTATTTTGATACGAAATTCCATCTCATTTGGAATTGCATAGCCTCCATTATAAAAGAAACTATTGAAATTATTCTGTGCTCTATCGTGCTATTTCAAATTTAGATTGGAATATCATGTATAAGCCATCTTATCTGAATAACGTCATTTTGTTTGAAAGTATGAATAGCGTGTTCTTAACACCAGATGTGGAATCATCTGCGACTGAAAGGTAAACTCCAGCCACTATCTTCCATTGTTCAAGATAACCTCCTGGAAGATATTAATTTTTATTGGAGATTTTATTCTTTTCAACGTGAGTATAAAATAATCATCACGTTTTTGTCTCTTCGCTTATGAGCAACTTGAAGAAGTTGAATAAATGTATTCAGATATAAAAAAAAAATCTTTTATACATAACTGAAACTGGTAGTTTTTTCGATTTTCAGTAAACTGTTTCTATTGAATGTTTTAAACATGTGTAGCTGTATTCTCCAACCCCGAAATATCGATAATACACCTCTATTCAAAATTCGACGTTTAGCTGCACCACTATTCGCTGTGTGTATTAGGCTGGAGGGGATAGATGAAACTATGACAGCGCCCATGGTGGCAGGAGTAGGTAATAATCCTGGTAATCACAAGCACAACCTGGACACTTTCAGTTACTGTGGTCTCCCCGTTTATTCACAAATCACTTGAAAATATTGTACCATACTTCAGATGAATAAACATTATTATTATCGTAGTGGCAAGTATCACAACATACATATAATAACAATTGGCCCTCGCTAATGCTGTGTAGTCGATTGCATAAAAAGTTCGTGTAAATTTCATACATTTCCAACGGCATCACATAAGCTGCAGCAGAGATTTGTGTTCTGTTTTCCACGATATACCAATCTATAATTCCGGGACATGAGGTTTTCATTCGATAAATATTTGAGATGTTTTCCGTTTTCCATTTGGTCTCCTAGCTTCTAGCCTAGAAGTGGACACAAAAGTATAACCAAGTTCCGCGGGACGGTGTTGAGCCGGTGATACAAAAGCAAATAGCGACTCAAACTGCGAGTTCAGGAACGCCTGGACGGTGTTGTAAACTGATCAATCAGCCTTATGAACAGAAGACAGAAATACTTTTGATGATTTTCCGAGTTGTCTATCATACACTGGCATTCTATCAGGACACAGATAAGTTTTAATTTTCATGAACTGGTTTCGGTTACAAAAGCATGGGGCCTTACATGTGAACTAATGTTAAAAGTAATGCACTTCAAGTACTAAAAGTAAACAGCGTACTGTTTAAGCAATACGCAATATTTTGTTGAAAATTTTATACCAGTCATTTTCAACCAATCAGATGCTTTATTTCCTTTATTTCTACATTATTACTATGGTAACCAGCAAATCTTCTGAAAATTTTTCATCCACATTAGCAGGTAGACGTAAAATTAATAAGTGGAAATTTTCCGGCACATGATAGCTATCATATAATTAGACAAAAATAATATTGAAATAATATTGACAATATTTTTTATTGACTTACTTTATAAGTTGAAAATATTACAACAATTTATTAAGGTATACATTCTATAATATCATCAAATAATTTTAAATTCTTCAAAAATTCCACTTCTACCTCCTCTTTCCTAAGTGGTGAATAAGACACAGAACCGGTGTTTTTTTTAACAATATGCCTGTGTTTCATGAAATAAAAATAATATTGAGACACCAGTTTATTTCTTTGAGTATCAGATTTGTGTCCAGAAGAAGGCACAATATCACGCAGAATGTTGCCAATCCCTTTGATGAGTTTTCTTGCTCAGGATTCAATCCAGATTCTTCCACTAGGTATGTTAGGTATTTTACTTTTTTATGGTACATTTTAATGTGCTGTGATTCTTTGCAGAAGCAACACAATTCATACGATTGAGACTTCATTTTATTATCACTTTTTTACTAACTTATAAGGGACTTATAATGCGACAAATAAAATATTGATTGACAGGAGTAGTGAATGTCAAATCCATGGCTAACTTTACAAAATATTTCTTTAACCGGCAACATACGCCAACAATATTCTATTTAGAATAATGAATAAAATATTCCGATTTCCTGAATTATTTGAAAAACAAATTATTACCGCTAATATTAATTTTTCTTAGAATTAAACCTTAAAGAATATGAAAAATATTTAGGTATATATGTATAAGTATAGCTATATATATTCTTTGCTGTAAATCACCTTTGTTTGTAGTCAATATTGACATTTCCCTGAAACCTAGTAAAAAAATTATATGAAATCAATAATTTTTATATAATGGATCTGATATTATAAATTTCATTTTACTAGGGCACGGGAAAAATTTAGAAAAAATATCCCGCAATACAAACATCCACTTTCATTTTTAATCAATATTGACATTTCCCTGAGACCCGTTGAGAAAATTGTATGAAAACAATCAATTTTATATAAAAATTCATCTGATATTATGTATTTTATTTTACTAGGGCACGGGGAAATTCAAAACATATCTCCCGCAATACGAACGTATTCACTTCAATTTTTAGTCAATATTAACATTTCCCTGAAACCTTCTTAGAAAATTGTATGAAATCAATTGATTTTCATAATAGTTTATCTGATATTATATATTTTATTTTACTAGGAAACGGGGAAAATCAGAAAAAAATCTCCCCCAAAACTCCCATTACATACAGCCTTCTATTTATTCGTGAATAACGTCAAAATAAATATTTACTTAATGTTTTCTATTTAAATATAATTCCGGTATAAATTTTTTTCACCGAATCCCCCACGTGCTTGAATTAATTGCTGGAAATTTGTCTTGTACATGAATTTTAAAAAATTATCTGTCTGTAAAAAATTCAATAATTCATGCTCTAAGGAATTATAGTGACAATTAACGTCTTGGAAGTTTTGAACGTGTAGTATTATTTGGGAACCTTCAACGTTCTCACATCCTTGCAAGGGTAAAGTGGGATCCCATATTCAACTCAAATTGTGAACCTCATTCATTCTCTGATTATTATATTAATTGAGAATTCCATCAAATAGTTTTGCGTTGAATCTGATGTTATTTAGTGGTTTCCATTCAGGTTAAAGCTAGCCAAGGGTCATATGGATACTTTCTTTATTGGTCAAACTTCTTGGCACCCTCACTTTTCGTGTTCTCAAGACCTTATAAACCTGCGACCTTAATAAACTATCGAGCAAGCCCTTGAACGAGCAAGCACTTGCCGTACCTGAAAGTACACAGACATAGCATTACTTTATGATATTCAAAATATCTATAATTTGACATGCATAACCTCTAAAGGCGGTGAACTATCGTATCAATACACATATTTTTCATCATTCACTCACTCTTTTCTTTGACAGCAAAAAACTTCGATTCATCTGGAACTAGTAGTGAGCGCAAAATTGTTACATCGTGGTAGATTATTAAGAAATTGTTACACAGTGAGTATTGGAAATAAACCAGGAAAACTTCAGCTATCGAGTCACTAGAGGGCATTACCAGTCTTGGAATAGCCTATGGCATTGAACCAGCTTCCAAAATTTAATAATAAAAATGAAATCTGGTTATCATTAAGAACACTTTTCATTCAACTAGCTCAGGTATCTCTTCGTTATAAACCATTGATTTTTCAGAATAATCGATAAAAAAATTCCCATAGTAGGTACTAAATTTTTGGCAAAAAACATTCCGAGCCCCCCGTATCATAACTCATCTCAGTTGAATAGCGTTCGACAGCCGATCTGATAAAGGCGAATTCTCGCGTTTTTGTTTCTCCTCTTTTCCAATTCTTAGAACGATTAATTCTAGAACATTTCAATATATTTTTCCAACGAATGGATTCTGGTTGAATAAAGGAAGTTTTCTCCGTTCTTCTATTTATTTCCTCCAACGAGTTCCTTGGAAATGAAAAGCTGGCTCCGTTAATATCGACATTATTTTGATCGGAAGTGTGTTATTGAAGTTTATAGAGAGTTGAAAGGGTGCAACGCACTCGGTTTTCTTTTATGTTGGCACTTCTGAAACCAATATTATTCCATTCATTTGTGACATCGGCTTTTGACAGACTATTTGCAGTCCCGACGACGTCAGATCGTGTGGTGCTCAACTTCTGGCCGGTATTAAAGCTTTTACTGCTCTCACAACGTATGTTCCGGTAATGTTCTACTAGTTCTATGAGTTTCCTATGTCAGTTCACCAAACTTCGTCGACTTGGTTGAATAAAAACCTATTTTATATTCGTAGTAATACGAACATGCCTCTAAATTTATAACTGTCAAACGAAAACTTTTAACAACTCCAAAAAGAACCTACTGGAAAGCGGATGAGAATTAACTTGAATAGAGACGCGAAGAGTATTTCAAAAGATAGTTCGTAGATGGAAAGCTCGGTATCGGCCCCAGCAAAATCGCTTTGTGTAATTTTTTCAACAAGAAATATTGTCCAAAAATTACCACTTTTTCGGTTTTTTTCAAATATATTAAAAAGTATTGAAGGAATTGTTCCACACTCAATGGGACTTTTGTATAGAATTCAAAAACCTACAAAATTGTTCTTGCAAGACCAGATCGGGGCATTTTCCACTGAGAAAATCCGGAAAACCATCTAAAAAAAAACATTTTTCAAAAATTCATAATTTTTATAAATTCAATGCTGAATAAACTATTTGGGGGAAATGGTGGAAAATAACACTTGTTCAACTGTGCGCAAGCTGGTTTCTGTCCGATGTGTAGTTTTTGCACAATCGCGTTATAAACAATTTAAGGGCTTATCTTGCAAAATATGCCGATTCAAGAGAATGGTCATATTCAAATTCTGTAAACGGCATCTGGAAGTAGAGATCAATGTGTGCAATTTGTTTATTTTGGATTTTTACCGGAGATGTGGAAAATGTGTTGAAAATGTCACTGAAAGTTGCTCCAAACGCTTGAAAGTGTGCTCGAGGCAGAGTCAAGTAGCGGTAATAATAATAATAATAATAATATTTATTCATAAATCGTAGTGAACATTATAAACATGGAAAAAAATATGTATATAATTAGTTACAAATAATGAATAAATATGAGGAAAGCCCACAGAAGAACAAGTCTGTGTGTAGGAATCTTATTGTAGAACAAGCTGAGTAAATAAATTGGAAAAGTCACTAAGGTTAACCTGTGCGTGACATGAATACACAAATTAATATGAGATGAAGTAATGATGATAATAAATATAACATTATACTTATTAAAATCAACGAGTAAAATTATCAAGATCGTCTATAGATATAGATAAAGCAACAGTAAAAATAATTTCAATCGTTGGATTTGCGGGAATTCGATCGGAATGTTGAAGAAAACCAATTTTTGAATGGTCGACGTTTCGAAACTTTATTGTTTCATTCCCAAGACTCTGAAGTACAAAAACAAGAACATACAATTAAAATGAGAATCTAGAATGTGTGTTTTTTTTTGGATAAAAACAGAATAAATTAAGTGAAATAACATCGTTAAAAAAAACAATACTTTTAAACACTTCGAACACATTACAGAAAACAACAATGACGAGTACTTACATTTAGGATGGCTTTCCGAGTTTAAAAAGGGTAAAATAAATAATTTCGACATAAAATATAGATACTCAAGTTCATGAAATACGTTAACACAGACATGAAGTAAGAACAACTGAACGGTTGTGAATCATGTTTTTATAATGTAAAAAAGGCTCATGAAAGAAATGAGTATTGGAATCGGAAAAAGCCGTTCAATAAAGATCTAGGATAAATGTTTTGTCTTTTCTATTAGATTGAGATATGAAGTGTGTGGGTTTTCAATATCGGACCTTTTGTTAACTCATATTGTTCCATGTTTTGTTATTTCGATCATTTCGTGCAAGAGTCTTTTTTTTTAAATCGTCTGTTGTCCTATAATACTGGCTGAATTAAAGTCGAAAGTATGCAGTGATGATTTACAGTGCTCTGCAAGGCTAGTGGGGTTTTTGATAGTTTTAAGCGGGCTGTATATATTTTTACAATCCCTCATGTGTTCAGTTAGCCTCTGTTTTAGATACCTCCCAAATAATGGTGATAAATATAACTCATACTAATTAAAATCACGGGTAAAATCATTGAGATTGACAATAGATATAGATAAAGCAACAGTAAAAATGATGGTAATAATTATAATTCATACTAATTGAAATTAACGAGTGAAATCATTGAGATCAACAAGTCCGACAAATAAAGTAAAATTGATATAGAAGAGGCGTTTACATTGGTGCAAGTAATAATGAAATAGGTATGAGTATACAACCAGGGCACTATCTGTTTATTCTATTATTCTATGAATAATTTCTCTAGAGTTTCCAAAAATGAAACTTTTGAGGTGGTATTTGAAGTTTTCGAATTTTTTTGTATTTTTAATATTTTCTGGGAGTGTGTTATACAGTTTGGGGGCTAGATAAGTGTAGCATTATTGGCCAGTCGTTTTCTTTGTCTTTTTCAGTAGTAAATTTTTTTTAATTTCGTGTGTTGTATTCATGATTGATATTTTTAAGTTGATGCACATTTTTATGTTGGTAGATGTTTGTAAGATAATGGTAGAGCTGCCGTGTGTCCATTATAGAGCTTTCCCGAAATAGATTGTCATATGGATAAGTAAAATCTTTTTTATACATAACTTCACAGTTCACAGTTTGTTAGTATCGCTATGTTACTGAAACTGATAAACAAATAAAATATTTATCAACTCCAGTTTATCCATTGTAGATTCCATTTTCCCGAAAAACAGTCACAATGAAGTTTTTTTCAATAATGAAGTTTTGCATCACACCGAATGCAAAACAGTCACATAACTCGGAATAAAACCATCCGTGGAAACTAACACATTAATTTAAAGTGGAAAATTGCAGCTGTGCTCTCAAATTCGCTTTAATATAAAATTATATCGCAAACTATTTGTCGAACATAAAGGTAAATTTTAATTACAAGAACTTGCTGACAGTAAAATGGAGTTGTAAACTGTGCGAAATTATCGGTGGTCATGGCGACAGAATACTTTTTAGGGTTATTTCATTTTCTGATTAATTCGAATTGGTAAAACGTATGTCGACAGAAATGATTTGGTTTCAGTTGTTCGATAGTTACAGAACATCCATTAGGATTTTGATTCGCCTTCCTGCCTTGGTTGAGGATAGGGAGCGTCCTCGTAGTTGGAAGTCAAGTTAATGTTTGTAATCGCCCTGCCATTGATAACGTGCATTGCAAAAATACATTAATTTTTGTGAAGTTCATTAATTGTATATGAAATTAGGGTTAACCTGTTTCTTTTTTAAAATTAAATTTAAATTTAAAAGGCCTATAGGCCAAATTTTTTTTAAGTGGAGACGATTCGAGTTTTTCTCACGTTAGAAATTAGCCACTCCACTTCGAGAAACATGGACCTAATCTTTCGTTTAAAATTATTTTACTATCAGAGACTCAGTGCCCTGAAATTCATATTCCAAATTGTATTTAGGTTTCTCATAGATTGAGTTTCATTTATAGTTTTACCAAAAAATTACCTTAAGATTCGAAAACTCTAAAGGTTTTATTTATGACCTCAAGTAGGTACCTACTCAGAGAATGAATATGGGAGTAAATAGGTCGGATATATACTCTCCTACCTACTTTCATGATTGTTCAATTTTTTTGTCAATCATGTAACACTTTATATTTGTTGTCTTATAACATTTACGTCAAGAGGATCACTTTCATAGGTTTATTTTGATCTCCTGATGAATTAACTAATGTTTAGAATGAGAATAGATTTCGTTTGTTGATGAAGTAATGCAGATTCCAACCACTGGTTGTTTTATCCGTACTTGAAACCGAACCTATAAAACTGGCCTTATGAGGAAAACATCGATATTTTGCATTTTTCCAAAATTTTCTTCAAAATTAGTTTTTGATTAGTTTTATAAAATCAGTGGACACGGGAAATAATGTTTTTTCATGCTTATCTGTTCAGAAAAAAAATAGTTACTTCTTCCCGCAATAAGAACATAATATTTATCTTATAATGTAGCTTTGTAATATGCATAGAGCATATTATTGCATTTCAGAAATTTGGGACACTCTGTACACCGTTCGTGTATCAACAAATGAGAAGTTGTTAACCCAATATTCCGAGCAAATATCATTTGCTTTGATTATGTGACTTGTCTATAAGTAGTTTGATTGGATTTCCGACAATATTACTTGTTTTCATTAGCAGTTGCGTATAGTTTCCAGAAACTTAATTAACTTATTCAATCAGAATTCCAATTAACACATACAGGGTGTGATCTAACCTCACGCACACCCGTGAATGACGAGTGTATATGCCATTTATAACGAATTACAGTGGTTAAAAATTCGAAAAAATAGTTAAAAAATTAAAATAAAATTTTTTTTGTTAAATTTGTCCAAATTGTGTGAAACGCAAAACAGCGAAGTTTTGGTGGATATAATTTTTTTTTTCATATATTTTTTTTCTGGTTTATAAATAATTTTTCTTAAAAATTTCAAAGGGAAAATCTATTTATTTTTTTATGGACTATCAACTGTTAGCATATGTGCAAGAGATTACACCCTGTATACGTCTGCTGAAATGGGATAATGACCTCTCCTTAAATAAATATCGAATCCTGAGAAACGAACTGCTTATATTAGACTAGCCCTTTACCCGTCATGATACAAGTGGTAAAACTGCCATTTTATTTTGTGAGTGGGGAATGTTGCGAGTTTACTGATAGTAAAAAAAACACATTTCCAATTAACTTCTGTAGGATTCGAACCTACGATCTCTCGATACGAGGAAGACGCTTCATCCACCTGGTAATAAATTCCGGTATTGAATTTTTTTATTCAGATATTCTACCATAAATTCGAAAAATGTGGCCTGAATAATAATGGATTCATCGAAAGGAGTCGAATGAAGAAAGTTGGAGGCAAATTCACTGAGAGTGCACTTTTAGGTTATTTCGAAGAAAAATCTAATTATGGAAGTCATCAACGCTGTTGTCTGAATCCTCTATGATAAAAGCAGGATTCGAAATCAATAAAAACGTGGATATAACAGTTACCACAAATTGGTGACATTTTTTTAACGAAAGAGTGTCGGATGAAGCCCCTTAAAAATCGAAAATTTTCACAAGAGAATAATTTTAATAAAGCTCCTGATACCAAATATCTAACAATAAAAATAGCAACCATTTTTGTATTATTTTGCTAGTACCATCAGTGGAGATCTCTGAGCGTGGATGATATTGAAGAAAAAACAAACTCATCACTTATTCATATTTTGGACACCAAAACCACATTCAATGAAGATTTCGCATCGTTGGAAACTACATGAATCTATATCGTAAATATGCTGCATTACTCCCAACTGCCTTAACCCATCGTCGGTTTTTCCTGAATTATTCTAACAATAAACGCACTGTTCAACCAGTTGGAATAAATACTTTTGGAAGATGCCTACCACCATTGCCGAATTTCTGAGATTACCAGATCCACATTACCGGCCATTGTTTTCGAAGATCTTCAGCATCTTTGTAAGTGAATTCAGGAGCAAATTGGACAACAATAATGCGACATGGAATATGGAGGTCCTTAACCGTAGCTGGAGGTTACATCGAGGATTCCATCGAAAATAAAAATTAAATTGCTGATAAAATGTTTCCTGGTACAAGCACCAGTTCTATCCCAGTGCAATATCACTGTCATTAGTTAGCGATGACGATCGTTCTGCAGTTGAATTGAATACTTCTTCCGTTACTTCTCAGGGAATTGATATCACCAATTGTTAAAACTTACAAATACATATTAGTGTTTATAAATAATTTCTCATAAGTAGGTAACTGTGTTCTGATTATTATTATAATATTCCATTAAAATGTTTCCATTGGATAGATTTATATTATTACCATTTCACTTACAACACTAGTGTTAAGAGTAAAAAGTCTTTATGGATAATGCACATAAAGCAATAGATGGTAAGTCCCAATTAGATTGTGTTTACATAGACTTCGCAAAGCATTTGATAAAGTTAATCACGAAATACTTCTAACCAAGCTTAAACTTTATGGATTCAGTGACCATCTTATTGAATTTTTCATTTCATACTTGAGAAACAGGAAACAGTCGTCAGTTATTGTAGTAAAGAATCTCATTTGTTTTTGGCGAGGTCTGGAGTACCACAAGGATCTAGATTTAGGGCCGTTACTTTTTCTGAATCTTCATAGACGATCTCCCTTCAGTAGTTGAATCAAAATATAGCCGATGATTTTAAGGTGTTCAAAGAAATAAGAGATGTTAATGACTACTTAATACTCCAAAATATCTTGACAAGATATATGAGTGGACCTCAAAAATAATCTTCACCTTATTCTTGGGAAATGCAAAATTATTACTTCCGCTTAATTTCATATATTATCTACAGGGACACATCATGGCCAGATAAAATATGATTTGGGGGTACTATTCAAATCTGATTTGAAGTTTGATGCACATGTTGAATATATCTCAAGAAAGGCTAGGAAATTACTCGGATTCATGATAAGGGCAACTTCAGTATTCATGATGTTCAGTGTATTAGAACAGTGATTTGGGATCCCACTAAAGATAACCACAAAAAAAAACGCTGGAGAACTATTTAATCAACAACAGAATAGAATGTACCTATTTGCTTGGGAAAATCTGTTTTTCTATTCCGTTCCGTTCCAATCATTGAGGAGTGTTGCGTCGTATGTGTTCACTTCACAATGAATATGATGATGATATTCAGTATGATATGTTCTCAAATAATATATCAAAATTTAAAAGGGAAGTTTCGAAAATAATATCTATTAATGAAGACACCAACTTATAAATGATTATCTGAGTCCACTACCTTTCATCTTTCATTTAAGATTTACTCTTTTATTTTTGAACGACATAAAAACGAGAACGATTTTTTTTTAGGTGATACAAGATTTTGAGTTATGTGTAGTAACATGTAATTAGGCTAATGTATGTTTGTTACTCAATAAATAAAAAAGTGATTTTGACACATTATGTGGAAACGTCAGTTTTTAATTCACATACCTATGACTGAAAAGCGTAATTTTTATTGGCAGTTGACAAACGATATTTTCGTTTATTTATTCATGTGAGGGGAACAAATGAATGGATTTTTACATGCTAACATTCTAACTCAATTATTAATAACAGGATACCTCAAATGGACACCTCGGAGCCAGAAAACAATTGTCCTTTAGGAAGACCAAAATGTAAGTATCCGTTGGTATCTGGATTTTTCAGCAATTCTTGTATTGAAATGAATGTTTTAAACTATTATGCCAAGTTCTTCCTTGTATGTTCAACAGTTTTGGGTCTAATGAAATGGATAAAATACTATAATTTTGTACATGCAATGATTGTGTTTTGAGACCTAGATAACAAAGTTCCTCCACTAAAGCACAATTCTACAAATTGCAGACGAAAGACAGTTCTGGACTAAATTTCGTTACACAGAAATACATTAATACGAGACACGTCTCGGGAAAAGCCAACGAAACTCTCCACAATTAAGAATGTGTTTGGAAAATAAATAGCCAGAGATTTGATTCCATACAGAGAACGCTACACCCCCCGAAATCGTTTAACTGATAAAACTGAAATTGTGTAGTCTGGAGTAGTGCGCTCACGTATTTATTGTATCCGAACGAATAAACAAAACAACAACTAACAACAAGCAAAGTTAATTAGAGCGAACAATAGTCATAAGTTTTCCGAGCTTTTGCCTGAGGGAGCCGGAATTAAGGGCAGGTATGTACGGGGTAGGCCTTCTTAGTGGAACTAAGACAAACAGGCGGTTATACACGGGCTCTTCTCTCTGATGAGTTGTACGTTGGCCTAACTAACCGTAGATCTCGACAAACCGCAGGGGAGTATACCGTGTGTTACATGAATGAGTGTTGAATAAGATCAAATGTGTGATTTGTTTATTATCTTCGGGATTTTTCCACTGCTTCGTCCAAAATTGAGAAAGCCTTACTATGAGAATCACTTGCTGTCCTATTTCTTACTATATATTGATGAACGGAAAAACTAGGGAACCGGTCGGTTGGTTATTCAAATTCAAAAATATGTATTTACCTATTTTGATAAATGTCTATAATTCATCCTATTGGATTTAGTAGGTTGGGGTTTAAATAAAATACATCATTCGTTTGAACCGTCTATTTTATATACGTTTCGTTCAAAAGCTGGTACGACACCTTTTATATATATATTAAATATATATATATATATATATATATATATATATATATATATATATATATATATATATATAAATATATATATATATATATATATATTGTTATGTTCGGAAGGACCAGTAATATATTTTAAAGGTGAAAAAGAAATAATTCCATAAAATATTCACAAAAATAATAAATATTTAATAGTTAGTAGTTCATGAGATATTGTTTTAAATTTTTTTGAGATTCTATTTCCTTTATGAAGCCTCTGTATAATATTGATAGGTAAAGATATGCAAATACTAGAATGCAATAATTTTCTTGCATTTTCAAAAGAGATTACAACATATAATGGTTTGAAATACAACAAAAGGTCTAGATTTACAAAATTATTCTGGATTAAATGTGATCAACAAAATTATAAGGTTGAAACATACAGTATATGAATTTGCATCTAACTAAAATAGCCAATGGGAGAACAAGAATCCTCTTGATGAAAATAGCCAATCAGGGAAGAGAGATGGTGAGATAAAAGATTTGAAATTGTGGAAAAGTAAGAACACCGAAACGTGAAAGATAATCATTATCAAACATTGTATTTAGTTTATAAGAAATGCAAAATATGTTCGTTGATAAGTTTTCTCAAATAACACCAAATTAGTGAAAGTGCGACAAGAAAGTGCGCGATTTTGAAAATTCAAATTAGATGACAAAACAGAAATGGTATCCAGGAGAAGAGAAAGCAAAGCGAGGAGATTGATTGGAAAAAAATTTAGGAAGAAGCTACGTACAAGAAATTCAGGATTTTCATTAATGACAAGGTAGTTTTTCCTACAATAACAATTCAATTCAAACACTGGATAATTTCGACAAAAATATATAAGGATAGAAGAAGATTACCTTTTTTGTTCTTCACATGAAAACTTGTCCAAGCTGATTTCGGAAATTAATTTGGATGGTTCCTTTGCAATGGAGAGTTCCGGGGAGGAGTGGATGAAACAGGAATTCAGATTATGGCCAGGTAATGCATCAGCGACATTCCAGCTCCAGGTATAAACTCTTTTAGTGCACATCACAAACTGAATCACTTTACAAAGTAATTCGTATATCTGAAGAACTTTATATAATTTGGTATTGAACTATAAAAGAATTCTTCCAACTCAAAGAAAAAAAGGGAGGTTATATTCACAATATCCATCACTGTTTTCATTATTTTATGAAAATTTGTCAATTGCTCATAGTTATAAGTTATCTATCGCAGGCCAGGTTGATATAAGTTTTCCTGAATAAAGGAAATAATTGTTTTGATAATTTCTGGTTAACTTTCCACAATGATATGCTGATATCTCACCGATAAACACTGAACTGAAATAGTTCGAATGACATCAAGACAGGCAGTGGCTCTGTTGCCAGTACCGACTCCTGAGGCGAAGGCGTTCCAACTGAGTTTAGTCGTGGTAAGAAAAGGAATTACAATGAGTAAAAATAATACAAATTTCACATATATTCAATAAAATTGTTATGGTATTGGATGGGAGAAATAACTTACAAAACATATTAGTATATTAAAGTATAAGTGGATAAAAAGGGCTTTAAAACACGCGCGATTTTTCGAGCACGACGGCGCAGCCGGAGTGCTCGAAATAGAGCAAGTGTTTTTAAGACCAGTTATCCACGAATACTTTACGTTATTTTTTTTTATTGGTGCACTTTGAAATCATATATACTGGTATTATTACTACAAAAAATAGAAATAAGAAGTAATAATGCAAGAAGGTTGAATTCGTGATGTGACATCAGTATACCTTTCGTTGTCATGGAAATGAGAAAAACATTCGTTTGCAATTTGTTACCAAAGATCAATATTTATTTGTCACCAGAGCTCAAAATGAATGATTCTAATATCGATTTTTTGAATAGTGAGGCAGAATCGCGGTTAATACCGCGAAAATCCAGTGATATATATAAAAAAGAATATGAAAAGTTCATCAAATGGATGGAGGAGCACATATAAATGAACGAATTGTGAGTAATATTTTATTTAACGTTACAAGGTACTCCTGTCAGATCAATAATCAAAAATTTGTCATTTAGACTTCACGTTTCTCGATTTGTTGATGTTGTCATGGTTACCTTTAAAAAACGCGCGTTTTTTAAAGTTCGATTTAAACACGCTGAGGCGTGCTTTAAATGGGTAAAAAGGGGCACCAATAAAAAAAAAATATAAATTGAAATTATTACATTCTACCCAATCATAACAAATTGACATCCAAAGTAAGGGCAAAATAACATTCATTATTTCATTACAATTTGACAATCAACATAAAGGCAAATAGGGTAATAACAATTTGCAGCAACGTGGCGAGAAAACAGTAACTTAAGCTGGCAATTATTATTACATAGCAATTATTGTTATTTCATAACAATTGTCGCCCAATGCGGTGCGAAAATATTTGTAAGCATAATAATAATAAATTAAATAAACCAACAAATATCCTATCATAACAATATATATATATATATATATATATATATGAAATATATATGTATATATATTTTTTTTTGAAAGGACCCTAACTCAAAAGTAAAAATCTGGAAGTAAAAATTTACATTTTTATTCAGACTGTTATTTGATTTCATATTCCAGTCTCGTTTGAGAACTCATATAGATCAATGGGACGAAGAAAAAAATCCAAGAAGGAGCACTCACTAGCAGTCATTGGTAACATTGAGCAAGACTGGCATCGCATTCACTAGGTCTTCAATACATTTTTGTCAACGAATATCTATTTTTTTTACACACTCCACAAAATGCCTACTTTGGATACTCAAAAGAGTCCGCTAAATGACACTTTACCGCACTAGGCCGGTTGAGTCGTCATGGCAACACTTTATCGGACTATTTTTGTTTACTCAGAAAACATATAATTAAAATCTTAGAAACGTTTTAGGAGATGCAATGAACTATGGATTAATTGATATTTCGTATGAAGCACACGATTGCTTCGAAATATTCTTTTGGAATACTATTTCATGAAAATTTACTGTAATAGTTGATAAGTATTTGACAAATATGTAATTGATAAACAATCGCTTTCAAAATGTTTCCACAACTTCCCTACACTACCCTATGGATGGTCATTAAAAATGCATGCACGGCTAGGAAATATGTGTGGCTTTTCTGTTCTGTTGATTTAGAAAGCTACACGTACGCAAATGGCTCTTCATATTCCGATTCGCCCGCTAAAGCCCCACTTTGCGTACTTGATATATAAACTACTATTACGCTTCCACGATCATCAGAAAGACCGGAAAAATTGGAAAATACATTTTCTAGAAGCAATATCACTTTCGGATTGACACTTTGAAATCAGTGTTTTCTGACATTGATAACCTGTCAAGGGGTAGATTTATTTGTTCAAAAATATGATTTCATGAACACCCTGTTCATATTTTCCACAGAATTAGAATGTTCCCAATGTTGTTCAACACATTAATATAGAAGTGCTTTATTGACTGGTTATTCTACACGGATCCGATAAAAAAGTGTACGCGACATACCCAAACTGTTTTTGCGGACCTATTATGTAAATTACTTTTTCATTATCTTTCCGAATTCAGATATTTCCTTTATAAGTGTACCTCAATAGACTGTGAAAATTGAAGGAACTTGACTTTTTAATTCTTCTGGACCTTCGAAGGTTTTTACACGAATTGAAATAGTACATTGTATACCTAGTAGGGAAAGCTGCACATTCCTGGACAACCGTAAAGATTGCCTGTTGAGGCATGGCCGAGACTAGCAAAACTGAGTCTGGAAATGTGGCTTTCCTAGGAATATACATATTATTTTTTCGAAAATTATTCAAAACAAATAAAATTATTACAATCAACTTGTTAAAATGTTGAGAAAAGCATTATTAATTTCATTTATAAATCAATGATGCCATGAAATATTTGTTTTGACATTGTTTCCATCATTTTTTCAATATCTAACGAATGTAGTTCAATGTCCAGCGTGGCTATAGCCAGGAAAGTGGTTGTTTTCTGTTGGATATTCACAAAAAAAAACTTAATTCGCAGAAAAATATTTTTTATTCAATATTCAATCGAGAATGTTGATGAGTGATGATGACTGTTCCATTTCTGGAACCCATCCCCCACAGAACAACGGAAGCAGTAAATACTGCTCCATTGGATTTGTTGCCAACAATATCCAGAAAAAAATCTAACTATGCATACAATCGTAAGAATAAAAATGCAAGTTCTTTCTCAGAAAATGTTGTGATGGCATACTTCTTGGAGCTTGGTTCCAAGATGGAATCTTCCACTTTGTGGGCAAACCATTCAATGTTGAAGGCAACCCTTGCAATTGACATGATGTGGATATATCTGAATATCCAAAACTCCGTTCATTATTGAAACGACAGGCAGAACGTTATAGGACAAAAAATCCAAGATTTTGACTTAAGGAAGATTCAGATAGAGAATATATTTAATGATTAAGGTAAGACACAAAACACCAATTTTTATTCGGATTATTTGCTTGTCTTATTTATTGTTGTAGGTTGCTGTAATATTTGGTATTACTGAAGCTTGTCGAATAGACGAGTTAATTGAAATGACCTTACAAGATGTTGAAGACCTAAATTGAGCTTTATTGGCATATAGACTCTAAACGAATACATCAGGATCATTTGTAGTAAATGAAATGTTTGCCGCAAGTTTGTGGCTTTTAGACTACGAGACATTGAATAATATCTAATATTTCTTTGGTTGGTACAGATGGCAACTGAAATGTTCGCAGCAGAAAATAATCAACAAAATAACTCTACTGGTTTCAATGTTTCCCCAATACCCAATATTAATTATTGTCAAACAAATGAAATTATTAGGGTGGAAAATAATCAGCAAAATAACCCCACTAGTTCCCATGTTCGTCCAGGGTTCAATAGTGTTTTTGACCGCCAACTCAGTTGCAAAGCAACCTTCGGAAGTCAGAGACTTGTGTGAGTTGACAAGACGGGGACCTTAGCTTTTTAAGTGTGGTCCGAAGCCGAGAGGGAAACACTTACCCAAAATATGTACACCAAAATTCAATAACTGATAATGAACAATATTTGAATTATACTGAAAAATACGCAAACTAATGAAATATTAAATATATTTAGAATTAAAAAATTTAAAATTAAAAAGGTTTAATACTAGAGATGTTTAAAAATTGAAATTGGGATTAAATAAAATATACTGAGGGTATTGAAATTACTCGAAAGATACTAAGTTTGAAATGTAATGGAAATAAATGGAACATAGTGACTATAATATTTGGGGTAATTAAGGTAATAAAAACGAGATGAAACTATTGAACTGAAGGAATCAACGTATAATTCACCCCATGTTTTTTACAAAAGTACCTGAAGTGTATATCTGTTGGTAAGAAATCAAAATGAAAGTTTTCAAGTTATTGGGGCATATTATTATATTTCATTAAGAAATACTTTATTTGAGGATAAGGGAAAATAACGGAAGAATGAAAAGTAGTCTAAAATAAATATTTTTGATAAATAAAATAAATAATATATAATAATATAATAAATAAAGGTGTAAATGTCAAACTAAAAACAAAATATATGCCGACAAACCATCAGATCAACTCTAGGAAAAATCTACCAGAAAAAATAACTGTTATTTTTGCGGTCCAGTTTACTTATGCCTACACTGGAAAAACAGTTTATTCATAGTTAACTAAATTAATTAACAACTAATAAACTATTTATTCGAATAATTTATAACAAATAACACGGAAAAGCAAAAACGTAAATGTGTAATATCTGTTTTTCATCACTCATTCACTATAAATAAACTTAAAATTATTAATGAATACATGTCTTGTAATACCACCCAACAAATGATTTTATTTGGAATAAATTCATATCGTTAATTATAAACATACGACCTCAACAAACTTTATTTTTCATTAGTAAATTTGTTATCGAGATTATTAATATTAAATAAAATATTTAATATCAAATAAAATTTTTTTCTTTATTTATTGTAAATAAAAGGCACTCGAACAAATATTTATTAACTATAAGCCGTATCTTTGTTACCAGTGTACAAATAAATATCAAACTATAATATTCAAAAAAAATGAGAAACCGCAGAGATAGGTCAATGTTCATACCATGTCTGAAATATCACAGTTCGTAAGTAAAGAAAGTGTCGAATAAAAAAATATAACTGTACTCAAATAATCCCCAAGTGGATCAGAAATACGGATTCCTACATTAAGTCCAATTTGTATTTTTTGTTGATTTCGTTTAATGATGGATTACTAATTGGAAACGGATGGGAAACTTGCAAAGATTTTGGACCTTCGAAAATAAATTTAATCGACACGTCCAGTATGTCGTTCGACATTGGCCACACAAACGAATCAAGATCATATTTCAAAAAATTTATCACTAGTTTTTTTTTCAATACCCTTTATCTCCAATATACCAGCTATTGAATTAGGTAAAGCTTAAAATGAATGCAGCGAAATGCACATCGGCGTTTTGGTTACTTCTTCAAAGTAATATAATGATCTTCGATTATTGTTTGTTTGGCGCCGACTCAAAATTAGTTACTCACATTAGTTTAGGAGCTCAATTATCATTAAGACTAAGAAGGTTTATTTTATTTTTTGCTTTTCATTTGATTTTTTCGTCGGTTTAATTTTTTGTTAAAAAGTTTTTATTTTGCATCTCGATGGCATCACTACTCGTATATGTATTGATGAAACTATTACATGAAAGATGCCCTCTTCGGTACCGAAACCTCGCCTCCTTTATTTCGAAGTTTCCCATTGCTCCTTTCCGAATTTCTTCCTCCACCCTCATCTGAGCATTCCACCCCTATAAATTATCGTATCTTGTTGTTGCATCGGGGCCTTCTGTAGCGAATTTCTATTTAAATCTGTTCCATTCATAATACACGAGATAAGAGATGCTGGAGATTACATACAATGTAATATAGGAAACACGGAGAGAAGCAGTGATGGAGGCACAAGGCATTTAGCGGGGACCTATTATAATAAATCGGCCGCTGCAGATCTGCCATGATAATGGAATAGAGTTACAGGCTTTGTACAAGCATTATCAGACTAGTATCCTGACCATTATGTTCCCATTACGGGACACGTTCCAGGAACAATGTCCTCTCTCTCGATTGTCCTCGGAATGTGTTGACTAATTGAAGGACAAAGGTATTGCAAGAATCAGCGATGCGACGAATTCCCCGACATTGATGCAAATGCAGTTCTTTCTTTCAAACAGGATTGTGTTCGTTTGATTACATTAACAGAAAATAATGGCCTATGTATTCAATCCGTGAACAAAAAATATCCAATATGATATATCCAACATAGGGATGAGTTTATTTTGAGTGAATATCACGAAATACCAATTTAGATTTCCCAATTTCTCTATTTCTTATACCATTTTTGTGTTTCGATTCCGTTATTCTCTAAGGTCTTGACAATTTTTTCATGTAAGTTTTACCACAAACACATGGAACACTGTATACACAATTTTTTTAAATTTTGTTCTTCGTTTCTTGGTTTTGTTCGGGTTGAATCCGATCACAACGTATTACGAGTTTTGAATGCCGTTCTGACATTGAATTTGTTGCCGATTTTTTCAATTTTTCGGAAAGACCCGGAACGTATGGAATTACATTGTTACTAAAGGTTGATGTTGAGGGTTTCGGTGTTGTTGATTGTCTTGGTGTTGTTTTTTAATCTCAATTTGATGGATCTTTGATCTAATAATAATACTAATATTTATTTTCATTAAAGTTACAGGCATGGACATGAATGATGAAAAAAAAATTAAAATAAAAATGAATCAAATGAATGAATACATGCTGAATGAATGAAGTGAGTATAAAATATACAAATATATGAATTAAAAACATGTAAAATAAGTAAATCCAAACATGTAAAATGAGTAAATGTAAAGATGTTAAATGTTAAAGATGTGAAAATATAAAAATATGAATTAGAAAATGTACAAATGCAAAAATGTAAAGATGTAAAAATATAAAAATATAAAAATGTAAAATTGTTAAAATGTAAAAATTTAAAAATGTAAAAATGTAAGAATGTAATAAGAAAAATTTTAAAATTGTGTAAATAAAATATACAATAAAATACAATAACAAAGTAAAATACAGAAAATACAATAAACTATGTGAAAGAGAAATCATGAAAAATAATTAACAAAAATTTTGATTGCTACCAACATAATTGACTTCGGCTATGATGAATGATGAATCATACGGAAATATTGATAATTTTCACCATGTTTTCTATAGACAAATCTTGCAACCAAACTTTAATTTTTTTTTTGTAAAGAGAAGTATTATTTATATCTCTGATGGTCTGTGGAACCTGACAAAACAGTTTTGGGGCTGTGTAGTAGAATGACTTCTGACCAATCGTTTTTGTAGTCTTTTCTATAAAAAACTCCTTCTTTTGTTTGTGTCTTGTGTTATGTTCATGTTTTATGTATTTTAATTCTTTTCTATTTTTATATTGTAAGCAAGAATCTTATAAAAATAAAGTTTTTTCAGTTCGAGAATAGGTATCTCTTTGAATAGTTTTTCTGTAGGATATGTACGTTCTTTATTGTAGATAATCTTCAAAAAGTATTTCTGCATTACTTGCAATTGTTCTATATGACAGTTGTACACTCCTCCCCAGGCAGATATTCCATATTGAATATGAGATTCTACAAGTGAATGGTATAAAATTTTAAGTTCATGTATTTTGAGAAATTTTTTAAGATGCTTGAATGTGTACAGTATTGATCTTAGCTTTTTCAAAAGTTTATTCATGTGGATGTCCCATTTAAGGTGGTTATCAATTTCGATTCCAAGGTATGTAGCATACTTCACACATTGGATTGAATAAGTTGAATTTTCATCTTTTAATGTAATCTGATCAATATAGGGTTGGTTAGATTTATTGCAAGAAAGCGTTATACACTTTGTTTTTTCCAAGTTCCGTGTTAGATCCATTTCGCTAAACCAATTTTTAATTTTTTTCAGGTTATGTTCCGCTTTGTTCTTAGCTTCCTCCCAAGTAGCAGCCGTAAAGAGAACTACGGTATCGTCTGCAAAAGATGATATATTTGCATCTGCTTCGAGACAGAGTACTCCGTTGATGTATATTAAAAAAAGCACTGGGCCTAAAACTGTTCCTTGCGGTACACCAGTTAATAGTTTTTGAGGCTCACTTATTTCGTTTTCAATTTTTACATACTGTGTCCCATTACTAAGGTATGATCTAAGTAACTCATGTACGATTCCTCTGATACCGAGGTCTTCCATAACATCCATTAATTTTTCATGGTTAACGGTGTCGAAGGCCTTTGCTATATCTAGAAAGACACCTATTGAACATTTTCCTTGGTCCAGTGATCGGTATATATTATTTGTTAAATGAACAATAGCATCTTCGGTTGATTTTTTCGATCTTAAATCTTCTTGGATATACATTATCTTCAAGAACATTTTTTATAAAAACAATTCCTTCTCTTAAATTATGTGGAGTTGAAGAAATCAATTCAGCTGTGTCATAAAGAGTTTGGAGGACACCTTTTTTGATACTCATTTGATGATTTGAATTAAATTGAGGTATCTGTTAGTGGTGTCTCTTTTCTGAAAACAGTAGTTTGAAAATGATCTGGATATTTTTTTAAACATCTAGAAAGAAGTTTGATGGTTTCCTTCTATTTCTTCAGTAAATTTTATCGGGGGTTCCTTTCCATTGATATGACTGAAAAAAATTTCAAATTCTTGTTTGCCATGTGGCCAAATTATGAAAATGTCATCTACATATCTCCACCAGACTTTGAGACACTTTTGGTAGGTATCTATATACTTTTCTCCAAAGTTTACCATGAATATATTAGTCACACTTGGGGATACTGGGGAACCTATGGCCATCCCAAAGTTTTGTATTTGGAATTTTTCAATTTAGTTTTGTTGTCAAAAATGCAGTAACGTATTAGGGCAAATTTAGCAATTTTTCTTTCTCAGAACGGATAACTAATAATTTTTACTTCCAAGGGGAGAGAACACCCAAAATATGGAGAACAGACTTCTAGACAAAGAATAGTTTATTATTATATCAGACAGTAAAAATATGCTCTACCTGTGAGTGGATAAATGTTTTATCACTTTTCTGAGTTCCTGCGTAATGTTACCCGAAATATTCGGCGCATTAGAGCTCTCTTGGTCTATGCAAATGCAACAATTTCCTGTAGAATGTACAGTATCTTATTGTATTCCTGTGATCTGCAAAAAAAATGATTTTTACATGTATGTTCTTGGATATGAATATCAGGTTCAATGGAAAATATTTATGAGGAGGGAAATACATATCGAATAATATCAAGAACTTAATTAAATTCAAGGAATTAATCAACACATATTTATTTAACAAATAATGAACTACGAATGTGACTTAGTCAAGAGAATACCATAAAATCAGATAATCCCGATAAGTTCTCAACAAGCTTATGGATATACGCGAATTCTTTTTTTTTCTACCTCAACTCACATCAACATACATGAATCTAAATCAATCAGAAATCCAAACGTCTCACAGACAGAAATGCCACTCAACGACTTCTTCATACCGTTGATAGATATGGCACTTAGCCTCCAAGCATAATATACCATAAGAAAAAACTGTTTTCCGAATCGATTTTCATTTATCTTTTCCTATTTCTGCTCAGATTCTTTCAATTGAATGACATATTTCAGTCCGGTTGTTTTCGTTTAGCGAATCTCTTACCATATTTCACCAAAATAAAGGGTATTCGAATAGTGAATTTACAACCCATTCCATTTTGCTTGTAACCCGAATAAGGTTCTATAAATAGTGCCTAGGATTATTCTGTGAATTGATGTAGTATTTCTAGGAGACTGGGATGTCGAAGCATTATGTAATGGAGCTTTTATTCAATTATTTGTTTTCTATCGTTAAAACTGCTGTCTAGCCTATGAATAAATTCAGTGGCCTTCACGATTACTACGGCAATTATATGTCTTCACGTTTCTAAGAATGTGACAAAAAAATTGACATTCTCCAATTATTTATTTATTATTCGGGTTTTCAACAGGTTGAGTTTACAACCCAGTAACAGAAAACCGCACAATCATGTAATTTCGGTACAATCACTATTCAAAAATAATCAAATTAGGTATATGTGACCTGTTAAAAATTATTATTGCTAAGAATAGATTCACCATTCTGACTTTGTCATACAACAATTGAGTTTAATTCAATTCTACTTAATTGGGTATAGAGAAAGGAAAAAAAGTTAAAGAAAAAAACAGCAAACAGAAAAACAATGAATGTACAACTTTGAACCATCCTTTGTGTAATACATGTCACCAAAATATACAAGTCTAGCTACTAGGAGTGAACAATGGAATTAATCAACATGACAAAAAATAAATCATATAACCTCTACAAAGCAATTATAGGTGAGTTCTCCGACGCAATTGTTCTATATTTCTGAGGGTAGAACAGTTTTGGTGATCGTAAGCAACGTCTCCCAACATGGAACTGTAACTTACTGAATATATCTGAGCAGTCAATGAAACCAGATACCAGTTTGTGCAAAAAAATTATATAGCTAACATTTGGATATGATATTATCATACCGAGCAGATTACAGTGTACACCGATCTCTCCCAACTTCACTTTGAGTGTTTCATCAATCTGTTCATGTCAATCCATTTTTTTTTAATTTTTTTTTATGTTCTGTTTTTCACGGAAAGGGATATCCTGTAATGTTCAGAGAACATCGTGGGAACCAAGGGAAAGAAGGTAGGAGTTGGTGTTCTTAAATTTCTGGAGGTTGTATGCCTCGGGGAACACCTCCCTAGGCAATGAGTTCCAAAGCCTCGCTGTTCGTTGGATGAACGAGTCTTTGGAAAGTGATGTTCTGCAGGTCTCCAAAGTGACCACGAAGGGGTGTGATGACTGAACTCGACGGGTTAGTCTCGAAGAGACTGCCAAAGCAGGAACGATTGTTGATATTTCAGAAGAGCATCGCCCATGAAAATATCTATAAAATAGAGACAAATCGCCAACTTTTCTACGGTGTTCCAGACAAGTGAGCGATTACAAACTCGCTCACCGACGAGACGAATTGCCCTTTTTTGGACAGAATCCAATAGCCTCAGGATATGTTTAGGTGCCGCGCTCCAAATATGGGAACAGTATTCCAGGACAGGTCGGATATGTGCCTTATAGATCATAAGCAGCTGAGTGGGGGTGAAATAGCTCTTGGCACGAAACAAAAAACCAAGTTTTTGGGATGCACTTTTGGCAATGGACCTCACGTGATTTTCCCAGGAAAGGTTATTGCTGATAGTATACGAAGCATCGATATGGATGACTTCAGTGGTATGGTTACTCCTGACAAAGTTATGTTAGGCACAGTGAGATCGGCTTTTCTAGAGAAAAGACATGCTTGTGTTTTGTTTGCATTGAATTCTACCAAGTTATTAGATCCCCACTCGAGAATTGTTGCTAAGTCCATATTTATATTATTAACATTTCTTCCTCGTTCATTTCTGGTTTCACGGGCTGATATAGGGGCCCTGGAAGAGAAAGCGGTATGGAGGGTACTATCATCAGCAAAGCTGTGTACTGGACATGAAGTTGCTTTCAACAGGTCGTTGATGTGAAGTAGAAATAGTGTTGGTGCGAGAATAGATCCTTGCGGAACACCAGCATTTATGAGTAGAGTGTCAGATGAAACTCCATCGACCACTACATGGAGAGACCTGTTTGAGAGAAAACTAGCAAGCAGAGAACACAGCTGAGGGGGCAAGCTATAAGACGGAAGCTTGGCGAGGAGTCCCTGGTGCCAAACTCGATCGAACGCCTTGGAGATATCTAATGCCACAGCTAAAGTTTCTCCATACTTTTCAATAGATAGCTGCCATATATGTGAGACGTAAGCGAGCAGGTCACCAGTTGATCTCTGATGGCGGAAGCCATATTGCCTATCGTTGACAATTCCTGAGTCTTCCAGATATTTCATGAGCTCGATGTTGATGGCTTTTTCCATCACCTTTGAAATAATAGATAGCAGTGCGATAGGTCTGTAGTTGCTAGGTAGGGCCTTTTTCCCTTTTTTAGGGACTGGCTGTACTCTTGCAATTTTCCAATTGGACGGAAATACTCCCAAATTGTAAGAGTGGTTGAACAACTTGCAAAGAACAGGTGTTAGTTCGGGGGCACATTTCTTGAGAACAATCGGCGGGATTCCGTCAGATCCACAGGCTTTGTTGGTGTTGAGACCCAGCAAAATCTTTCTGATAGTACGTTGGCGAAAGGTGATCTCGGGCATGTGACTGTCAATAGGTGTAATGTTCGGGGGTTGTTTTCCCGATGAATCCAGAGTGGAATTTCCAGCAAATAGGTGCGCAAAGATATTGGTTTTTTCCTGGGCAGTCGTTGCTAGTGTTCCATCTTCTTTGGTTAGAGGAGGAAATGAGCTGGAAGTGAAGTTTCTTTCCACAGCTTCGGCGAAAGACCAAAATGAACGGGATCCGTTAGGACATTCAGCAAGTTTTGATCTTATTTTGGCATTGTGGGCATCTTTTGAGCATTCTATTGTCTCTTTGCTACTCTGGTCTCAGGGCCCGGATTTTTTAGCCATCGATGGTATGCTGCCTGTTTGGAAGCCACAGCTCTAGAGCAGTTTCTGTTGAACCAGGTCTGTTGTAGACATCTTATTTACCACATGTTGAATGATATTATTGGGTCAGTTTGTTTATTCCAGTAATTCCACCATAAAAGGTTGCTGGCTATAGTATTAAACCATTCATGATTGTTTCATTTATTTTGAGCTAATACATTTCATATGAAATTATCCTTTTTCAATGTAATCAGTCGTTGTAGGTGTCTCATAGTACCTGCTGTGCTTTTGCTAGGTGTACCACCTCTCTCCATTATTTTCGGCCCGTTATTGATTTCCTTCAGTGTTCTCTACCTTTAATTGTTTGATCTTCAACAATATGTTCCTTTCATCTGCTATTTGATTTATCCCTGGGTCTGTCGTACATATACATTTGGCTCCATTCAGTTGTGGATCTCAGTGCTGTCTTCTACTTTATTCAGGATAAAAAATACAGTTTAGCTTAATAGGAAAAACAAGTGAAGTGACTGAATGAAGTTTAGTGAGCGATAAGTGCTGATGCACTTGTTTCGCGTGAAGAAGTGGGTTGTGTTGAAAAAAGAGTATAAAAGTATACATTATTTCTGACACAAACGAGACACACATACATTATAAATAAGTTAAAAAAAGATATGTGCTGAAATATTGAGATTTGGAGTATACAGTGAGGACGTATAAAGTCCTCCCTCTTCCTTAACTTTTGAACGGAACAAGCTGTCGAGGTCGGGTAAGATTCAGGTAAAAAGGTGCCACTTTAACCACTTTTTGGCATAAAAATGATTGTGGTCACGTGGTCTAGTGTCAAGAGGGCACCATCAACTTTTTTTTTAACGTAAAGGGGGGGTCACGTGGCTTCTGGTTCCGAAGGCCTTTTAAATTTCTATCCAACACCGCTTCGTTTGTGAAAATCTGCTGAGCCGTTTCAAACTGACAAGCGTTTGAAATTTGCTTCAAATATTTTACAAATAAATTAAAAACCTAAATAACTTTTAATTGCAACAGAATTTTGAGTAACAATTGCAACTATTTCAACAAGTGCTCGAAATGTTCACCGTTCACGTCTTGACAGAAAAAAAGTCGGTTGTGAAATTCATTCCGAACGTTATTAAATGTTTCCGGGGTAATACTGTAACACACATCTGTTATTCGGTCCATAAGTTCCTGGAGTGACTGTGGCTGCATGACGTACACCTTATATTTTATGTACCCCCACAGAAAAAAGTCCATAGGTGTCATAGCACGTGACCTAGCTGGCCATTCAATGGGGCCACGTCGGCCTATCCACCGTCCCGGAAAATTCTCGTTAAGCTATTCACGGACAGGTCTGTAGTAGTGAGGGGGTGCACCATCTTGTTGAAAGGTAACATCCATGATAAAATCATTTGGGTTTGCCCAAACTACTTCTTGAATACTGTGATGGATCTGAGTTCGAAGCATATTCAAATACAGATGCCCAGTTAAATTTTCTGCCATAAATATTGGACCTATGATAGGGTCACCCAAAATACCAGCCCATACGTTGATCTTCTCTGGAATTTGAGTATGACCCTCTCGAAAAATGTGCGGATTTACGTCTGACCAATAACGCACATTCTGTCTATTTACTGTTCCATTTAGATAAAACGTACTTTCATCACTGAAACAAATAGAGTTAATGTAACCGGGATTTTGGGTTATGCGGTTAGACATGACCTTACAAAACTGCAGTCTTCTATCCGGGTCGTCTTCTGTTAATTGATGCAAAAAAATTAATTTATATGGGTGAAATTTGTGTTTTTAACATATTTTTTCACAGTGGTCGTAGATACGTCACAAGCTGTGGCTACCGTTTTCGTTGTTTGTTGCGGATTATTAACAACAGCTGCCAGAACGTCGATTTGCTGTTCTTCTGAAATAGATTTTCTTCCAGATCATTTTTCCCTCGTTACGCAACCAGTCCGTAGAAATTTACTTACCTTAAGTAGGTACGAGATATTGGATTATTTGGGAAGCGCTCATTAAATATTCTTTCTGTTTCATGGTAATTACGCCTAGCTTCAGCGTAAATTAAAATTGCTTCGGTTTTTTCTTCTGAAGGACGAGAACGAGGCATTCATTTGAAATTTATAAAGAAATGCTGAAACCTATGACAACTGTCAAAAGTATCGATATGATTAACGTCACTATTAGACTGAGACTGAAATGAAATGCAACTTGGAATATCCAGCAGAATAACTAGGGTATAAAAAAATTAATCAAAAAGCACATTTTAAAGTACAAATAATATGCGAACCTTTTTTACCACGAAAAAACTACTTTTCGACCAGAATCAGTAACGGAGTTGAAATTCTGCTGCAATTAATAGTTAAACCAATGTATTTGTAAAATATTTGAAGCAAATTTCAAACGCTTGTCAGTTTGAAACGGCTTGGCCGATTTTCACAAACGGAGCGGTGTTCGATAGAGAATCGGAAGGCCTTCGAAACCAGGAGCCACGTGACCCCCTTTACATTAAAAAAAAAGTTGTTGGTGCCCTCTTGACACTAGACCACGTGACCACAATCATTTTTATGCCAAAAAGTGGTGAAAGTGCTTTTACCTGAATTTTACCCGACCTCGACAGCTTGTTCAGTTCAAAAGTTAAAGGGGAGAGGACTTTTTACGTCCTTACTGTATACATTATGGAGGGAACATAGAATACAATGAGTGAAATCCTGCTATGATGCATAATGGAATATTTCGGAAGGGTGGGGGGAGTATTAACATTCACATATGGATGCACGTACACACATTGTACATATTGTTACAACAGGGTGATGAGCGGGATAGGACCAAATGCAATACAATATTATAACAGGCAAAGGGTACATACGAATAATAAAGTGCAAGTGCAAAATGCAAAGTGCAAGTGCAAAATTTGTACGCACATCCGCCCATGCTCAACTAAGGCGGGTACAGTCTGGAGGATGATGCAATAAGGGGTGTTAATTTTCATTATCTGTTAAAGTGTATTCCGTAACTTTTCTAACAAATTGTCTGTCTCTCTCAAAAATGAACAACTTTTTTTCTCAACAGTTGTTTCGATGTTATATTCTTAATAATTTTTGGTAATGTGATGATATACAATTCAATTGCAGAAAAAGAGAATGCTCTTTGATTAATTGATTTTTTCACGATAGTGGGGTAAGTGAGTTGTGCGCGATGACATGTATTATATTGGTGGTTTCTGGAATTTGATGTGTTGCGATATAAATGATATCTTACGCTGGTACAAAAGAAGTATAATTGCCTTATATCCATCAGTTGACATTCTTCATATAAAAGATCTGACGGGAATCTCGACATTATTAGTTTAAGAAATCGTCTTCGCAGTATTTATGAAGGACTTATATGTGCAGCACAGCTGAACCCCAGGTAATTATGCAGTACCTTAAGTGGCTTTCAATAAGGGAAAAATACAGCTAGCTCTCTGGATGGTAAGCACTTTTTTAAACAACGGAATTTATAAAGGACTGTTTGTAGTTTTTTAATAACGTATCGTATATGAAAATCCCACTTTAGGTTACTATCTATATATACTAAATACTTTATTTCTCTTACGGAGTGGATGGTAATTCCTTGTGCAATCACGTTGATGTTCTCGAAAGGGGAGACCTTAGACATGTTGCAACTGAATGGTAGAAAGTTTGTTTTATCCAAATTAAGTGTCAAGAGTCTGTAGTCAAACCATTGTTTGAGTATTATAAAATTTGTCTCTACTTTATTTTTAAGATCATTCCACGTTTCCTCTTCTGTAGGTAGAACCTCACTCACTAATTTGATAATTTCCACAATATTTTTTTCGTATTATATCTTCTACTGTATCATTCATCATCTGCCCCACTCAATTTTTGGAACCCATCTTAATGTAAATCTCTTAAGCTTGAATAATTGCCTATTGCAATGAAACTGTATCCTTTTTGTATTATCTCATTTAAACATTAATTTTCCTGTTTGATAATATTTCTAGGTAGGTTCTTAGGGGCCGTATGTATTTCGCATTCAAAATGAATAATTGTTTCCTCTTCTCTATCAGAGAAAGTGTATTCAGGTTCATTTCGTACATGTTTAATCCTCTCAACTTCGTTTGTTCCTTCAATTTCGAAATTCTCAATTCTTCATACCACTATTCAGTACCGTCATAATCCTGGTTTGCTTTTTTGGTTGATTTTTTATTGCCACTAACAACTCTTGGGAGTCATATTACCAGCGGCAATGTCGTTAATATGGAACCTTTTTGCGACCACCATGTTTAGCGAAAATTTTCAAACTTTGATGATGACTTGTTTTTACCCGACCTGGAATCTATCAACTGAAAAATAATTCACAAATGTAGATATATCGCAAAAGATCTCAGAAATGTTTTGAATATATGTCGGTTCAATCAGAGTAAGCAGCTTATCTCAATTTCAATTCCAATCTCAAGCACTATTTGAACATCAATTAACAAATATATCATCATCAATGATCTAGATGCACTCAACAACTATTTTTCTAATTCCATTTCCCTCGTAACGATGGTTACAGTAGAGAATTACTGAATGAATACTTACACGTCAGAGATAATAATTTAGTTAACTTTTTTTCGGTTAGAACTCAAGAAGTTGATTTAGAACTAGTGCAAATCGTTCAGACATAGTAAACTTGAGAATACTAACTTTTGTTCTGCTTATTTTAAGCGCTGGGCTCACCTATACAGAGTGGCCACTTTTTTAATGGGATTGTATTGGTAACTTTTAAACCATAAGAGTTAGACGGTCGGTCAAATGGAGGAAAAGTTGCATTCATAGAAGCATTGTCGAACATTTCAAACAAATCGGGATTATCAGGGCCGGTTATTGAGATATCATAAGAAAAGTAAATTCTGTCACTTTGATTTTTCTTTTTTTCCCACTTTATTTCGAATATTATCAAAAAATGTCACAGGAGTTTTTTATTCGACAGTAAATTATCCTCAATTTGACATAATCAGATTTCGTATCCAACGTTTTGTACGCTCTGGGCCACCCTCAACCTCATTTTTTTCAATACGGACCTGCATATTTTATGACACTTTTCAAAATAACTTCTAACGCTGAATTCAACGATATATCATACAATGTCATTCAAAGTTGATTTTCAGGTGATTTTGACCCTTATCCAAATTTCTTTGTGTCGGATCTGTATTACATTTAGGTACCTTTAGTTTAATTAACAACATGCAATACATTTCGATAAGAAAATCAACTTACTCATCTTCAACTGAATGGAACGTAATAGAATCAAAGCAAGAAAAAAGTAATAATTATTTACAAATTTCAAGAGGTGAAAAACCTAATTCATAATAATTAAACGAAACTATAATTTAATGAACGAAAAATCAAATGATTATTCGAAAGTAAATGATGAACATTAATGAAGTAAGTGTTCGAAATGTCCACCATTTTGTAAAATGCACTTTGCGGTTCTGGAATCCATACTTCTTATACATTTGCTTATTTCGTCTCCTTGAATACCTTCCAATACATTCTCAATCTTCTCGCGAAGAATCTCTATTGTCGGATTCGTTGTATCATTAATTTTATTTTTGAGATATCCCCAAAAATAAAAATCCAGCGGATTCAAATCCGCAGATCTGGCAGGCCATGCTATTAGACCTCTTGTTCCAATCCATGAATCGGGAAAAGTTCGATTTAGATAGTCTGTGACTATTCTTGAGTTGTGTGGACCACATCCGTCTTGTTGGAACCATGGACTATTACGCCGATACCGTATAGGAAGATCATCCAACATTTCTTCTATAATTTCTACATATTTTGCTCCGGTTAGGTTGCCGTCAATAAAATAGGGTCCCAGTAATTTATTATTCAACAAACCGCACCATTTGTTGAAAGAAAAACGATATTGATGTCTAACTTCATGAATTAAGTGAGGTTTTCTTGGCATAAAAATATTTGTTCCTTCGATTGAACATGCCAGAATTTGTGAATGTCGTTTGTCTCCCAAATTAAAATTTTTTTTCCACCTTCCGTTGAAACCAATTACAGAATTGCAACCTTCTCTCATGATCATTGCGATATAGTTTTTGCACGGCTTGGTATTTATAGTCATGGTATCCGTGTCTCTTGAGTATTTTATTAACAGCACTTTTTGATAAATTGCATTCACTGGCCATAGTTCTCGATCCTATTCCTGGATTCATTCGAATTTGGGCCAGAACATTGATGTCATTGATAGGCTCGTTTCGTCGTACATAAGGACCTCTAGGTTTGATGAATGAATTATGTGCAAGTAACGTTGTAGATAAACGTCGAAACATTTTAATATTTGGTGTTGTTCTTTCAGGATATAATTCACCATACCTTTGTTGTGCTTTGAACGAATTTCTATCTAGTTTTATGTACACTTCGTACATATCTCTTCTCTTCATTTGTGTATCTTACCATATCGAATAAGTTAAATTGAAATAACTCAGAAAAGTATTTAATGACAAGTTCTTGTGACACAATAATAAACGAAGTGACAAATATATGACATTTCTTGTTATGTTCTTTTTTATCCACGGCCTACTACTTGAAAATAATACATTCAATAAACCTAGAGTTGTGTGTATGTAAGAAAAAACAAGTCTATCAACGATATCAATGTTCTGACCCAAATTCAATTGAACCCAGAAAAAAAATCGAGAACTGTGGCCAGTGAATGCAATTTATCAAAAACTGCTGTTAATAAAGTAGTCAAGAGACGCGAATACAATGATTTTAAATTTGAATACCAAGCCTTGCAAAAATTATATCGTAATGATCTCAAAATAAAGTTCGATTCTATAATTTTTTCCAACGGAACAAATGACAAATCCAACAATAATGATTCCTCGCAAGAAGATTGAGAATGTATTGGAAGGTATTCAAGGAGACGAAATGAGCAAATGTATAAGAAGTATGGGTTCCAGAACCGCAAAGTGCATTTTACAAAATGGTGGACATTTCGAACACTTACTTCATCAATGTTCATCATTTACTTTCGAATAATCATTTGATTTTTCTTTCATCAAATTATAGTTTCGTTTAATTATTATGAATTAGGTTTTTCACCTCTTGAAATTTGTAAATAATTATTACTTGTTTCTTGCTTTGATTCTGTTACGTTCCATTCAGTTGAAGATGAGTAAGTTGATTTCCTTGTCGAAATGTATTGCATGTTGTTAATTAAACTAAAGGTACCTAAATGTAATACAGATCCGACCCAAAGAAATTTGGATGAGGGTCAAAATCACCTGAAAATCAACTTTGAATGACATTGTATGATATATCGTTGAATTCAGCGTTAACAGTTATTTCGAAAAGTGTCATAAAATATGCAGGTCCGTATTGAAAAAAATGAGGTTGAGGGTGGCCCAGAGCGTGGGAAACGTTGGATACGAAATCTGATTTGGTCAAATTGAGGATAATTCACTGTCGAATAAAAAACTCCAGTGACATTTTCTGATAATATTCGAAATAAAGTGGGAAAAAAAGAAAAATCCAAATGAGAGAATTTACTTTTCTCATGATATCTCAATAACCGGCCCTGATAATCTCGATTTGTTTAAACTGCTCGACAATGCTTCTATGAATGCAACTTTTTCTCCATTTGACCGACCTTCTAACTCTTATGGTTTAAAAGTTACCAATACAATCCCATTAAAAAAGTGGCCACTCTGTATAACTAATACATGCTTGAGTCAACATACTTTTTCTAGTGCATGGAAAAATATCCATTTCGGAAAACAATAATCCATCAAACTTATCTTATTCCTGACCTATAAGCATACTTTCCACAATATAAACAATTTCGAAAATATAATCTCCCGACAACTCCAAGGTATTCTGGAAAAATCTAACAATGACACTGTCAGGATTTTCGTACAATTAAGATTCTGGTTGAGTTAAGCAAAGCCTTTGATACTATATATCATGATATAATGTTTCGTAAAATGCGTTATCATAGAAGGAGTGTTTTTTGTAAATCTTTATATGTAGGTTTCTCTATTTCAATCGTGTTCTCTTCTCTCTGTTAATTCTTTGCTTTGTCTTATCCTTCGTCCCCTTCATTGTTTGATTTTTCAGCTTTCCTCTTCCATATTGACATATGTTTTTTATCCTTTACATTTTTTCTTATATCTATATAGTCATCTCGTAATATGTTTCCTAGAGTCTTCTTGGATTCTTCCATGGCTGTTTCTTCCTTACATATAATTTTTCCATTTTGATGTTAATTAATGGTATATTCACTTCTTTATTTGTATGATAAGTCATTCAGTTTTTGCCTCGTGTTTTATTTTTATCGAATCCATTAATTTTTTGATTCAACCACTGATTTAGATTTTTTTCCCATTCTTCACTATCCAATCCTCTTTCATGTATGCAAGTAATTTTCCAAATTGTAGCAGCATTTCTCAAAATACACGACATGCGCCTTAATTCATATTTTTCATGAGATGACAGAATTCAGAATATTCATCAAAATAGGAATTGCCTCCAATTCGAGGTTGGATAAAAATATAGGTTCTATAGTTATCAGTGACTATTTCCCTCATTATTTTTGAGCCAATCAAATGGCCGAAATTTCAAATAGAGAACCAATCAGATCAGTTTTAGAGTGATAAAACGTCTTCTCGCTACTTTATACTGATAAAACCACAATATATTTGACATTGTTTCGCGATAAAACGCACACTGTCAAAGTTATATGCCTACACAATTATTTGGTATGAAGTATTTCAAATATGAAGATCGTCTTGGGTTCACTCCATACTCAAATGAGATGATAATATAGTTCCTCATTGGTTAAACAAAGTCTTCAAATGCCACCAGCATAAACTTTCTGTTATGAAAATATAACAATCCACTTATGGTTACAGATATTTTACGAATTCATGGAGGTCAACATTACAGTCAACGAAGAGAACATCTCACATATTCGTATAAACAACCAATATTTTGAATTATAAATTCTATACATCAACTATCACTGAAAGCGCGAAACCAAATCATGAAACTCATTTCAAAAGATTGTTCATGAATTCTGGTAGTATGATTCAGTTTCTAATGTGATTCGGGAAATATTCTGATCAAATGAGTGATTCGTGCTAGAGGATTCTATCTCATTTTTTTTTTTAGTTTCCCTCAAGCATTTTGATATCAGTAATAATAATAAATGATTTTATTGGCTACAGAGAGGTTACATCTAGGTTGTTACAATTCAGTAATCCGACAGCCAAAAGGCAGAGTTAACGCTTGCTCGTTCTCTTACACTCAACCTTAAAACACTTACACTCAACCTTAAAAGGGAAAAAAGAAAAAAAAAACGTAAACATATACTTATACAAAAACAAATTATTAATATCAGTAAATGGGAAGTAAGCTGGAGGTAATTAAGGGCAATGAAATGAACAAATCCAGTGGAGGTCATCAAATAGTTTTTGTTGCAGTTTTTTTTTCTCTAAGGGTTTGGTTTGTTTTATTCCGGAAACGTGATTTGAAATGAATGTTCAGATGTTCACTCTGTTCTAAAGGAAATTTTATCGAAAAGATATGCCGGTTTCTCAGTTATGATTAATTTGTTATATAAACTGCAGGAGTGAAGAATTATTCGATTTTCCATATTCAGCCACCCAATGCCGTTCAGGTGTTGGCTAATGTGATGTCTTCGACTCAAACTACACATAAGTCGAACACATGAATTCTGAACGAGTTGTAGCCGATGCAAGTTCGACTTCGATATGGCATGACCATAAATTACGTCGGCATATTTAAGATGACTGAGAACAAGTGCCTCGCATAAAATTATTTTACCATTTTTATCAAGTATATTCCTATTTGAATAGATTATTTTTAGATTACAAAAAGCCCTTTTCATGACAATATTGACGTGTTGGTCATATTTGAGCCATGAGTCCATATAGAGTCCTAAATTCTTTTTCTACGGCTACAATACAAAACTGCATTTTTAAGACTGTTTTTGATTAAACAATGAAGTACATTGTATGTTTTCAATTTCATTTCCTTATCTGATAACACAATGAAGTCATTGTGTTATTGTTGGTCATTAAATCACGTCTTCCATGGAGAGCAAGGAGAACTTAAGACATCTGTCAATTCAGTTTCATCAAAACTTGTCAAAGTTTGAAGGTATGATGAGCAGTGAAATTGACGAACTACCTCCTCCAGACATAATTGCAGCCGCAAATTAGGCATGTATAAACTTGATTCCGGAAGTATCGAAAGAGAAATAAGAAAAAGCTTACAAATCCTTCACATATTGCCAAAAGGGAAAGGTCACCGCGTCAACTTCAGAAAATGTATTGCTTGCATACTTTGATCAATTGAAGCTCAAGTTTCTGTTGTAAATTAATTTCGCTATTTTATGTTGAAGCCGTGGAAAAAGTATAGTGTATAACTCACACGGAATGTTCATTTCCCACTCGTATGATTTGCAGCACTCGCCTACGGCTCATGCTGCAAACATCATACTCGTGGGAAATGAGTATCATTCCGTGCTTATTAAACAATATACTATTGTGCATTACGTTTTTGGGATCGCTACATCATTTATATTGATATTTAGGAGACCTAAATTTCGAGATCTCGCTTTTTCCCTATCGAATAGCATTACGAGCGACTTTGATGGATTTATACTCAAGCAAAACTTGTTAGAAAGGTCTGAAATTTTCACTAAATCATAATTCATTTTAGAGTTCGCCATTAACAAATCTGATTCAGGGAAAGAGAAAAAAAGTTGGGTATCGTCCGCATAGTAGTGACTTTTACAAAATTCAAATTGTTTTCCAATGAATAACGTTGATCCTATTATAGAGCCTTGTGGAACACCATTTTCTACTAGAAGAGAGTTTGAGTGACAGTCATCAATAAGAACTGGCTGGAGGCGATTCAAAAGGTAATTCTCTTCGAGTTTAATTGCCTCAATAGTAAACCCAATAAAGTGTTGAATAGCCAACAATAATCTTTGATCAATTCTGTCAAACGCCTAGGAATAATCCAGTAAAACTGGAGCTGTGAGATCATTCTTATCAGCATGATGTCGTCAGTTACTTTCAATAGCGCCGTGATGCAGCTATGATTTGCTCTGAAGCCAGACTGATGGGGTGGTATCAAGTTTTGACTTTATAAATAATATTTCATACGCGACAAGATAATTTTTTCAAATGGCTTCGATGAAGCACAAAGAATGCAAATTGAGATCTTTGTAGCCCGTAGGATTAGATACTTTTGGGACAAGAAATTTAACCCGTGCAATTTGCGGCCTTATTATCAAAGATTAAACCACTGAAGCCTCGTTTTCGTGGTTTTTAATCAGATAACAATACCGCAAATCGCATTCGGTAAAGTTTTCAACCAAATTGCTTTCTCGAATATTTGAAAAAAAATTGAGCGACAAAACGCTTATATTACCCCCGATTATTATTTTCTTTTGACAAACTATCATCCTCGAATAGAATATCATCATTGTGCAATGGATAATCGATAATATTTGGAAGATGAAGGTGATGTAACTTCTATCCGCGGCACTGTTTTTCCTATTTCATCGTCATCGGAATTCTTGTCAAAAAAAAAACAAGTGAAATTAAACGCTCCATCCCAATCTTCGACTGACAAAACATCGCGTTGATGAAAATCGTTGAGTAATATTTGAACCAAATATTTCCTGAAAGAAATGAAGTAAATGCTTTCATGGCAGATAAGTTCCAGAGTTAGAGCGGAAACCTATTTCGCTTTTTCAGTCCTTCCGTATTCATGCATCCTGGAAAACGAGACGTTGAAATTAATTCCCACTCCTTTTGTACTCCCAACTTCGTCACGATGACAGCCTAGTTACGGAAGAGGAGATCTGAACTTTAACAGATAGAATATTAATCCTGCGATGTTTGCGCAATGATTCCAAGCATGGAGATGTAAACATAGTTAAAGTTAACAGTCGAAGCTTTGTCTCGAGGGAAAGATCGGCAGATCAGTTTAATATCCCGAAGTTAATTCCGTTAAAATTAATACCGGCGAAAGCTAACTCGATAAATTTCAACAACTTTCTCGAAATTTCGATTGGGACCGACAGGTGCTCGTACATAGATTAAACCGTTTGTATCGCGAAAACTTAATCGAAACTTGTGGACTGTTGAAAGTCCAGTAAATTTCAGACTTGGAAGTCCCCCTACCTGGAAGAAACCTCATGGGATTTTTTGTATAGGGCTTTGTACGTTAAAACAAAAGCATCGGAGTACTAGTTACACTACGCTTAACTCTGTGCATCGCTTGATAATTGTTTCATTAAATATCCAACAGCTACAAGATGGAATTACAGAACAGAAATTCCCAATATGAACTAATCAATATATTACATCAATCATTGGACAAAAACAGAACAGTCCAGTTTTTTATGCAGCGAAAAATGTCAATGGTTTCATTCATCTTATATGTTTTGCACAAAAACATGTGCATTTAATTTAACATTGGTATGACAAAGTCGCAGATAGAAAGTATTGTTTCTCCGAGATGTGAGTCTTGGAATATGAAACTCTAACATGTCCAAAATGCAGCTACAGTCCAAAGAGCTTTGAATAAGATCGAAAAGTGAATCGACTGAAAATCTAGAATTAAGTTGTTCATGTGGATTACCTACATCTGGGTAGTTGCCATCAAGTTTAAAACATATATACTTGAAAAATGTTTGTTGGATATTTTCTAAATAAGATATATATATATATATATATATATATATATATATATATATATATTATATTATATATATATATATATATATATACCCGATAATGTGGTGCCCTGATAATTGATGCCCATAAAAATATTGTAATTAATCAATTACCACAGTTCGCTTGACTGATTTCAGTTCAGGATAAATTATGTTCTTCAGTGTCCTGGTGGTTGTCTCCTTGAAAATGGAGTGTGTGATGTATCAGTTCTAAACGCATTATTGTAATTGTGGCAACACCGCATTTGAAAATCGAAGAACTATAAAGTACCACTGTTCAGCTATTTGTGAAAACTGATTGTGATACAATGTATACAGATCGAAAGTGACAATAAACCTTAGGCTGAATTTGATCTAACAAACGTGTAATATAATTGCAGAAGGGTTTTCTCATTCTTTGCAAAATCTCTTGACACTCTGATTATGAATCCTAATGATTTTTACGTACGTTTTATGCGGGATTTTACAGGAAGCTCTCAGCCAAAACTGTCGGATTGCCTCCGAGCATTTACTCAATATGGCTTACAAACTCTCATATATCAGGAGGAGCGCAATTTAATTTCTACTTATTTCCGAACGATTGTTATGAGGCGGAGAACTAGCTACAATTAAGGATATGCAATTTTCCGTAGTATATTATTTAATTTTTGGTATTTTTATGGAACCTATATATATATATATATATATATATATATATATATATATATATATATATATATATATATATATATATATGTTACTCCTAGATTTCGGAAGGTTCGGCTTGTGTCAATACGACATTGTCCAGTTTATAATTGTAAATAATTGGATTCAGCTTGGCGGTAAATGACCCAACCTGGCATTTAGAAATATTAAAAAATAAGCTTGTAGGGCTAAAACCCCCACATACTGAACTATTATGTCTGTGTCTCTGGACAAACATGTTTGAGATTCATATATGGCATTATGAAAAATAGACGAATAATACACATGTGTACCAAAAAACTATGATTCATAGCTATTTGTCGAAATGCGTTATAGAAAAAATTGCTTTGATGCTGATGTAAACAATGGAAACATAAGATTAAATGGTAATCTCACCTCTCCTCGCCACAAAACTCCCTTGTTCACGTTTTCATTTTTATTAATTTTTTTCGATCTATCCAGACTTCAACATACTTGCTGATGAATTGTATACCATAGGTATCCGTGGAAAATTCATTGCATGGATTATATCCTACATGAAATATAGAAAATATTTGTTGAATGGGAGGACACTGACTCAAAACTATTCGACATAGACATGGGATTACCACAAGGTTCAGTCCTGAGACCGTTAATTTTTTTCACTATATATATATCAACGATCTATAATACATAGGACGTACATCAATTACACTATTTGCTGTAGACACCTCGGTTTTGGCAGAAGCCGACAGTCTCGTGGACCTGCAGTATGAACTGAACAGCATAGGGGAAAGATTTACTTCATGGTGCCATAATAACAGGCTGATGGTAATGCGGAGAAGACTGTGCTGATCCAATTCATTGGTTAGAAAGCTACAGAGTCAAATATTACTGTAAAAATTAATAATTTTCAGGCACATACATAGACACCGATTTGAAATGGCAAGATCATATCAATCATGTATGCAAAAATATCAAAAGTAGTTTTTACGCTATGCTCCAGCTAAAAAAGTGTTGGTTGTAAATAATCTTGTAGACGTCTATTATGCAATGGTGAACATCAGCACTTTCCTACAATGTTCATCTGAGGGGTAATGAAACGATTATCGATCGGGCTTTTGTTAGTCAAAAACGCATAATTCGACTCATATGATCTACGTTATACAGAATCATATATAGACCTATTTTAAAAATATTCAAGATTCTTACACTACCTGCCATTTACATTTACCATTGTGTCATATATATATATATATATATATATATATATATATATATATATATATTTGGATTGTGTGGGTTCTTGAACCATTACGTTTTATATTCTTCACGGATTTTCTTGGGGTTTCTGGTTCGTGGGGATAAGAAAAATTCAATTATGAATCACTGAATTTTTCTTATTCCCACGAACCAGAAACCCCAAGAAAATCCGCTGAAGTATATATATAAATATATATATATATACTTATATATTTATATATATATGATATATATGATATATATGTATATATATATATATATATATATATGAAGAAATATGAATCCGATTTTGAAACGAATCGTGATGTTTATACCTGTCCTACAAGGAGCGGAAATTTACTGAGACTTAACAACATCCCACTCAAATATTTTGAAAGTTGCCTTTTGTAGCAGAACCGAAGTTGTCCAATTGCCTGCTCCCAGATATAAAAGAAATATCATCCTTTTTAACTTTAAAAAAAAAAATTAAGATTACCTTGTTGGAAGGGAGTTTCTATTCTGTGAATGAATTTCTTGAAAGCAAAATCTAACATGATTATATTCCAACATATACCCATATTTGGTTGAAGGTACACCTATTTTTTATATGTAATATATTTCGATGTATACCTATAATATTTTTTTAATATTTCCTTAATATTTTTTTAATATTTTTTTAATATTTTCCAATATTTTTTTATATTTCTTTAATATTTTCCATTTATGAACGCTTCATAACTCTTTGTGCTCTAGACAAATTTACTCAATTCATTGAAGACTCCATATCATTTTGTATGATCAATCTATGGAATAAATATTATTATTATTATTATTATTATCCCTCTATATTTGAGATCACTCTCCATACCATATTTCTAGCCGAAATAAAAGAAATCACTTCCCAGTTCATAGCCTCAAAATCAAAAGGAGTATTATTATAAAGACATGCACTTTCTAATGGATTCGTACATTATTATTTAATCAGTAATTACAAAGTTACTCTACTTCTACCCATTCGAAAAGAACCTGACCTAACCTGTTTGTATTAAGTGTAAGAACAGATATACAATATCATTTTAATCGCTGAATTACACCCTTTCAATTATTAAATTAAGTATACCTACAAATTTCATGTAAGTGTAAAAGAGAATGGAGTGTATTATTATTAGTCTACCTCAAATATTCAGTTTCATATCTCGAAAATTATTATGTTTACACCAAATTTGTATAGAACCTGTTTGTTAGAGAATTTCAAATTTCATATTAACTTTCATTCCCATTCCTGCTATACAAAACGAGGTTATCGCGAAAATCCATTTTCCGTGACCTTTGACCCCGTATATCCAGGGGTTGCACGATGTTATTCATGACGTCCAAACAAAGCCTTTACAACAAAAAATCCCACTGAGGTCTTTTTTTTCAGCAGAATCCTATAATGAATAGACTATAATCATTGTTTTCCTGTTGCATAATGGAATCGTCGTGTTATAAATGTTTTACAAAAGCGTTCAATATGTGTATATATTCACTCATTGATATAAGACCTGGGGAATTTTATATCCCGCTAAATTTCCAGCGAGTCCAAAGCAATCTCCTACTGCATTACGATGTTACGAGCCCAGGAAATATAGCTGGAAGTAACGGGTAGAGAAACGAGGAAATAAAAATATTTTTTTCTGCAGTCGTCTCGAAAATAAAATTTTCGGTATAATTTATTAAATCGAAAGTACCAATTTACACAACTGGTACCAAAAGTAGCTATTTTCGGGACGATTTTTTTCACTTTCGAAACGATTGCTTTACTTCCGGGACGACTTTTGTTACTTTCGCGACGATTCTTGGTACTTTCGAGACGATTTTGGGTATCTATGTAGGCGGCTTTGATTAAAAATGAACTTTGTATGTTATTATAACAGCGCGCTTGTCATGTAACATTGGTGTGTGTTTTTTCGCTTCTCAAATCGAAAAAATGGAAATCAGTAGTAAAAGTGGGGCTGAAGTGATTCCACATGAGATTAGTGAATCTTCTAAAGCGACTACTTATGGATTATTGCCGGTGAAGTCAAGAGAGAGGTATAAATTGGTTACAATTTATTTAAAAAATGGAGCAATGATAAAAATGTGCATACTATAAATTTTGCATATTTAATGGAAAATCTGAAATAATAAAGCCATCAAGCTTCTGGGGCAAGTACTCGATGCTTAAGTCCACAATTAATATTAAAAATAATATAGATATAACCCGCTATCCCAAAGTTATTGCTTTCTTCGAAAAAAAATCCATTGGCTATAAACAAAAAAAAACAAAAGTATTGAATAGAGAAGAAATAGATCACTTCTCACTAGGAGCTGGATATAATGTCTACTCAAAGACAAAGGTAATATAATTAAATCTAATTCCTCTTCTTCCTTATGATATTTTTTTTTTCATTTTAGGTTTCATTAATAATTGGTTTGGCAGGCGCTTGTCGTCATGAAGAGCTTTGTAAAATGAATTTGGATGATATAGAAGATAAGACAACCATGTTAGTGATTAAAATTCCTAATTCTAAAACGAATATGGATAGAACCTTTGTCGTCATTGGAGAAAATAATATTTCTTTATACAGAAAATATTTGTGATTACGTCAAGCAAACACATCACACCGTAGATTCTTTGTTTATTATTAAAACGGAAAATGTACTATACAACCTATTGGTATTCACACTTTTGGAAAAATCGCCTGCACAATTGCTAAATTTATCAAATCACCCAATCCCAAAGAATACACCGGGGCACTGTTTACGCACGAGCTCAGCCACCTTACTCGCTAAAAGTGGTGGTAGTATAACCAACTTGGAGAGACACGGAGGATGGAAATCTACAAATGTAGCAGAGGGATACATAGAAAATTATTTAAGGAAAAAAATTCACAGATTGAAAAAAGCCGTAACAAAATTAATATTTCGAAAATCAGTACAATATTACTGATGCGTCTAATTCTAATTTCAACACTGCCACTTCTGTTAATATCTCTAATAATATTAATATAAGTAATGGTCATAATTGAGTAATCAATATTCATAAGTTATGTGATCATGAGAGTGATTGTTTTATGTAATTGTCTATATGAAGTTCATACGTTATCATCCATCGATATCCGTTTTAACATACAAAACGGCTACAGAAAAAATATTGTACGTAACACGATCCAAAAGTGATTTTAAAGGGACTCGCAGGATTGCAGGACTCGCCTACGGCTCGTCCTGGAAAGTTCCTACTCATCCCGTAAAATATTACTCTCGGAACTTGTTACGTAGATTACTATTAACGCAAACATTGCGGAATAAATGTATTCCTCTGTCAACGCTAGAATGATTATTATTCACATATAGTAATAGAAAAGGTTTCTATCTGAAATCCTACCTTCAAAACCTTGTATTTCTTGTTATGAATTCAATTCCAGATAATTGTAGGAGACGGGACTTTTGTCGATCGTATAATGAAAACACATTGACACAAGCTACACATTCAAACTTCATACAGAATACCGTCAGTTTGAAATATAAAATGAAATACAAAAGTGTATGGCCAACAAACGACAAATCCTCTCATTTGAATCATTCAAGCGCCGTCTAGATGGATATAGGTTGACGCATTATCAGTTGTGATATCACAAGAAAATGAGAATAAAGTAAAAATGATTCGACAGATTTTCGAAAACATTTTTTGCCCAACGAGCTCGAGTGGCTATTGCCAAATGGCAACAAGTTTGAGAAAGAAATGTGGAGAATTATTTTCTACTTTATCGAACTGTCGTGTGGTATATTATAGATTATTTTTTGATGTTACGATCATAAACACATTTTTTCGCAGAATGATACTGTCAAGTATGGAAAATATTACCCGATATAAATAAAGCAATCATTTCTTTTACAAAATTCAGAATGAATTTATCAGTCCTGAAGATGAAATTCAAACATAATTAAGACCAGAGTTGAATCAAATCAAATCAAAATATACTTTAATGTCAAAAGATAAAATCTCGTGGAAGAAGCAATACTAAATAAGTTTAGAAGCAACACAGAAAATTCAGGAGAATCAACAAAGGAATATCAACAAAGCATTGTATGTTAAAAGAGAAAGATAAAAACACAAATAAATATAAATAGATACACACAAACATATATACATCGTAGGTGAACGAATAGTCATAAGTTAACATAACATTAAAGGAGTAAATGAATAAAGTATATAAATTAATAGGATAGTTTGAACCCATAGTCGTTACACTGTTTTGTAATTCGTAGTGACTATTAGCAGTGGACATATAAAATGGTTAAAAAAGAAATGATTTCATAACAGTATGCCATCCATATCTTTATCAAAGTATTCTTGAACACTATAAAATACCTGGTGAATGAGAACTTGCTTTACAGACTTTCTGAACTGTTCAATTGATTGGATATCTTTAAAATGAGTCGGAAGATGATTATATATTTTAGCTGCATTATAGATCAACGATTTTTTCATCAAATTTGATGATGGAATGGGCAGTCTTAACTTGTCATTTTGGCGGGTGGATCCAACAACAACATCGTAGGATGATTTGTTTTTATGTACCAGGCACACAGTTTCTAGTATGTATAAAGAGGAGAGTGTGAGTGATTTTTGCTCCTTGAACAAGGGTTTACAAGACACTCTAGGCCCAACTTTGCACATATATCTAATGGCGCGCTTTTGAAGAATGAATACTGTATTGAAGTGCTGTTGGTTGCAGTTGCCCCAGAATGATATGCCATACCTTAGATGCGACTCAACTACAGCGTGGTACACAATTTTGGCGGTTACAATACCTAATTCATTCGACACCATTCGTAAAGCATAACATCCCGAAGCTAGTTCTTTGTTCAGTAATTTGATTTGGTTATTGAAATTGAGGTTGCTGTCTAAATTGATTCCAAGAAATTTATTGTTTTTTTTATTTGATATAATATTATTACCCAACGGAATGTCTGATAAGTTGCAATTAAATGATATGAGATTGGTTTTGTCTATATTGAGGGATAACATATTGGAGTTGCACCACTCTCTCACACTGGCAATATCTTGAGCTATCTTGTTGTGAAGATTTGTTTCATTGATATCCTGCCACATGATGGTTGTATCATCCGCAAATATTGTAAACATTCCATTGGATTTGATATAAGCCGGGTCGTTGAAATATAACAAAAACAGTACTGGCCCTAGTACCGAGCCTTGGGGCACACCGTGTCTGACAAAGCCAATGTCTGATAGTGTGTCAGTTCTAACAACTTGGGTTCGTTGACTTAGATATGATTGGATCCAGTTGAGACTTTGATTTCTGATACCATAGTGCTGGAGTTTGCGCAGCAGTATTTCGTGGTTTACACAATCGAAAGCTTTCGATAAGTCACAGAAAACTGCCGCACACACCTTCTTAAAGTTCAACTCAGAGTAAAGTCTTTTCAGCAGATGGAAGATGGCATCCCCTGTACTCTTTTTGTACTGAAAGCCAAATTGCTGAGGGCTTAAGATTTTGTGGTCGGTTATAAAATTCATCAACCTAATTTTAACCAACTTCTCTATGTTTTTACCAAGGGTTGGAATGAGCGAGATGGGTCGAAAGTTTGATGGATCTGTGGTGTCACCCCCCTTGTGAAGAGGGATCACAACATTTGTTTTTAGGAATTGTGGGTAAGTTCCTTTGGCAAACGAGTCATTAATAAGTTGGACTAGTAACTCCAGAGCAAAAATTGGCATATTCTCAAAAATTCTTATCGAGATATTATCGATGCCACAAGAAGTTTTATTTTTGATATGTTTTATTGTATCGATTAGCTCTATTAAATTAGTCTCATAAAAAACAAATGTTTCAGAAATATTAATGTTGTTCATAAACGATAATGGATCTGGTGCTTTATCTATATTTTTTGATAGTTTGTCAGCTATGGAACAATAGAATTCATTCAGAGTGTTGCCATCCAAAGTGATATTCTTTGCCAGAGTGGGAGTTTTGCCGCGAAACTCATTTACCATACGCCATGTCTCTCTGATGGTATCCTTACTTTCGCAGATTCTGTTATGATAGTAACAACTTTTTGCTGCTTTTACTACTTTTCTGTAAATACTTCTGAATTTATTGTAGTATTGGTGAAAATGAGCACTATTGGTGAATTTTTTTATGTAATGCAGGCTTCTCAGATTTTTGAAAATTCCATAGTTCATTTATTTATAAGTAATTCATCATTCAGTATCACATTTATTGAAATACAGTATTTCCTGCATATTTAAAGTTCATCACCGTTCATTAACCAGGTATCGGATTTCTATTCAATTCCTGAGTACTGAATGGCAAGAAAGCTGATTCTGCAATAGGCAGCGCAATAAATCATGACTCAACGATATTTTTGATATAAATAGAAATGATTGTTTTTGGCTCGGTTCTTTTTATTGTGCCTGTTTATGCTGCCAGTCCATGATGACACATCTCCTTCCCTCGGTTTTCATTATAATGTAAGTGTTACTTTTATTCACTTCTTTCAGTCATTGTTCACTTCACTATTTCTGTATTCACCATTGTGGTATTTTTTGCCCTTTTATAATTTTTAATAAACCTTAATAGTTTTCAGTTCACCATTTTATTTCACTATACCAGGGTGGTCACAATCACAGAATTAAAATGTTTTAATCTCTCGCAAGCCAAGCAACATAGTTAGGGGGCCAGGGTTTCACAGGGTCTACCGAAGTAGGGCGTGACAATACAATGTACTAAACCGGTTTTGATTCATTTCCCACTTTTCATGCGAATTGATGACAGACGTCAAATAAAAAATATACGTTGTCAGACAATGAAAACAAAATACCTCAAGTTATTCCCGCGGCAATTTTCTAGGTAGGATATTATAACTATAATAATGTTTTGATTGGCTGAAACGTACATGATTGATTTGAATTGCAAATTTCCATTGGTTTCTAGAAATGTCTAAAAATAATCAAGGTATATTTTTTCCGATCAGTTTTACTTGACCCCCCACTGGTCAAAAATTAATTAAACCGTTTTAGTCTCAATGACTAAGCTCCTAAACTAATGTGAGTAACTAATTTCAAGTCGGTGTCAAACAAACAATCAACGGAGATGATTAAATTACTTTAAGAAATAATCAAAACAAAATGACATAAAAAAGCACCTGGAGCCTACTCAAAATCAGTTATTTACATTGGTTTAGGAACATAATTATTAAGGCTTGAAAGGTTTAATTTGTTTTTAAAAAGTTTGAATTTTCCTTAACTTTTGCTTAGATAAGGTTACTAGGTGATAATAGGCACCATGAAATTTTTTTGTATGAGGTTTCATTCATTCGAATCAATACACAGTATTTTTCATAGAAAATAAGCCCATCAAGTTGATTTACCAAATAAAACGTAGCAGTTTGCCGGCTTAGTTTCTACAATTGTTTTTCGACTGTTCTTTTCATGGAATAGCCATTTTATATATAATGTTGTTAAACTCCAAGCTAAAAGCAGCACCCCTTTAAGAAGTTGCAAAATACAATACTTCAAAGAAACAATTTTGGTTATGTGTTGAAAAATGTTTGACAAGACCCTAGAACAAACACCAAAAAACCCTAGGTTTTCTAACCGTCGGCGCCTTGGTGATAAATACTCACCAGATATCCAACATTTGTTATGATTTTTCACCACCAGTATTTTATCATTGAAAATTTCCAATAGCCAAAATTGGATATTGGGAAATAACCAACCTACTCCCTAATAAGCCTGATTTACCAGAAAGTGACGAACATTATGATAATTAGAAATGAACGTCGACATACTGCGCCTAGCTATATTTATTATCATGTATTTTCCGGAATATTAGCAATTTATTCTTATTTCGATTGCTAAAATCTTCCTTCCCCTCAGGATCTCATTTTCCCGTTACAGGAAAACTCACGGAAGTGAATATCAAACCAATGGAGGGGTCTGTTAAAGATTTACAGCACGTCAACCCATCTTGCTCCGACCCGAATGTACCCCTAAGATAAATAAGCCCCCTTTCCCCACCAACTTGCCAATAAGCGACCCCGAAGGGTGAAATTAACGCACTCACTGACACCGGATTGCTGGACCGTCGTTACTCGTAAGGGAATTCGGATCGTGGCATCCGTGACCACACATTGAGATCGATGACAATGAATCAGCTGAATCAGAAAAGGTCGAGCTTCATCAGAATTCAAATCTCATTCACTTTTCGGGGTATTCATTTCCCGTTTGCAACTATTTCGTAAAACCCTTCAGCTTGCTGGCTAGCCATAAATTTGTCCTAGCAATCATAAAAAAATGTCGTGTTGAAAGAAATATTTATGTTACTATATTCTACTTGGATAAGCTAAAGTTACACCCGGAGTTCCTCATAGTTCCCATCTGGGACCGCTGCTTTTCAACCCATTTATCAACGACATCTGAAATTTCTTCACGTAGGTATTCCAATTTTTCCTGATGTCCTTGTATATAATCTGGTGACTGTATAGAATTCAGTATACAGAACGGAGATAAAGAGAACCTTTTTCAAAACCTGTAGTAGAACACAAACCACTTGCAGTTGGAGAAATTGTTTTGATTTTTTCCTGTCGTGCAATATGAGCTCCTCTCCCAAAAGTTTCCGCCAAATGAAGTGGAGCACACTGTTAATGAAGCAGCTGTTCCCTAGATTATTCAGTCCGACTTCTCCAACAAAATATTGATTTGTTTCAGCAGAACTTGTGCTATCTACCCACTTTTGATGGAAAGTCTCTTTATAATTGGAACTGGTGCATTTCAGTTAAATATAATGTTCGTACTGCTTGCACAAATCTGATTTGGTATACAGATTCCATCTGTATTGTTGCAAGGTACTGACTTAGACTCCCCCACTATATTTAATTTCGAATATTTGAATTTAGAAGTTGGCTTCATGAACGATTCTCTGATTTTTGGTAAGGTTCCAAAATATGAATCACCTCTTTGCATGGCGATACTGTATTGCAGAATTAAAAATGAAGTAGCCCTTGGTTCGTTTGATTCTTTCGATATTCTATTTCCGATTTCACCAATGAATTTCAAAGCTTTAGAACCAAAGACTCCAAGTGAATCGTTGGCAATGGAAAAAAAAATATTGTTTTGACCAAGTGTCAACACAGGTTTATTCTCACACGACAGGTTCACGTCGTTGCCAAGGAATCAGAGACAGTCCATCTGGTAGTTTACCATCATCCCGACTTGTCCCGAAATGTTCTAAAATAGCTGGAACTTTGGCGAAAACTAAAGCAAATTAAATCATTCACAGCTTGTTGACGAGTAAAGCGATCAGCATTAAATGTGTACCTCTATCGCTCACATCGTAGCCCCATTTACACTGCTGTTGGATGCAAGTTACTGAACCTTAAATATCAACTCTAGAAGTTTCGTTGTATAACATAGTTTCAAGACAAGAGACTCGTGAGGCATCTAACCAAGCTCCTGCATGTTTTAAACGAGTCTTTTCATGCGGAGATTTGGCGTTTCCCAGTAAATTCATGGAACCCTAATTGTCCCCCTTCAATGGGAGATTGACAACTGGAAATCCTGCTGGAAGAAAGAAATAATAGCAATGTTGAAGACGTAATAGTACGATACCTAATCCACCATAAGCAACTTATCCATTGAGTTGTTGATTATCAATTACAGCCTCGCGCAATGCATTTGCTCGAAAGCAATATGTTTTCTCAACATGAAGTGCGCCTCAAAATGAAATTAATTCTGGAGTAGCAGGACAATGTTTCAATAAGTAAAATGCCACGTCAAACATGATGACGTCAAATTGAAAAATATATCTTTGAAGCAAGGAGATATAGTATCTTGTGTTTGTGATGAGTCTAGAAGGAATCATCCTACTTTCTCATATAATCCTGCTGGAAGAAACAAATAATAACAATGTTAAAGACGTAATAGTACGATACCTAATCCACCATAAGCAACTTATCCATTGAGTTGTTGATTATCAATTACAGCCTCGCGCAATGCATTTGCTCGAAAGCAATATGTTTTCTCAACATGAAGTGCGCCTCAAAATGAAATTAATTCTGGAGTAGCAGGACAATGTTTCAATAAGTAAAATGCCACGTCAAACATGATGACGTCAAATTAAAAATATCTTTGAAGCAAGGAGATATAGTATCTTGTGTTTGTGATGAGTCTAGAAGGATTCATCCTACTTTCTCATATAATCCTGCTGGAAGAAACAAATAATAACAATGTTAAAGACGTAATAGTACGATACCTAATCCACCATAAGCAACTTATCCATTGAGTTGTTGATTATCAATTACAGCCTCGCGCAATGCATTTGTTCGAAAGCAATATGTTTTCTCAACATGAAGTGCGCCTCATGATGAAATTAATTTTGGAGTAGCAGGACAATGTTTCAATAAGTAAAATGCCACGTCAAACATGATGACGTCAAATTAAAAAATATATCTTTGAAGCAAGGAGATATAGTATCTTGTGTTTGTGATGAGTCTAGAAGGATTCATCCTACTTTCTCATATAATCCTGCTGGAAGAAACAAATAATAGCAATGTTAAAGACGTAATAGTACGATACCTAATCCACCATAAGCAACTTATCCATTGAGTTGTTGATTATCAATTACAGCCTCGCGCAATGCATTTGCTCGAAAGCAATATGTTTTCTCAACATGAAGTGCGCCTCATGATGAAATTAATTTTGGAGTAGCAGGACAATGTTTCAATAAGTAAAATGCTACGTCAAACATGATGACATCAAATTAAAAAAATATATCTTTGAAGCAATGAGATATAGTATCTTCTGTTTGTGATGAACCTAGAAGGAGTCATCCTGCTTTCTCATATATTCTTATTTCTAGAGTAATGGAATTGAATTCCCTGAAAACATCAAGATGTGATTTTGAGTCTAAAAAACATTTCACATTTATTGTAGATCAAGTCAAGACAGATTTTCTTCGACCAGAACCACCATCTGGATACCATCCAATAAATTCAATTGTTATAGCATATTATTAATGGTTAAACAGAAAAAGGTGGATCTCCCTGTTGAGCACCACCACAGACATCATAACTTCTTCACCTAATGTTAAAGAGAACGGTTGATGATAACTTTGAGAAATAAGTGGGTATTGTTTGGGAATTAATTCGTTGACTAATTGAATCATCTAGTGGTGGTGAATACGTGTTGAGAGCATTTTTTAAATCAAATTATATTTAAATCCGAACGAGAAATTTGGTCCAACTTATGGAACATAGTTTATGTTGGTATTCTGTATTTTAATATTTGTTCATGAATAATTGTCATGTTGTGACCAGGGGAGAAAATATAAAGCGTAAAAAAATAAAATAAAATTTAACTGTGGTAAGTTCCTTATGATATGTCAGAATAACATCGATTCTCAAGGCTTTTCCATGAGAACTCTGTATATTCATCTGCTCAGGAAGAATTGATTTGCGAAAAAAAAATGAAAAGGTTCGATTGAAACAAGTAGGTGAGATTGCCATTCAGTGGTTTCAGCAACAATCCTCGCGAAAGTAAATTCAATTGATCACTCTTAAACATCGGAATCAAATCGAAACTTTTTGTATCATTGAAGTTCGAGTTGTACTCAAAAATACTAATTATTTCATTGTCATTCAAATACTTGGAGAGTTTCGCAAGACTAAACTGTCGCCAAGTTAATCATTTCGAAAGTAATTGGGGATGCAAATGAATTTCCAGAGTCTGCTCATTCAAACTTCCCTGTAAGATAGAAGGAATGGAATAAATTCTTTACGAGAAACTGAACCGTTCTTTTGGGAAGGTGTGAAAAAAAGAAAAGTCCGGTTTGGAACATAAATCGTTGAGTAAGTACCAAGCAGAAAAAAATATGCTATATTTATTAGTTTCGATATTAATGAGTGATATAAAATATCAGTTATATTTCTCTATCCATATTGACAATCAGTAGCTGATATAGAGCGTATATGTTTACTTACTCACATGATACAAAATCATTTCTCGATATATCATTTAATTCCATCAGTATTATGTAATACAATATGTACAACACCTTCTTTTTTTCCAACGCGGACTTCCAAACGTTTGAGATGAACGTATACGAGTCCAGAGGACAAAGACAAATTTTTCATTTTATGGGTTGATTTACATTCATTGATTTTACGTTTTGAGTCTTGATTCTATTCCGGAAACTTCGGCATTTTGCATTTGTAACTATCTTGATATTCATGGATTCATCATTATGACACCGTAAAACAACTAAATTTGAATTGCAGTTCATGTGGCTTGTATTTTAGTTGGAAATTCTATTGTCAGTTCCATTTATTGCACTTGGAACCTCAATTCTACTTTTTACGAACACACTTGAACAGACTAAAAACGATCTTATAGCAAAGATCTTCTTGTCTCTGGTAAATGGATAAATTAAACTTGCTGCTTCCCCCTATATTGAAGGAACGTTTAATAACGCCCTACACACAAGTTAAACAGCTCTTATTGTCAAAAAACTGCTACACTGTTGAGGAATTTCTGTCGTAACTTGTTTTGTAACGTGAACGTTTTCTTTACAGTTGATTATTGTCATATTTTATATTTATATTTTATATTATTTCTTATTATTGTTTGTGACGTGTATGTGATGTTCCTATATACATCCAGAGATTTTAGATTGTCTCTTTTCGACTATTGCTTGATTTTATTGAGTTTTTCTATTTTTTTTTTTAGTTTACACTGTTAGAATTTCTCCTAATTGTTTGTAAGTGAATTTTCTTTATTACACCTAGTTATAGTTTTGTCATATTTTTTTTTTTTAAATTTTTTTTACGGCCGGAGGTTTTAGATTGTCTCTTTCCGACTATTTCTTGATTTTATTGTCTCTTTTCGACTATTTCTTGATTTTATTGACGTTTTTCTATTTTTTATTTGTATTTTCACACTGTTGATGTACAAATTAATTTGTGAAAATAAAGAAATTATTATAGCTTGGAGTTTGGTTGGGAAAAGGTCAATTAACTGAAACCACTATGGATCTGTTGCCGACGTTTCAACTTTTATAAAGTCATCCTCAGGGCACTACAATAGGGATTGTGAATATTACGAGGGTGAATAGTAGAGTAGCTTAGTACATGATAAATTGCATGATAAAAACCTCAATAGAGGTACAAACAACTTAAGCTGTAAATAGGTCAAATCTTTTGAAAATATGTATATATAAAATTGACATGGATAAAAATTATTGCAAAATTGTAAAACAAAGCATGTAGTAAAACAACAGGATACTTACAAGAAAAATAGGTTCCTTGTAATGTTAAAATGAGTATTAAAAAGGACATTTACATATATTTGGATTCCTCTTGTTATAATATAAATAGAAATTGTCAACATATGTCGAAATCAACGGAGAGTTTGCTTCTGAATGAAGGCATTCAGTGGAGATTGGAAAAGTTTTTGTTTTTTCCTCTTGATTTCTTTCGTTATTTATTGGTCACAAAACACTATAAGGAAAGAAATTATTATTATTATTATTATTACAGAATATATCTATCGATAAATCGAAAGTAGAGGAATCAGCAGGTTGACATGCAAAATTATTGGAAATTGCTTCATCACGTCAGTACTTGTGCGACTAGCTAATCAGATTCGGAGCAATCAGAATACAGTTCTGATGTGTCTTTCTCGTATTTTTATTTATTATTTATTTTATTTGGATTCAGAAGTAAATGCAGTTTCCAAAATTCTATACTATAGTATGTTTTCCCGTAAGCATATGCCCTTTTTCCAGTAAATAGGTACTATATGTATTCTCTTTTTGTTTTTTAGGATTGGTTTTCAAAGTCTATGAAACATATGCCTATATATATCTACAGCGCTTGTATAATAATTAGGTCTAACCTACTCCTACCTTCCGAAATCCGCCTATGTTTGTAATTCGTTTTCTGCAATGATTCTGGTCAATATCTTACATGATTTACTTCTGACCGCTTTTATATGTGAAACGCCTTATTTACAATCTTTTATATCTTTTCAATTCCTACATTCTAGTTCATTATTCCGTCAATTGTTTCATTCTTTCACCTTCCATGTACTTTATCTTTATGGTGGTTATATTGTTTCATCTCTTCTATTTCTGTTAATTTTTCAAACTAGATTATCCACCATTCCATTGTTTCATTTTCTTCTGTGATTATATTTTAATCCCATTTTTTAAATTTCATCATGTTATATTAATTTTGTGTTTTAGTTGTTTCAATATTCCATAAAATACTTTCTGATTCTCCCTATAGTGTTGTGTCATGCTGTCTATAATCATTTTACCGAGTTATTGTTTGATGTTTGAAACTATGGAATTTAATTTCCTACCAGTGTTCACAGAGACAGGAATATCAAATATCACTCATATTGTTTTTTTATATTTCATATTGAAAACATATCTATACGATCAAAGACTTCATCAATTTCAAATACATTTTTCATGAAAAATATACAATAATAATGCAACCGAATCCCAGCCTTGTGTTTTCCCGATAAAAGCGAATTTAACCATGACAAATGCAACGATATGAGGTAGATCAATCAACGTGCAAATAAATATTACCAACACTGTTCCATAGAGCAATCACGTCAGAACCACGGTGAAACTAGTTTAGATTGAAAAAATATTATGTTATTGCCGTTTCCGCATCTAACAATGGCATTAAGAATTGCTGGGTAATATATTTTCAAGTCATTTGTTAATAAATTATTTATAAACAAATAGACAAGTTTACCATATAATTTTTTTCTACCATTTTGTTATCATTACAAAATAATGATTAAAAAAAACATTTTTTTTTATATTTTATAATCGTTATTTTTATATTTCCATTGTTTAAATAATTAGTTAAGATTTGTTTTCTTTCAAAATCATAATTGGGTAAAAATAATCTTTTATCAACAATTAAATTTTTTATTGATTTAACAATTTGTTATAAACAAATTCTGACTAACATTTTTTTTTTCTAAAAATAATTTGAATTACAAAAACAACGATATGTAACAAAATACTGAAAAATGTGTAAAAAATATTACACGATCCCGAAGTTATAACGGCCACTTGATTTGTTAAGTAACAAACTGATATAACTTTTAAACTATACGATATCGACCAAGTTTGTAGCTATTGTTGATCAGGTGTTACATGCATTTGTTTTTAATTTTTTTTTTTAATTTTTGTATCTTTTATGAATAATAACATTAAAAAAAATGCAAATACAGTAATGGACCGTCCAGACAATTTTGTTCAGTGATGAAATATCTGCCGAATTACATTTCAATGATATCCATATCTCTTATAGTTGAAATTATATACGTGTTTTAAGTAATATTTATCAAACTCGCGTTCCGTTTTATATTTGAAATTTTTATCTGATGGCATGTCATAATGACAACGTTATGTCACTCAATTTTGATGACATAAGGAAGCTTATTATGGTACTTAGTCCCATAATGAATTCATTATGGTAATGGTACTTAGTCCCATAATGAATTCATTATGGTACTAAGTACCATAATGAAATTCTATATGAAAAACATGTGATGGTGAGATCGAAAAAGTTTATTCAAAATGCATAACTGTGTACAAAACTAATATCGACGTTTTTTCTTGTTAATAAAATACTACTTATTATCGAATAATACGACCAGAGAGAAGATGGTTTTCTTTCCTTAGATAAGCATTCAAAGTAAGCCAACAATACTTTTTCATGAGTGATATTCTTGATTTTCTTAGTAGAACACCATTCTTCGTACCGATTGAACGCTATCTCATATACACTCCGTGATTTTTCCGGCAGAAGGGAGTCCACGACATTTCGCGTCATTTTTTCCAAATCAGAAGGTAAACTACCAGTTTCAGAATCCCTCATTATTATTTAAATTATATTCAATTCTACGTGACAATTGTGTTCCACAGCAGATAAATAAATATTGCCGTTACAATCTGACGTTGTCAAGGAAATGACAAAGCACAGCTCTCTAACCTACTAATATTTGAAACTACACATATACTTACACCTTTAAAAATAGTTGTCATTGTGACATATCAAAAATGCAGTTTTTAATTTTTCGAAAATGTATTAATATAAATTCCATCAGATAAAAAAAATTATGTAATACGAATCATAAACAATCATTATGGCACACGTCGTGTTATCGCCCAATAACATTCACGACTTGTACCATAATGGTCGTCTTTATGATCCTTATTACATAAATAACTATTATTGCATCATTTTACTCTCTATATATTATAATAAGTTATAGTAGCTTCTAACTGAAAGTGCTGTTTTTGTTTATTTAAAATTAAATAGATTTCTGAATTTTAACTCAAATTTTTTCCAGTTTCCTCGGCTGTATTTTCAGAATTTTCATACATTCGAAACGAAAGAAGAATACTATAGGAAAAAATATTTGCGCTGCCAGAAGTTTAAGTGCCATAATAAATAGAGAAAGTTTGGCTTACATTATTCAACACGAGTTTTATAAATATTATTTAAAACACGTATGTAATTTAAACTATAAGAGATATGGATATGATTTGAACGTTATTTGGCAGATATTTTATCACTGAAAAAAATTGTCATTCAGGTCCATTACTGTATTCGCATTTTTTTATCAAGTTATAAGTCATAAAAGATACGAAAAAATCTTCAACTTTTATAAACAATTGAATATAACAGCTGATCAACAATAACTACAAACTTGGTCTCTAACTCGTTCCAAAGATCAATTATTCCTTCATAAAACGACTTCAATGCCCATTATCGTATCTCCAATAGTTCAAAAGTTAGATCAGTTTATTACTTAACAAATCAAGTGGCCATTGTAACTTCGGTATCGTGTGATATTAAAAAAAACTAGTATTTTGTTAAATATGGCTGTTTCTGTAATTCTGATTACCTTCAGAAAAAAAAATATTAGTCAGAATTTGTTTATAACAAATTGTTAAATCAATAAACAATGAAATCAATTGAGAAATGCCAATTAAGATTTATGAAGGAAAAATTATTTCTCTACGAATATGAAAATGTTTTCAAAAGAAAAATGTTTTTTTTAAATCATTATTTTGTCATGACAACAAAACGGTAAAAAATATTTCTTTATGAGTATAGTAAACTTGTCTATTTGTTTATGAATAATTTATCAACAAAAGACGTGAAAAAATCTTACCCAGCGTTTCTCAATGCCATTGTTAGATGCGAAAACGGCAATAATCTAACAGTTGGCACCACTGTAATTAATCCCAAGTGACAACCGTCAGGTGTCATTGGCTTGAATAGAATTGCGAGATTCGTTCCTAACCTGTGTGTTTCACTTGTCACACCACACCCAAGTAGCATTTTAAGTGGCAGAACGTAGCGGCCACGATTCTGGAAAACTTTGGAGTGTTTGGCCACAACCACTGCCACGTTATATACACGGTTCTATCACGCGGGGGCTACCAAAATGAGGAACACTTTTCTGGTGGCTGCTACGTTCCGATCTACGTTCCTGGATCTCCTGGATCCAACCACGTTGTGGTCACTTGGCAAAAACGTGGATATGTAGTGGCCGACACTAGACACGTTAAACAACTGACTGCGTTTGTGTGAATAATATGTAGCTCGATCTCTGTTCAGCAACATATTTTTGTGATAAATGTTCCTCACTCTTCCATTTTGCCTGATTCATTTCTAACACTCGATTAACTCCAAAAATATATAGCATATAAACATACAAACGCTCGAGTGAGTATATTGAATTTGGATACTTCTGATCGGGATAAAATTAAAACGATTGAAAGTTTTTTGTGGAATATGGGTGTTGTAGCTTGATTGTGAGCACACGCCATCTGAATACACTGTATTCAAGGAAAACATTGTAAATTTTAGAAATAACTCGCCTATGAAATTATGTACTTAAATCCCTCAAACATTGTTTTATCAATCTTGGTTAGTTAAAGCAAATATTTACGTAACAAATTACTACGTTTGATGCAATGCTGATGACAAATGAATCTTTATTGAATATTTCGATCATTTCTCTTATAATGACGACCCAGCATATTCCTGTAAATATGGCGGCTTTTGGAGAATATAACTTTAAAGTGTCAGAAAGTGTGAATATACCACTCTGAAGCTCCTCCCATCATAAAGTGTCCAGTGGAACTGAATTATCAACTTTTCCACCACTGGAAAGTGGCACTCACGTCGCAGGCCCATGACTCACCACTTCAAAGTTATAACCTAAAAATTACAATAGGTCTTATACCCTTGAAAGGGGCGAACACGTCGGGCTATTATAACCTGCCACTTCAAAGTTTTAACCTCGAAATTGTGGGTACATGTTCATTAATTGTTAAAAAAGGACATGTAGCAAGTATAGCGGATTTATGCAGCTCCAATCAACAATTATCAAGTAACAATTATCAATTAACAAGTAATGAAAATGATGGCATTCATGCAAACAGAATTACCAATTTAAGCATACATATCGAGCAGGAGCCCAAGTCAGAGATCCGATCTATTTAAATTAACCTTTTTTTACAAAATCAAGAAAAAATTTACATTGAAAACACATAACCCATTTTATTTACAATGTATATCATTCACGTTTCTCGTAATAGGTGAAACGAACTTTTTGTAAGCCACAATGAAATAATTTCCGAAAAGTTAGGTTACTTTTCGTCATCGCATGCACGGACCAATCCTCGGTAACTTCAAAATCAAGGGAAATTGTCTATTGAAAAATTGAAAACGCATAACCCATTTCATATTGTATAGAATCATTCATGTTTCACGTAACAGGTCAAACAAACTTTTTGTAAGCCACAATAAAATAATTTGAGAAAACTAGGGTTAGCTTTCGTCATCGCGCAATGGTGAATTTTGAAGGTTATTGTTATCACTTATGGAGATAACAAGAACGTGACAACCATCACCACATATCACAATCAAGTGCCTGCCACATTGAAGGTTTTATGGAAGTTACCAAAACGTCAACGAAACTATCATACTCTCTTGAAAGTGACTATGACTTCTAAGTGATATTTAAGTGGTACAGAATGGTTACCGCAACGGTTATTTTCCACTTTTGAGTTTGAAAACCTTTAAAGTGATTTGCTCAGTGGCCATAATGTTTCAGACACCTCAAATGACACCTATAAGTTATAGAACTCTGGAGTGGCTACCATAGATGGTGTTATGCCCTGTAATTACAGAAATGCATTTAAAAGATAATTACCAAGACGTAACCATTGTATACCGAATGCTTACATGACTCATCTAGAAGAGAAAAACAAAGTTTTTATTGCTACCCGTTACAGTCACAGCGAGATAAGGAAGTCAGTTTAAATAATTACCAAAACTAAGTCGATAAACACTGAGCAGTTGAAAGACGAGGTAAACAACTTATAAATCACCGGGAGTCGAGAAACCTCTGAAATTCATAAACACACTTGTTGGCCATTAACCCAACGATAACCCACCAACAATCGTAAATACCTGTCATTCAGTAAAATATTATCCAATTATAACATAAGATAAGCCAGAACGGGTTAGAAAACAAGTCCTCTATCAGTTTTACGACTTCACAACAACCTAAGCTCCGCCTACTAGCCCCCGTGCGGACGACACTATAAAAGCGTGAGCTTCATGTCAATATTCAATTCATTCAATTCGGTTCGTTGTTATACAGTGAAACAAAGAGCATGTAACCTCAAAGTAAGGTTAGAATGCAAGTTAGTCCAAAGCAGTACCTCATTCAGTAATCACTTATATAATACGAAAATATTTCGGAGAACATGTCATTCTCAAAAGTGCGGTATAAAATGTAGTAAAATTCAGCCAACATAGAAACTCAGCGATTCAAACAAGTATTAAGCTCTAGTAAAACACGATGAACAGTATAGTTTCCACAAATTGTAAAAGCTTCCAAAACAGAGATAGTAACGGGATTCCGAAATTTCAATGGTTCACGATCACTTAAGAAAAACTTTATCTGTATACGAATATACCGGACGAATTAATTAGAATAACCGATTGACGCGGGAGAAAAAGAACTGATAATAATAACTTCTAAGCTAATTGCCGTTTAAAACTACTCCAGTGAATAAGTGTTAAACAGGGTGAGTCTCATGTTTGTTTTTCTGTATTTATGTTTATGGCAAAACCCAACCCATTAAAATGTGTATGTGTCTAAAAAGTATTTCCATAGTTTTCAAGATCACCAAGTGTTCAAAAAGAGAATTATTGTTAGTCGTTTGCAGCACTTGATTGCAAGATTTCTTTTAGTAAAATTATTTCTATTGTGAAGCCACTGCAGAATTATCTGCCAATACGTTAATTTCGCTTTCATTGTACGAATATTGTTGCCTATCATACGTCCATAGACGATTGATAGAATTGTGTCAGTTTTTATTAAATATATATATATACATTCTTAACTTTTTTGAGTGCATTATTATTTTATTAAATCATTGTTTGGTTCGAATCTTTCTGAACGGTAGTACTTCTTGAATAAACAGCCCATGTTCCGGTATTGAAAGAAAGGATATTGATATTTGTAGACCGCTCCATATATCATATCCGGTTCGACTATATTCAGATAGTCGATGCTTTTAATACTGTTTTTCCAACCTAACGAATAACGTCTGGTATTTTTGTTTGGTGGGTTAAATCACAACACCTCGTAGTCCAGTCGTCAACAATGGGAATTCCGTGACTACAAACATACACATATAAAATTTCAGTTATTCTTACTGTATAGTGGTAGATTTAGTGGTGATTACGTGATAACCACCGAGTCGAAGTTGCAGTATCAGTTTCCGTCACTATAATGCTGCATAGAGTACACAATTATATTTATATAATTTTAAACAACGCTAGTGTGGTTGTAGTAACTTTGAACTTCGTTTTATTCCTTGATCTACTTTTTTTTTCCTTTTATATCACTATGTTAGATGAATATGTTCAACATCATTGAAACCAACCTCAACAAAGTTGTAAGTAGCATATTGTTTCGCACTTGAATATGTATTACAATTGTTTTTTTTCATCTATTGTAGTCCCCTGATGATGGAAATAATCATTTCCGAAAGCTTGGATAAACCTTAAAGAGTTTACTTTTTCATTGATATATATATATATATATATATATATATATATATATATATAAGAAGGGTACCAAAAATGGAATGATCTATAAGTCAATTATTTAAACTTATATGTCAACATTTGTGGAAATGGAGGTCGGAAAAAAACTTGTTACTTAACAATTGTATAATTTTTTGAAAAATCTACATAAGAATTTCTGTCCACCGCGACTTTATTCTTTCAAGTATTTAGATGACAGCATAATTTTTTTAAATGTTATTTTTGATATTTAAAACTATAAATTTTTTATTTCATGTTGTATACTGTCTTCAGTGGCGGTGCGCCCATGCCGTAACTGCCGCACTGAGCCCTATTTTCGGCGTTAAATTAAAATTATAAATAATGGGGATAGATTTCCGGGAGTGTGGACTTTTTTATTGGAAATTTTCACCTCTTTAAGAATATTTTCTTCAAATTTCTCAATTATAAATAGTTTTTGAATTATTAGCGAAAAACTAAATGAATTCTTTTTTCCCTCTTAATTTGTTAACAACAATTGCAATTTTGTTGTTGTTGAAAAATCATCGGAATACATTTTTCTACATGTCATTCCGAATCCCATGAGCTATCGCTCATATTTTCAGGAGCTTTATCAATAATTAACACCATTTTGACTACACTTCCTTCTTCGACAGTCCATGAAAATTATGAGGGTGTGTCGTGTATCCATTTCCTTCCTAATACCACCTATATGATGTTCTTTCAAGAACCTCAGGCATTAACTATTATCTAACATGCATAGCTACCTCGAGCATTACGAGGCAACGTTTCAGATACAACAAAATATTCAGTTAGCAGTTCTTCCACCAGAATCAAGACTAATAGTCTAGTATAAAATTCATTTGCATGTACTATTATCCTGAAAATAATTACCTAACTTTGCTACCGTAATCCTCAAGATCTCCTGAGTATTCAAATAATAATAAAGTAATTAGTATTTCCAAGTACAGCTCGAAGTCCAATGAAACAGAAAAGTTTAGATTAGATCTCCACGTTTGAAACTATGAAATTGAATTTCCCTCCGACGTCCGCGAAGAAAAGAAAAAAAGCGGTAGTTCTACAACTGTTACGGCTTGCACTCATAATTTAATTTTCGTAGAGTTCAGAAGGATTTTGACAACCCTGCTCACACTGGAAATAAGTTGGCAATACCAAAGTGTGTCACTTCGAAGATCAAACGTAAAGTTTCGTCCGAAGTGAATCAACATTCTGTGCGAAAAGCGGGCGGGGCCAGCTTAAATTCCATTTGTGTAAACGAAGGATTCGAGTTTGAGAGTTTTCGGCTTTGGGAGTAATGTGTTAAGTTTTCAGGTTGATAAAATTTATACAGGTGCAGTCGTGCATTCCCAATGAATGAAGCGTTTATATCAATGGCTGTTTGAATTTCCTTCGAAATATGTAACTATACCGGGTGCTAACGAATCTATTAGGCAAGTCATAACTTCTAGAATATTCGGTGTATCAAAATGAGATTTAGTATAGGTAAATGGAATGTGAAGAGGAGAATTCTCGCATATATTTCACTTTCCGGTCACTTCCGGTTCAACCGGAAATGGCTCCGGTTTTGAATTTTCGAATGGAACACCAAGATAACATTTTTGGATTTCTTAGACAATTTTGGATCAGAAAGTGACATTTTAAAAAGTTTTTACGCCTACTTCATATTTTTAGAGTCACTTTTAATATTGCATCTAGGTGGCCATGATCGGACGTAAACAGATCTGAGGACAGAAAAATCGAATTAAACGGTTTTCTTCACATAAAGGATTCAATATAAAATTGAACCAGAAAATGGTAGATCTCAGGTGAAAAACAACAACTTTTCTGGCAAGTACCACGCAGAACGTTGAATGATATTCACCTGAAAATCCATGCATACTTCCATATAATATCAATGGACATTGAATGCAAATGTTTCTTTCTGATAAGCTCGATTATGTTTAATTTATGTCGTGTTCACCTAACAATCCGCATACCGGTTTCAGGCTTCTTGGCCCTCATCAGTACGGAGTAGTCAACCTGCCAAAGGTCCAAAGAACTCTGGCTGAAGTGAGACACAACGTAAACAAACCATCATCGAGCTTGTAACACCTATAGGTACGCCGGAAAAGATAAACTTTAACTTCAGCCAGAGTTCTTTGGACCTTTGGCTGGTTGACTACTCCGTACTGATGAGGGCCAAGAAGCCTGAAACCGGTATGCGGATTGTTAGGTGAACACGACATAAATTAAACATAATCGAGCTTATCAGAAAGAAACATTTGCATTCAATGTCCATTGATATTATATGGAAGTATGCATGGATTTTCAGGTGAATATCATTCAACGTTCTGCGTGGTACTTGCCAGGAAAGTAGTTGTTTTTCACCTGAGATTTACCATTTTCTGGTTCAATTTTATATTGAATCCTTTATGTGAAGAAAACCGTTTAATTCGATTTTTCTATTCATTCCACTTCACATGGCACTTATCTTTCACTGTATGCTAGACGGGCTTGCCACTCCTAATGAGAAGGAATCTTTCATTTAGAAACCTATCGAAGTGGGAGATTTTCGGAGTGTTTCTTTCTGTCACTAGGTACCGCCAGTTAAAGTTTATCTTTTCCAGCGTACCTATAGGTGTTACAAGCTCGATGATGGTTTGTTTACGTTGTGTCTCACTTCAGCCAGAGTTCTTTGGACCTTTGGCTGGTTGACTACTCCGTACTGATGAGGGCCAAGAAGCCTGAAACCGGTATGCGGATTGTAAGGTGAACACGACATAAATTAAACATAATCGAGCTTATCAGAAAGAAACATTTGCATTCAATGTCCATTGATATTATATGGAAGTATGCATGGATTTTCAGGTGAATATCATTCAACGTTCTGCGTGGTACTTGCCAGGAAAGTAGTTGTTTTTCACCTGAGATCTACCATTTTCTGGTTCAATTTTATATTGAATCCTTTATGTGAAGAAAACCGTTTAATTCGATTTTTCTATTCATGGCACAGATCTGAGGACCTCAGGTGATATCAGAAAATAACAATCTCAAAGTTTCATTGACTAGTATGATAGATACAAATAAGACAAGATGGCAAAATTACATTTTCGTGTCTAACTATGTTTTCAAATGGCGACCATTTTTTGACAAACACTTTCTGAAGAAATGATTTTTTGACGAAAGTACCGATACTTATTTATTTGCGATTGGATTAAAAATAAGAACATAAATTGAATATTACTGAGGAAAATACTGGATAATAATTGATTAACTTTTGTCAGTGTGCCATGGATAGCTATGATCCATAATATTTTGCAGTTATTTTTGTGAAGTTTGCTTTGGAGAATAGAACACTCACTTAGGTAATGACAGTGACATAAGCTGTATGAACAGACAGTAAAAGTTTCGTAATTTTCGGTAAATTTTAGTTTTATTTCAATTCAAAATAATGTATACTAAAGTGGAAGGGGATATGTTATTAATATTTGGAGAATGTCATAAACGTTCAAGAATTCTGCTGAGTTGTTTGCTCAGAGATATCCCAATCGGCATCATCCAGCCCATCAGTATTTTCCGTATGTTGAGAATCGTTTTAGGCAATGAGGAAATCGAGAGGCGGAACAGAGGTTTATCATAAATGAAGAGACTGAGATTAACGTTCTTGCTATGGTTGAGGTTGATGAAACGGTTTCTTAAAGATAAATTATTCAAGAAATGCAAATAAGTCACGAATCAGCCAGAAAAATACTGAAACAGCACGGATATCGAGCATTTAAATATCAGTTACATCAACATTTTTGTTATGAGATTGGCTGCTTCAAAATCATAGAGTTAACCCAAATTTCATCAACTCCATTCTATTTTCCGACGAATCACGTTTTAGAAATAATGGTATGTTCAATAAGCAAAATATCGGTATTGGGCCCAACAAAATCAACATGCAATGAGAGAGGGCGATTTTCAAGGAAGGTTTGGCGTCAATGTCTGGACTGGTATCGTTGAAAACAGAATAACTGGGCCAATATTGTTTCAACTTCAGTTAACAGGGGTTGGGTACTTGGGTTTTCTTCAAAATGAAATCGGGGATCATCTTAATAATCTACCTTTAGCAGTTTCATGGCAAATTTACTTCCAACAAGATGGAGCACCCCCTTGTATACCAGAGAAGTTCTCAATTACTCAATAGAGCATTTTAATAATCAAGTTATTGCAACCAATGGTCCAGTACGGTGACCTGCCCGCTCATTGAGTTTTACCCCAAAACCGATTACGATGAATTTTATTTGCTCATAAAAAACGCAATTTAGTATTTTTAACGGGATTTCGATTTTTCTAGCATTGGACGGGTGAATTGGAATAAATCGGAACCATCATGGCACACTTCAAAAAGAAAACTAAAAATCGAATTATCAAAAATATGGACGTTTGAAATGTCACTTATGTGGTATCATTGGATCAAGAAATTCTTGCAGATTTCAGAAATGTAATAATATACAGAGTGTTCTATTCAAAAATCGAAAGTTGGTATCACTTCCGGCTAAACCGGAAGTGGAAAAAAAAATCATTCGTTGGTCAAAAAGTGCCGCTTATTATGTTTATGGGATATTTCAAATTTCAATCAATTATCTTCAAAACTAAAGGAGATACGGGGGGTGTACCATGATCATGTTACACACGGTATATATATATATATATATATATATATATATATATATATATATATATATATATATATATAGGCTATTTTACACAATATCTGGAAAGTAGGTGTAGAGTCAAGAACATACGTTTCGTATTTTAGTTACCATAAAGCTCAAGTGTCAACAATTAATGGCAATTGCAGAATAAATACATTCTGAAATCTACATTTCCTACTGGCCGCGCCATGTTTTTATTTTTTTCTTATCTTTATTTTTTTTATGGGCGGGTTCCATGAAGCGTTTGCCATACTCTTGGTGTTTTTATTTCTGATTGTGTTTTTATGGTTACAGTGTGTTGTTTGGATCGAAATGCAAGGAATCCCAAGTTTCATATTATCAATATATTTCATATGTTTCTGTTCTCAGATTAAATTATTTTTTCTCACTGTGCTCGATTTCTTTATTTGGGGATATGTTAAAGAAAAGGTTTACTATGCAACAGCCCCATCCACTCTTGAAATCTCAGAAGAAATAATTCTACGGGCATTTAAATGTTACGGAACGTGTTGAGAGAAACAATTGAACGAGCTGAAATGTGTCTTGAACAAGAAAGAACGTACTTTGAAGATTTACTACACTGAAAGTAAATAAATTATTATCCATAGCACACTTGACAAAAGTCAATAAGTTATTAAGTATTTTCCTTAGTAATATTCAATGTATGTTCTTATTTCCAATCCAATTGCAAATAACTTAGTATCGTTAGATTCGTCAAAAAATCCTTTTTTCGGGGAGTGCTTGTCAAAAAATGGTTGCCATTTGAAAAACTATAGTTGGACACGGAAATATAATTTTGCCAACTTGTCTTATTCCTATCTATCAGACTTGTCACTGAAACTTTGCGATTATAATTTTCTGACATCACCTGAGGTACTCAGATTAGTTTACGTCCGGTCATGGCCACCTAGATGCAATTAAAAGTGACTCTGAAAAAATGAAGTCGGCCTTAAAACTTTTCAAAATGTCACATTCTGATCCAGAATTGTCTCAGAAATCCAAAAATGTTACAATATACAGGGTGTTCCATTTAAAAATTCAAAACCGGATATATATAAAAATTGTAAAAAAAAATTGTAAAATTGTTTTTAACCGCTTTCTTAGTTGTTTGACCAACCCTCAGAAGTTAATGAAAACTTGTACGAGTTGAGGTCACGGGGACCTTACCTTTTATAGTGGGATCCGAAACCACTCTCTATATATATATATATATATATATATATATATATATATATATATATTCGATTTGAATTGTTGAAATTTTGCTGATTTTAATTATTGAGGAACAGTGATGTAAATATGGCAAATATGGTAGCTGAACCATCTTCGGAAAAAATCCCCATAAAAATGCACCCTACACTTATTTATTTAGGTTATTTATAAGATTGGAAGAATAGAGTACGAATAGAATTAGTCTCAAAAAATGAACCCTTGTGGCACCCCACGCTGAAGAGGGAGCAGTGATTAAAATGTTTCTTCAGTTGCCACCCTTTGACTTCTTAGATTCATATAATTTCCAATCTATCTTACAGCTGAGACCGATGTTGTGCAATATAGATATCAACTGCTAGTGATTTATAGTGTCAAAAGCTCTGCTGGAATCAAGTAACTCTATATAGCTCTGCAATTGCCTTCATCTGTTGCTTTGACAGTGTCATCAAGTATATGCAACAGTGCTGTTGTACAACTAAAACCCTCTCTGAACCCAGATTACACTGAAGGTAAAATATTGAGTTTTTCAATGTCTTGTCGTGGCAGTATCGATAGTCGGCAAAAATCAATTTTTGTCGAATATTCTCTGAACCGGGAGAGTTATACCAATTTTTTCAATTTTATATTATGGGGATTTGAATTTTGCAGCTTTGCCGAAAATTCTCAATCTTTGCCGATCTACTCTCCATTTCTACCCATTTACAAAATTCATGTATATTTCAATATTCCTGTGAAACAATTCATCCTGGATATTCATAATAGCAGAATACACTTACAAATACACAATATTAATCAAAAATATATGAGAAAACTTTCAAATTCGAATGCATCAAGATCAGAATAAAATGTACACATCTACGTTTTGGCCACCAAATATGTTTAAATAAAATCTTGTGTTTATTTTTTATATTCCACACTATTTAGTGTTCTCGAGAATTAACATATATTACAAAACTAATCCGTCATCTTGAATACTGGAATTACGACTAAAAAAACATTCTCTTCAACCCCCAACACGCCTAGATGGTTCTTTTGGAAAAATCACACTCAAAGTTAACCAAATATATCCATAATTTTAAATTGTTGAAGAATTATATAAATTAACCTCCTTTACCCAGAACGCCAACCTCCAAGAATAGATTATGACCGTAAATCACAGAATCCTCCGCAGTCTTGTATTGCTGAAAAATCGTTACATCCAATATATAATTCCCATTTCCAATATAGCAAACTACACATCATCTTCGTTATCCGAGGAAGCTTATGAACGAAGAAACTATTTCTCTTGAAAACAAATAAATATCTAACAGCTTGCCCATCGAAAATACTGTGTGATAATTAAAATAAATCAGATTACGTCGTTTTTGGGGGAAAAAATACGTTACTGATAATGCATTATCACATAAAACGTATGGCAAGCATTTAAATATAAAATATTCAAAACCCATATTAAAATCGTTAGTGAAATCCCTAAATAAATAGAAGATTCGGCGTTTTATGAATACATACAACCAACTTTGATTAAGCAAGACCATAAAATACTAACACGTTCGCAATCTTCAATTGTTGAATTGTAAAACTAATTAAGATGATGACTGTGAAAATGATTAAATTTTTCACAAAAATACAAGATTTATTCTAAATCTGATACTGAACCAATGGATTATGAATTCTCTATAGATTTGGATCCTTTTATTTATATGTCCATAGTTGATTCCAGTTTACGTTACAACAAACTTCTATGTAAAATCCGCAATACACAATAATCTCCATTATCTGAGAAATTTCCGAACGAAAAACAAACGTGCTCCCGCTGAAAGAAAACGGATATACAAAGGCGGGTTTACATCAAAGCAATTTAATTAAAGTTCAACACACTTTTCCGCTGTTTTCATTCAAATTTCTTTAAACCGCTTGCTTATTCGAAAATAATTCGCGTCAAAAAACGATTTAACGAGATCCTCACAGAATCGCCTCTTCTCTTTTCCCTTGTTTCGCAGAAATATGATAATGCTCGACCATTTCATCGAATGTTGTGGACGACTGCGATCAGCAATACATTGATAAAAAATGGATCTGAGTGTTAGATACCAGAAACTAGTTTGTATTGTTTATAGACTTGTTCTATTGTTTTCGACGGAAATAAAACTCCTGACTTTATATAATGGCAACTTCACGATTTCAGAAATGATAGTCGAAAATAGAAATAGGGTGAGAACCTATAAGGAAAAAATAATATTTCAACCTTAAACTCATATCGCCATCTAGCGGAGAGCATCTGAACGTTTTTGGGTAACAGACTAGCCATAAGATCTAAAGTTGAAACTCAAGGTGAACAATTTTCTCACAATTAAACTTCTTTAGAAAGATCTCCGGAACTTAAAATCATAAAATTGAAAAAAAATACATGTTTTGAATTATCATAACTAGAACTTTACTTCTCCAAAATTTCCACCTATATAGGGAGTGTTTCACACCAACATGCATCAAATTAGCCAGTAAGTGGCAACAAAACCCATGGAGAGTATTTACTGCCTCCGTGAGTTCTGGGGGAGAGGGGGGTTCCAGAAATGGAACAGTCATCATCTCTCATCAACATTCTCAATTGAATATTAAATAAAAAATATTTTTCTGGAAATTGAAAAATTAAGTAATTTTTTGTGAATATCTAACAGAAAACAACCAGTCACCCGGTTATAGCCACGCTGGACATTGAACTATATCTGATAGATATTGAAAAATGATGGAAACAATGTCAAAACAAATATTTCATGGCATCTTTAATTTATAAATGAAATAAATGATGCTTTTTTCAACATTTTAACAAGTTAATTGTGATAATTTATGTGCTTTGAATAATTTTCGAAGATATAATGTGTATATCTCCTAGGAAAAGCAACATTTCCAGACTCAGTTTTGCCAGTCTGGGCTTACGCCTCAACAGACAATCTTTACGGTTGTCCAGGAATGTTCAGCTTTTCCTACTAGGTATACAATGTACTATTTCAATACGCAAAAGCCTTAAAGAATTAAAAAGTCAAGTTTCTTCAATTTTCACTGTCGATTGAGGTACACTTATAAAGGAAATATCTGAATTCGGAAAGTTAATGAAAATAGTAATTTACATAATAAGTCCGCAAAAAACAGTTTCCGGGTATGTTGCGTACACTCTTAAACGAAAATATCTTCCACGTATTACCACTCAACGATAATATTCGACTTGTATTCGCGTAGATATCCTACCGCTCATGTATCATTTTAAATTTCCCGCAAGCAGAACAGCAGCTCGGATGGTTTCGTACACCTTCGAAATCGTATGAGCAAGGGCTAGATGCTTGTCACACAGACTCGGGTATAATAGAAAGCGACAGAGAGAGAGAGAGAGACAGAGAGAGAGAGTCGCATGGAGGGAGCAAAAGGGCTTTTTTACGTGACGATTTCTACCAGTCAACACCTACCGCAAGCAACTTCGTTCCAAAAAATGAAAATCTAATATTTTTTTTGTCAAACTATATTTTCCAAAAACTTTTTGTTTTTTGATAATGTCGGTGATAGAATCAATGGAATAGTGTACATGTATAAAAAAAATGAGAAATTGATTTGAAAAATTGTTAAAATAGATAAACCGAAGACAACGTTTTGCATTAGGAATGCAGCCCATTGTTATTGCCTGACGAATAAGTGATATTTTGACAATAACCTGAGTACCAAATAATCATTTGAACAACATATAAATATCAATCTTCCTCCATTCGCTTACTCTCCACCTTCATTGTGAAGTAAAAAATATCATCCAAGCTGTCCCTGTACACAACTACTACTGATCTCTGAGGCTGAAATATCTTGAATAGGTGACATTATCCAACCCTGCAGATATAATAGTATCACAATACTCCAAGGATTTGACAGCAGGGATAAATTGAAGGGTCGCAAGATCTCTAGGTTGAGGTGACAAGGGTCGCGTAATTTTAATCTAATCATTCATAGCTCCACAAATACCGTCAGATACAGGGGGACAGGTCTGAGAATTGCATCTTAGGAGAAACTTCAAGACTGTGAACGTGTTTAAGGGCCATGAAATGATTCAAAACAATTTTTGCGAATAATTTCATGTACAAGCCATGAAGACTGTTTTAATATAGCCTGCAGAAAATGTCATTGTATTTCAATATAATCATATTACGAAGTAGTTTCGGATACGCCCGATGAAAGAATGGCCAATCATTAGGGACGTGATAAAACCCAAAAATTAACATTAAGTCTATCATTTTCAAAACTCCATGGTAAAATAAAGTACTGATTGAATCAAAACTTTAGGATTTCACAACTCGGTTGAAGGTCGGAAACATTGTTCAAATTGCAAAAAATTGAATTCTCAATCAAATATCAGAAATTTGAAGAATTATTGCGCTACGCAAAGGAGGGTAATGTGTTCATCAGCCTATGTATGTATGTTTGTTCCTTTGTGACGCTCTAGAGAGCAAACGCGTGGGCTGATTTTAATGATTCTAACGTCATTCGAATTCACGTAATCTTGCAAAAATCACTAGAGTAATCCAAATTCAATATTGTGACAACCAGACGCCATATTGTGAAATAGTTATAACAGCGTAAAGCTTGGTACATCAGCAATTGGTTAATTTGTTCGTTGGTTGGTTTATTTCGGTTTCAGTTACTATTTCACTCAAATATTTCAATTCATTTAAATATTTTAATAGAAACTTAATTAAGTACAGTCAACCTCGGCTATAAAGAAGGGCTTGATGACTTTAGATATTACCGTCCTAACTAAACAGTGTAAAATAGAAAAAAATTGAAATAAAAAAAACCCGATTTCGTGCATAGTGAGATGGAAACAAGATGACCAGAGAATATTGTCAGAAAAATATGTTTCAAGAGGTTAACTATTAAACTTAATACTGTAAACAATCTCACGCAGTCTTAAAACATAATTTTCTGGTCATCTTGTTTCCATCTTTTTTAAAGTTAACTTTTTACGTAGTCGGATTTTTTTTAATGAACCATATTTGATCTTATTTTGCGAGCAGAATATCAACATACGTGCAAATTTACTGGGCTGGGTTGCTCAAACTGCCCTAGATCCGATGACGACATGATAATTTTTTAACCGACGAAATCAAAAAGTAGGAGGTTCTCTAGTCGACGGGTATATATATATATATATATATATATATATATATATATATATATATATATATATATATTTTTATGTATGACCACGCATAACTTTTTACATAGGAGTCCGATTCTTATGATTCTCTTTTCATTGGATAGGGTGTACTTTGAAGTTGGTCCCATTTGAATTTGAAAAAAAAATCAAAAATCAAAATGGAGTAGCAATATTGATCGGTCACCCTCTGAATTTTGGTCCGTTAACCGATTCTATCACTTTGTACTAAGTTTTCGATTTGGATGATTTTTTTCAATAGATAGGGTATACCTCATAGTTTATCATATTTGGATTTGGAATGGAATAATCCGCCCCTATGGGTAGAAAAATAGGGTATGATTGATTTTTCACTTGTGAACATTGGCACACATATGTAGTTGACATTGACAGATCGCTATCGTCCTTTTTTGATCTCCTACATCCGTCACAATAATACATTCTATGAAAGAATATACAAGGTGATGAAATGAACCAAACAGAACTATCAAAAATAATTTATATTATATAACAATAAATAGTTAAAGTAGATAATCATGTTATTTAACTGTTAATAGGTGAAGTAAGGTGGGTAAGAAGTATTTTGGAAGCAATAAAAAATCAAGTAGGTAGTAATTAGTAGATTTCAGTATCACCCACATTTTGACAAATCAGAATTAGATAGAATTTTTCAATTGCTATGAATTACATATAAAATCATAATTATCACAAAAGCGCATAGCAGGAGGTGGAAAAAAGGTATAAATTAGTTCAAATAAAGCATTACTGCAAAAGATAAATCGTTAACACCAGCGAGGTGACCCGCTACTGCCCCTCCAGGAGTGTACGGGACGTTTATAGGGAAAGGTTGCACCGCAGGGTGCAAAAATACCCTACTTTCCCCCAAAGTCCTTTTCACCCAAATCCCTGGGATTTCTAAAGAAATGTCATATTTCTGAGATAGAAATGTATTGCTGATGATGTGATATGAGATGTTACATACTACTATATTAATTTAAATAAAGATATTTGAATTTGAATTGAATTGTGATTTCAGCAAAAAAATAGTAAAATAAAAACTTTTTAACAAAGAATGAAACCGATGAAAGCAGAAACTGAAAAGTAAAATATAAACATTCTTATTGATAACTAATCTCTTGAACTAATGTTTGTGACTTATTTTGAGTCGGCGCCAAACAAACTGGCAATTGAATTAAGTGAAGCGTAAAATCAGTTTCTGTATTCGTCGGTTTCATTTTTTGTTGAAAAGATTTTTATCATTTATAATAATATTACCTACTAATAATTATCTGAAAAATGTTGGGATAAAATGTAACTTATGTATGTTTTTCAACAGCTCACGTCGGTATCGACAGATAATCTGCAATAATCAATATTTTGTAATATTTCACAATCCAAGTTGTATTAACATTTCTGCAAATATTATTTCGACTTCGATGGACCCTGGTTCGTAATTTTGGCAATACTTTTCAGCTAATCAATAAGTAATACTTCACAATGCCGCCATCGGAGATAGCTGCAAATTGGTCATCTAAGGTAATTTCATCGAGTGCCCAATGTTTCAAAGTATGTTAATATTTGGGTCGCAAAATAAGATCAAATAACGTTAATTAAAAACAAATAATGACTTTGCCGGAGTCGGGAATGACTGCAAATAATGCTTCGAATTGTCAATATTGGAATAAGAGTTACATCAAATTTGTAGCAATGTTAAAATTTTCTCGTTGGGCAATCCCTTCATTATTTTTTTTGCACTTTCGATACTGAATCGAGTAACAAAATTTTATATTTTTGATTTAGTCGGCGCTCTATGGAGTTTCAAAAACGTTAACATACAATATGAATGCATTAAACCAATCTTTCCATGAGATCATTCAATAGACAGATCCAAGTTTAATGCCTTTAAAGCTACACCAGCATTCAGGGCACACTGAAGAAACACGTTCAGAATGTTGTACACATTTATTACAAATTTACGTCCCAAACCAAATTTTGTTTACAGTTCCCGTTTTCTAGGAAATGGGCGTGGGCAAGCTTTTGATTCAAGCTGCACCACACACTCTGTATTTTTGAAAATATGCAATATATAGTGATCAGACGGGTATCAGAATTCCTCAATATTGAATAATCCCTATTAAATATATATCAAAAATTAAAACCCTATTAAATATAATAAAACGTGGACGGTGCAGAATTGTTCACAAACTTCTTGCATATCTATTACAAACAATTGTTGTTATGGAAATTATTGGTGGTTCTCGAGGAGTTAAACACGTCCTACTCTTCAAACTTTCAATTTGTGTAATCAAAATAGTCCATGGGCACCAAGAAACTCGCAATATAGGCATAGAGGATGGTGTAATAAATTTAAAACTCCAAGAAACTGCGAATATCGCATTGTTCTGTTATTAAACTCTGCACATTCCAGTCTTCAAATTCTGAATTTTTATATTCATGCACCTGAAGCATAAGGTTGTGGACAGCTGTAATCAATTCAAAACTCAAAAAAAACTGTTTATGTCGCATATTTCTGTCATAATACCTTTTAAAAAATTAATTAACACATCCCACCCTACAAATTTTGAATTTTCGCTATCAAAATAGTCCATGCGCACCTACAAACTAGTGATTAAAGCTTGTGGAATACTTTAATAAATCTCAACTAAACAAAAGTGTTGATGATACATTTTTGTGAATAATGCTTCAGAGAATAATAATACATCCCACTCTTCAAATTCTGAATTTTTACAGTCGAAATAGTAATGAACTTAAAACATACAAAAAAATGTCGCATATTTCTGCCATAAAACTTTTCCAAAAATTATCCCACTCTTCAAATTTTTTATTTCTGCAATTCAAATAGTTCATGCGTACCTAGAAACTGATGATAAAAGCTTGTCGGGCACTCTAATAAATTTTGAACTAAAAAACTGTTACTGTCACATTTTTCAATGATAATGCCATTCAAAAATGTTTAATAATCCCACTCTCCAAACTTTCCATTTTTAAAAAAGTGCACCTAGAAACTCGTGGGATACTGTGATAAATTTAAAACTCAATGAAGCAACGTTTGTGTCACATTTTTTTGTAATAATGCCTTTTAAAAATGTATTAACACATCCCACTATTAAAATTTCCAGTAGGTATCCATAAAAGTGAGTTATTGATGTATTATTGAAAACTTCCCGTTCATTATTCTGATTCTGAAAGTCCCAATCTTTAACCAAAATAAATGTATGCATTCCATATTTGAATGTATTTCTTATAATATTGTTTTCTGGGGTTCAAGTGAGTGTTTTGCGATTAGTTGGAGGGGTTGTTTCCTGGTACCATATTTCGTTCGCAATGAATAAATATAAACAATCCTAGAACCTCTTCAGATCGACCGTCATTGATTTCACAAGTAAATTTTGTTTTTCAACGACGGACCGTCATCATCTTTGATGGTAACTTGACAAATATTTGAACTAGTCCGTGGAAAATTCTGCCGCCGAGTCTACGTCGTGATACATATATGTAACAGGAATTTTGAGTTGGTTGGGGGTGTTTGACCCCTTGGAAACCACGACTATGCAATTTCCAGAACTTCATTTGTTTGCAATAGACGTGTAAGAAGTTTTGTGAAAAATTATTTTACCCTCCACGTTTGGATGTAAATTTAATAGGGATTATTGAATATTTAGGGGTACTTAACCCTTTGGTGATCGACATTTTGAATTTTCTACACGTCACTGATCTGTAATAGATGTGTAAGAAATTCTGGCACCCGTCCGATCACTATATATTGCTACAGAGTGTGTGGTGCAGCCTGAATCAAAAGCTAGCCCACGTCCTTTTCCTGGAAAACGGGAACTGCAAAAAAAATTGGTTTGTGACGCAAATTTGTAATAAATGTGTACAAAATTCTGACTTATTTTTTTTGGAGTGTGCCATAAAAGCTGGTATAGCTTCAGAGACATCCAAATTCAACACTTTCAAAACTGAAGAATAAATTTTCTCATTGAAGACATTGTACAAGCCATTTTTGCATTGAGTATGTGGCCAAAATATATGCAGTTACTCTATTTGGCGTACATACTGCATAAAAATGTTTTTGGGAGATTGGAAAAGCGGGAATTTTTCGAAAAAATATGGAATTATATTCCTTTGAAACGAAAATACATTAATTCGATCTTAGAATTTCATGATATTGAGCTTAGAGTGAGGATTGGTTGGATTTCCCATAAAACCCAATAACCATTATAAAAAAATCCTTCGAGCCGGATTTGAACCAGCGACCTATGGATATCTACACTTTCTCATTCCACTACAGTCCACCGCTCTACCAACTGAGCTATCGAAGGCTATACATTTCAGTAAATTCGATTACTTTCTCCGAATTCGGTGCACTCATTCAAATGTAGATTGAATTTCAAGTTCATTACTGTAATGTTAGGAGAAGGTGAAGCAAACGGAGCCAAGACGGATCTTCACTAAATCTCCACAGATGCTTCAAAACACAATGAAACACTATATCAATTGAAATGTTTTTGCGAAAACTATGAGTTTAGGAGATATCGCAACTTAAAAGTTTTTTGTTTTCATCTTCACTGCAGGAGATTGTAGATGGATATGAATTATAATTCAATTTCAGTTTATTGTATTGTATCAATATTCAATGAACATTACTGTACATATGTAATTGAAAAAACACTTATTTTCCGTTCGAAATAATATAGTAACGGTTGGAGAAAAACTATTGTTTCGTTACCAACGTTTCTGATCATCAAGGCTCAAAAATAGTTTTCGAGCCCTGAAGATGAATTTAATAAAATTCGAAACGTTGACAAGGAAATAATCGTTTTTCTTGCGTGGTAATAGATCTTCTATATTGAAGAACAGCAACGAATCTAATGTTAAGTTGAATTTTAATAATTGTACTTTCACTAACTGTACTTTTAATAAATGAATTTTTCATTGTGTTGAGTTATAATTTTTTTTTGTTAAAAAAATTTTCCGCCGAATATCCCTCGGACATTGACAAATGCCTCATAATTTTATGACAAATTTCTCAAGCTCGTTGCTTGGAAACAGCCCTCAGCCTTCGGCTTCGGCTTCGGGCCAAGGAACGAGCTTTCGATTGTCATAAAATTATCTCGTCTATTATCAATGTCCCAGGGATATCACTACTGATAACGAATCCGTAAAAATTTAAGGCTTATCTTGCCCCCTAATATTATAATTCTGTAAAGTAAACCGTACCCTCAGACACTTGGCTCCATTCTGCGTATGGTAGGATTTAGAAACTATCGACAACCAAATTCGCTACATTCTCAGAGAACCAAATAAAAATTAGACAGTTCTGAATGTTATTATAAATTAATAGGCATAACAATGATATTTCAAGCATAACCACTACTATGAAGGATTATCTGATTACATGAAAGTGTATGTGATAAATTTATGAATAAAAAACGAGTTTCATCCAATTTCACAAGTAAACTATATCTACTGGCGTCGTGTGCCTTGTGCCGTGTTTCAGAGTTCTGGTATCGTCATAAATTCAATGATATACCAACACCTTCAATACAAAAAATCCCCAATCTCCCGCCTTCACCTTCCACTAATGATTAATAACAGAAATCCTCCATTCACAGTTTAGCGAGTGGTGAAATGAATATTAGAAACAGAGGGACCCTGAACGCCGAAACATTAATTTAGCCGCATAGTTCTACGGTCTCCGTCGTTAGGACGTTAATAATAACAGTCTGTCTTTGCACAAAACAGCACTACATCGCTTTTCCCTTGACCAGATATACTCTGCAGGGGATTAAGTGAGACGGTAAAGTACGTGAGATGATTCCCAAGAAGCCAGCTCGTTACCAGCTAGTCCCGATATTAAAGGGGCTCGAGACAATGGCGTATCCGGATATTTCAGTCAAGAGGGTGTTTTAGACTCTTTCAAAAAGTTTTCATAAGGAGAGACTTCTCTACCATACTCCACAATATTTCGATGTATTCTGTAGCGTTTAAAATTGCTACATTAAATTATTCTTTTATTTTGAAATCAGTAAGTTGCGGGGAAATCACTCTTACATGAATTGCGTCTCTGTTACTAGATGGCGGTTAGATTGCAATTCTCTCGTGTATCCGTCTTGGCATTTCTTCGACTGTAATTGCGGGAAGGGGGAATTTTGACATTGGACAGAGACTTTTGACATTCAAGTTAGAAATAAGATGGATGGGAAAAGGTATTAAAGAGTATCCCTAATCATCGGCATGTCTTTCGTCGTTTTGTGAGGATCAAGAATACCGATAGCACTCCCAGGTGTCCTGTTGTTGAAAGTGAGACGTTTTGTCAAATTTGGAAAAATAATTCAACAACTTAACCTAACATTCGTCATAGAAGTGTGTAGCGCCTCCAGCAAAACTGTCTATTGGCAACCCTCTATGTTCTGAGGTGAGTTATTATAGAGTTGTTCTTGTCGAGACTGAAGGAGATGTACGTTCGCTATGTCTCTTTTCTATAGCCTCACGGTTATTTGTACATTAACACTTTCCATCCTTCATAGGGTTTCATGGTACAGTTTCGTGATGCTGTTTCATGTCGGAAGTAGCAGGCACAATCTATAAAGCACAATCTGCAGTTCACAATCAGTTAGCTAAATGTTGTATCCGAAGTACAGACCAGTCGTAGTTTATGCTGAAGGCAAAGGCAAGCAGGAAAATCAGAGTTATATCCAGTCTGAAGGAGTTAGTTTATTGAAGATACTGCCCAGTCTGAAGGTCAGATTTGGTTGCTGATGGAAGGTATTTCATGACTAGAATCCTGTGGTGGAGCCCTGTTGTCTTAGAGGTTACCTTTTATGCATTATTGGTAGTCTATATGTATGTATATGTAATCTTCGCTGGATATCAAACCTTGGTATCGATGACTGGCTGTTACTAAATTTTGTCTATTTTTGTTCATATCTGTAAGTCCCAAGGAATGGAAGTAAATGTCCCTTTGCATGATAGAAATTTCAAGATAAATGTGGAAAAGTATCATAGAATAACTGTTTCTACAGTGTAGAAGAATTTTTTTATTAGTAAAAACTTGTTTTGTCTCCATGTCCTAGTGTTAACTGTTTTTATTTACCAAGTGTGTATTTGTCTTAATCACAACATATATACAGCGGAAATACTTCAAAATGTATATCATCCATGAACAGAATTTTTTTCATTTTTTTCTTGAAGAGTTCAATAGAAGTATTTTTCAGATCATCTGGTACCTCATTGTAGCCGTGATATCATGTAAAAAAATGAAGACTGATAGAGAGAGGTTTTATGCAAAGGTGGTGTCAATTTGGACTTGAATCTGATATTAATGTTGTAGACGTCTGTTCGGCACGATATTTTTTCAAATAAGTATGGGCTTCTTCTCGAGGATGATTTAATGATACAGCACAGATGAATGCAGAAAGATGCGTTTTTGAACACTTAGCTAATCCAGCTCTCTCAAAGGGGTTGTTATATTATTCCGTTTCCTGAAACCACAGATAAGACGGACACATGAATTTTGTACCAATTGTAGTCTGTTTATATCCGATTTGGCTGGGCGGGATTTGAGTGAGACAAGACTAGGGCTTCGCATAAGATGATTTTACTTTTTTTGTCTAGAAAGGATCTGTTAGAGATTGCAAATTTCTCTTCTGATATCAGGTTCCACATCACAGTATAGTCCATAAATAAGCCTAGATTTTCAACGATATCTATGAATGGATTGAGTTCGTTATTGACTCGGAGGTTGATATGTTGAAAACACCTAATTCGGACGTCTTCGTTTCTGCTAAACAGTATGGCAATTTTATTTTGGAGAATCAATAGAAAGATACAGTTTGCTCGACATGTCGATTATAGCAGTCATATCATCATTCACATGCTGGACCGAAAGGGCTGAAGTTACTTTCGGTTTAGGTAAGATACAGTTGAACATCGTCTTCATAAAAATGACTACTGGAGTGATGTAAAGTTCCGTGTAAATCAATGGTGTACAAAATGAAAAGCAATGGGCCTAAAATTGATTCTTGTGGTACCTCATTTATGATTTGGTTCAATTCTCAAAACCAAATTCCTGGGAATTTGATTTGCCTATCCAACTGGCGTAACGTATTCTAGAATAGAGATCCCGCTGAGCTGGATGCTTCTGAATCCTAGCTGCATAAACTAGCACTACGGGTTCAACCAGCCATGCGCTAAAACAAGAAGCTTCTGAACTCAGAACCTCGAATAAGTCTCAAACGAACTTTGATAGAAGAAGAATGAAGGAGGGTGGAAAAATCAAATCGGAAGTCATGCAACGACTGGAAGAGAGAGAATACTCTTCAAGTGGGTACACTCCATTGACTAGAATGTTACTTGCATTCTATGTACCACGGAAGACCATAGCAGAAGCGACAATTGTCGAGCTTATGGATGATTTAGCTTACAATTTTTTGTTTTATTGAAATGTTTCATTTTAACATTCTCAGAATAGGGATCGTAAACTTGACTGGAATCATTGATAAACTAGCACAGACCGACCGATACTTCAACTAGAACCTAGAATATTTTCTATTGGAAAGATACTTTTGTTGATGAAGAGTGTTCATAAAATCAGATAGAACATCAGCGACTGAAAGAAACTCATCATCGTTCGTTAACCCATTGAGAAAGTTAGCTTATCTCATGACAAGTACCACAAATTTACGTTGGATCCATCCAAGTTGTACAGATCCTTGTTGGTTGTTTCAATATTATTTTAACTCTGCTTGTTCCAAATATCACTGATCTTGATCATACCAGTTCCGACCATTTCTTATCAGTTTTATTCGGTGAATTTTATTTGATCATGTCCCTCCTCATATCGTGTACAGAGTTGATTCAAGGTACTCAAGCTGGACTTATTGCTTTAACTAATCATTCATTGAGAAAATGGTATATTCAATTTCATTATAGTTAGAACGATGAACATTGCAATCATGCTTCTTAATCAATATAATTCATATTGGAATTCTGTCATGGTGAAATGAATGAAATCTCGGCGTTTTGATGAAATTCATGGATCTGGACTGATTCAATGAACTATTTTGCTTCATCAAGAGTTCACGTCTTTTTTTCGTTCATAATATTTTCCGCGAAGTCTCTTCATTAAATTCATTCATTCCAAAAAGACTAATCTACAATTTATAAAAGGTTAGGAAGGTAATTTAAAACATTTTTTCCAGAAGATGTGCTTCAATGTGGAGTCTAAATAACTGGAAAAATTGCAAACATCAGGATTTGATAAATAGCCATTATGAAAATTTCAGGAAATATGCTTGTTAGGAGCCGACGCTTTTATTACCCCTCTGGCTAAGCCCCTGACTCTAGCACTGCCTGGATGTAATGAAGACTTAAATTTCATTTGTTTCATGAAGGAACACTAATTGTTTTCTCTAATTGTTGTTTTTACTGGATCGTTTCAGGAACGCAATCATGTTGATGTGTGTTACGTTACATACCGGAGCCGGTGTAATTTCCATCTCGCGATCGATGTGTTCCTCCTGTAATTAGAAATCTCTGTAACGAGCTCGTTGTGTATTCGAAGACCTTTCGACTGTATGTATGCGAATAAAAACAAACCTGTTGAAGTTGTGTATGTTTTGGCTATGAACGTTTTGCCGATCCCTTCACAAACCCTCCGAAGCATTTTATGAAATAATGGTCGGTAAAAAAACATTTCAGCAGATGGAACACATCAGCATGTACATCCCATGCGATGAGCAAATTCAGAAATCTATTGACAATCAGTAGACAAGATTCACGAAGAACTACATAGAAACATGATTTGTTCAGATATTTTGTCTTCAATTTGATCATCAACATTTGAATTTTATTGTTGTTAATCCATGGAGCTTAAAGAACTATAACATATAGACAAACATTGTGAAATATTATAGTTCATGAGTTCATCGATAGCAATGGAAAAACCCATTCACACTATAGGGACACAGGTCGAGAAACATAATTTTATTTCCTTTCTCAAACATATGTCCTATGCTTTTTGAGACATCGTTAATCTGGGCAAATGGAAATAATTTTTTATCATGCATTTGATAATTTTTTACAAAAGTTTCGAATCGCTCATGTACATATGTCAAAAGTTCCAGTATAAGCAATCCCTATAGAGGTAGTATCTTATTTTGTTTGAATTGACCCATTAACGCCTCAATTGTTTAATGTGACTTTGGAACGATATTAGTTGTTTTTATTGATTTTCTCCACCTCAATGGGTACCATAATAAGGTTTTCAAAAAAATAAACGAATTTTTCAAAAAATTGAATGGGTCCATATGGTTCGCTAGGCGCTATCCTGGTTGAATTACTTCACGATAAAAAAAACGAATTCCTTGTTTTGAAAGTTTTTCTTCCATTATACATTGCAGAATCAAGCATTAACCACAGTAAAAATCACCATGTATCTATTAGCATTGAAACACTTTAAAAAAACTCATGCAATATTGAACTTGGTATTCATTACACATTGTTCTAACTTTTTCTGAACAATTTGAGGCAGCACATCGCTTTCTTTTGCCCTCTGGGACTGGAATTAGGCAATAATCGAGTATATCCTGTCTCATGTTAGCAGACACACGTAGCTTTTCACCCACAGGAGAAGATGGTCCACCACTCTGACTCGGAGGATTCTTGCTCCTTGTCAGATACTTTTGAAATTGTAATGAATAAATCAAGTGAATCAAGATCTGGGCTCCAAATGGACTCTGTCACTTCGCCTTCATTTTCTGAAGCTTATAGTATATCTCGTGCACCTTGAAGTGTGATTCTCCTAAAATAACAAAAATCTAGAATCATTCCAGCTTGGCGCCTAGCGGTTCCATATGGGACCACTAACATTCACACACCGATATAAAAAAAAAAAAAATTTATAGTAATTTTGAAAAGTAATATAAAAAATATATACTTTTTAGCAAGTTTCAACTACAATTATAATTGTATATATACTAAAATCTACTTACCGTAATTGGAACCGGCAATTTTTATCCATTGCACAATTGCACTAAAAACAACCTCCGGTCACAACCAGCTCAATCTCAAAATACGCATAAACACTGCTTTAGTGTACTCTTTAATACCTCATCTAATATAATAATGCGATCTGTATTGATTCAGATTGTTCTTGTCCATGCCTGTACCTAATAATTGGGAAGGGGTTGGGTGGGTCCATATGGGCCCAGTAGGCACTAATGGGAAGTGAAATATCATTCGGAACATTAGCTAAACATCGCAAAATGGGCTTTTGTACAATGAAAATATCAATAGCAGCAGATGAGTTGCCCCAAATGTTTATTCAATATCTCAAAGTAGAAGAGTAGGAGCTCTTGTGCGTTCAGAATTGATTTGAGAGATCTCAGTGACACAGTGAATATTGAAAGATAAATGTTGATCATGTCTAACACCTAAGAAAGTAGAACATTCAACCCCATCGATAGTTTGATCATCCATAATAATTTCTACTGTTGGAATATTTCCGTTCTGCCTGGAGTAGAAATTCATGTGACTTGCTACATTTGTATTTAAAAACAAGGGTTTATCGTATATCCACATTCAGAGAGATTGAGAACTTCTCTCAATTTCGTTTTAAATTCGGTCTTCAGTTTTGCATGTGAATAAGAGCGAGGAATTATCTGCATTTGAACAAATGAATGTATTTTGAAGTCTCAGGAGCAAATTCATACAGTGTAAAATATAGGCCCCCCCTATTGAGGCCTGAGGGACTCCAATAATTCCAATCGGGAAATCACTAAGGATAGTTTTCTTATTGTTATTCAGGTTGTTGATTTTGATTTTCTGAAAACCTTCTTCGAAGTATGACAAAAACCATGAGTTTGCATGAATTAGGAATATGTATAATTTTTTCAGAAGAATATCCTGTTAGACTCGATGAGATCGTAGACCGTGCTCTCAGTTGTCTCCAGAGAGTCTTTTTTTTCATTAAAGCAATGGATAGTTGTGTCAGTAGAACGTGCAATACGGAAATCATACTGATTTACAAAAACAGTACCGTTTTCTTCCATGAAATTCAATAATTATCCTAATATGGCATATTCCAAAATTTTTGATATAATCGGGGTGATAGTAAATGGACGATCATTTTCCAAAATTTGAGAATTTACTTTTTTTTAAATGGGTGAAACAAGGACAATAGCAATATATTCACGTATAACATGATTAGGGATGGTATTATAATTTCTGAATGGATAGCATGTCCTTATAATGGAACCAAGCATTATATTGTCTTTTTCACAGATATATGTTATGTGTTGTTTGAAAATCTTCATAGAATCGAAAATGATAACCAAATCTTTTCCCTTAATTGCTGGTGTGGTCCTTACGATCTTCCAGTGTATACCTATATCATTCAAAACAGTATGAGTTACCTCTTTCCAATAGGCACAGATATTTGGTTATTAAACTTTTCGAATGATACACCAGTCAAAAGGTGAACACGATTTTCGTATATACTATTGTAGTTGCGGGGTTGAACATTATTGAATTGCTTAATTTTTACATAATTACAACATCACTTTTTTTTATTTTTACGTCGATCTATCTCTGCTCCGCCCACTTCCTTTTACCAGAATTATTACCGAATTATTTGGTGTTTCCAACAAGAGCTACAGTTCTTTCGACGAATTCAACATCCATAAACTTGGGACCGCCATCTTATCGTCCCCGCATCTCTCGCTATATTTCGCGCTTGTTCATATAGCGCCTAAGCTATGAATATGCAACCCCGCTGCAATTGTAGTGGCTTTCAACACAGGTTTTCCCTGGTAGGACGGTCATCCATCCCCAAGTTCTGACTGCGCTCCACATCAATCCGCAGAAAGCAAACTACCAGGGGTAATGATTTGTCCCGATTTTGCCGCTAATGAATTGTGGAAAAATTAAATTTTACGCTATTGTTGTTCACTAAAAAAAATCGAGGTTCATATGAACTTACCGAAGCAACTTTTGATAAAATCGGCAGAAGCAAACTATCAGGGTTAATAATTTGCAGCCAACTTTCAGCTAATGAGTTCAACGAATTATTTATTTTTTTCCAGTTCATATGAGAAAAAATTCATAATATCCGATCCCAAAAATCCCCACATATCAATTTTGAATCGAATCGGTCTATAATCACAAAACTCGTCCGCCACCTCAAATTTATGAATTTCAACAAAAAATTTATAATTTCCGACCTCGAAAACCCCCATATACTAATTTTGAATCAAGTCGGACCATAATCACAAAACCCCTTCGCCATCTTCAATTCATGAATTTTGACAGAAAATTCATAATCTCCGACCACGAAAACCCCCACATATCAATTTTGAATCTAATCGGATCATAATAACAAAACTAGTCCGCCATCTTGGAGCCGCCATCTTGAATTCATGAATTTTCACAACAAATTCATAATTTCCGTCCACTAAAACCCCCACATATCAATTTTGAATCAAATCGGACCATAATTACAAATTTCGTCCACCATCTTGGAGCCACCATTTTGTTTTTTTTTTCTAACAAAAATTCCATAATGCATTGTCACCGGAATGACGATCATCTGCCAAATTTAAAATCAATCGAATGACTAGAAGTCAGTCAAAATTAACTTGCAAATTTGACCCTAACGAACAAACGAACAAGTGGAACTAAATAAAAGCTTGTAAAAAAGCTTGTAATAGAAGAGAATTTGTTACTAGATGTGTTTTTAGATACCTATTTTTAAAAAATTGTGTGAATCGACCCACTAGACCCGGCTAGGCAGGTATAGTGGATCACGAGGGCAGGTTCGGAAGGTTTTGAGAGAAACCGCGATGCAACATACTTACTATTCTAAAATATTTTCTGGTTGAGACAATGGAACTTGAATATTGACATTCTTGAATGAAATTCAATGATTAGTGCGAAATTGACGGCAAATAATAAGCCCTTTTATCCATTTTCCGCGAATTTCATCAAAAGTTGTCTGCTTACTTCATGTAAACTTTGCAAAACAGCAGATATTGTTTTTAAAGTTCATGCATAATACATTTACAACAAACAAGCATCAAATGATTAGCCTACTCCTCTCAATTTCCGTGAATTGTGTCAAAAGTTGTTCTAATCTCTGAAAGTTCTTGCATTATTTATCAATGGCAAATAAGCGGACGATTAATAGTTGTTACACTATATGTATATGAACTTAGTGGAAAATCAGTATTTTTGTCAAACAACAATATCGACCAAATTAATAATTCCACAAATAATTATCAGCAAATTAATGCCAAATATTAACGGATGTTTTTTGCTGATTCTGTCAAAAGTTGTTTCGCTTAAAGCGAAAAAACCATTTTCCATTGAACAATAGCGACAAAATTATTTATTCCACAACTAATTAGCGGAAAATTGACGGCACATCAATTGCGACAAATTTGATTTTTCCACAAATAATTAACGGCAAATTAAAGTATATGTCGCCATTCGATTCGCTCGAGTTGTTTCGCTAAGTTCTTATACATAAAATGTATCGTTCATATGAGATTGTTTACGAATCCATATATCTTATTCCAAGCTTGGAACTTGTGGGAAACATGCTCCACACAGACCGTTTTTTCAATCCATGCTCTAGACAGAATAACTTTTTTGTTTTTCGATTTTCTCTGAAATTTTCATTTAAAAAGCTTATTTGAGCTCTCATGTAATGTTAATCATAAAAATATGCATTTTCCACCCTGCAAATGTTTGCCGCCTCGAGCCCACTGTAGCTGAACTGAAAATATTTAAATGGAAAAAAGTTTTTTGCATTGCCCTTTGAATGGAGGAAATGTAAATGAACAGATGCGAAAGCTTTCCGAATCCAAGACAAGACGTATACATTAAACATGAAAAATTCCTCTGTGTATACAAACCTTATCGATGCCACTCGATTCCTTCATTAATAATTCAATGTCCTTATTTATTCCTTCTCAAGGATGTGACTGAGGAGCGAAAGGAATCTGGGTTCTGAAGCCCCATCGTACTAATTTCGTTCGCACCTCGGATTCTTTGAAGTCGGTGGTGAATTTCCAAATACAAATATTTTTAGCTGACTGACGATATTCAGAAAACAAAAACAAAATTCGAACGCATAATATTTTCCCATGATCAAAAAGGAACAGGTAGAATATATCAATGATAAAACTTCAATTATAATGTATTTTCACCGTTCACCTATGAAATAGTAATGGAGTATTTCCCAGTGTCGACTATAGGAAATTATGTACGAGAATAACTCTTCGAAGTTGTAGGCTCAAAAATTGAGATATATATATATATATATACTAGCGGACCCGACAGACGTCGTCCTGTCCAAATTTATATGTTCCCTAAAATGTTTTTCCCGAAAATTTTCCCGTTATACCATTTTCCTGTTACCCCCTTTTGTCTTTACCCCGTTATTCCGTTTTTCCGTTATCCCCTTATCCTGTCATCCCGTTATCCCTTTTTTTCGTTATCCCATTTTTTTCTTTATCCCGTTGTCCCCTTATCCCCTTATCCTGTCATCCCGTTATCCCGTTTTTTCGTTATCCCGTTATTCCCGTTATCCCGTTTTCCTGTTATCCCATTTTTTATTCTCCCGTTATTCCGTTTTCCCGTTATTCCCTCATTCTGTCATCCCGTTATCCCGTTATTCCCGTTATCCCGTTTTCCTAAATAAATAAAAAATAGGGGTTGATCGTAGAAGGGTTAACTAAGAGTAACATGAATTTTTTTATTCTAAGTCATGACAAAATAAAAATAAAAATCTTGCCAAAAAAATAGGGGTTGATCGTAGAAGGGTGAAAATTCAGGGTTGTATGTATTTTTGAATGCTGTATCATAAAAAAAAACATTTTGTCCAAAAAATAAAAATAAAAATTAAGGGGTGGCCCACCCTTAACATTTAGGGGGATGATTTGTGAATCTAAACCATCCAGGGCGCCAACCAAACGCATACACAGAAATTCATTCAAATCGGTCCAGCCGTTTAGGAAGAGTGCAGTGACAACACACGTACATATATATATATATATATATATATATATATATATATATATATATATATATATAGGGCTGAAGAATATTTTCATGACAGTCACAGAACTCATACATTTTTCCACTCCCTTGCAATTGTTGGAATGATTTACTCTACTCTACTCCTGGCATTCCAAAACATATTATAGGTCTAAGATGTTTTGAAATACCAGTCCAAAAACTCTTTAAATCCATTCTGAAAAATTATGCCTCTTTGATTCACCTATTTGAAGTAAATCAGGAATCAATTTGCATCGAGTTCAAGAAGCAAGCAGTGGAGTGAACTTTGCTATTATTGTATTTATTCAATAAAAGGTGTTATTATCTAGTGTGCCAGATAACAGTATTGATAAACCAATTATGCCGAAATTTGTAATATACTATCCATTGTGACTGTCAAAACTGACTGGTATTGTACAAACAAGCAAACAAATGAAGGAAAACCCTGGAAGTAATGTTTATCGGGGTTTTATCGAGGGTAATATCATAAATGAAGTGAAATTTTCGAGAAAGCATTTTGCCTGAGAATTTTACTGAGTGCGATTTGCGGTGTTATTATCTGATAAAACCGAGAAAGAGAAACTTGAGGGGTTTAATCTTTGATAATAAGGCAGCAAATTGCACGAGTTGAGTTTCCTAGAGGCAACATGCTTGAGGGAAAATTTAAAAAATGTTGCGATATGATCCTCTAGCTCGAATTATATTTGATGAGAATATTTTCCGAATCACATTTGAAACTGGATAAAATTACCAGAATTCATGTTGATTTGAATTATCAACGGGGAAAATTACAACAATTCTTCTCGTTCCAAAATGTAAGGAATCGTGTCCGTTTCTAAATGCTTCGTTTTACAGATTCATTCATTTACAATGAGCATTCACTGCTCGTGAACTCGCCCAAAAACCAAAGATATATATAAATTATTCACTATCACAGGCTCTTATAGTTATGGAGCAATGGCCGGAGGGCCATCTGCCAACTTGAAATAATGAATAAATATGATATGATGATCGAATTTCTACTCCTCGGTTCAGGCTTCAAATGTCACAAAATAACTCTCTGAACCTTCATTTGTACAACAGATTACCTGTATACCTGGATAAGGAGTCTAGCTTTCTTTCAATTCAAGGTGCAAATCAAGACTTTTCTATTGAAACATTGTCTTCATAGTGTCAATGAGTGTCTTGATTTAAATAAAAATGAATTTGAATGTATGTGATGGAGACTCCTCACCTGAATGTTTTTATCCAGATAATTTATGTTATATTTATGTTCTTTACTCTGTGTATTTACATTTTATATATATATATATATATATATATATATATATATATATATATATATATCCCTTCTGTTCTGTTCTGACGTTCTACGATTACTTATGTATATTGTAGAGGAATAAATACTTCTTCTACTTCTTCTACTTCTAGTGATTTTGGTGTGAGTGTGATTTTGTGTTACTTTTTGGGATGTAATAAATTGAGATGGTGTGATGAAATGTTTGAAAAATGTTTTTGGGGCTGGATTTGTGTGGAGTTATTATGTGAAAAAATAAAAAAATAAAATATGAATAATAAATTTAACGCCGGGGCTCGAACTGCCGACCTCTGGGTTCGCAGTTCGGCCACTGGTGTATAATGCGTTATCCACTAGTCCACGAAAATTGTTGTTGATGTTATGAAAATAACGGATTTCAATTATTCATTGCCTTACTTGAAAATCTGAGGTTTTTAATATGCTGAGAAAGGTATATTTAAATTAAAATATCAAATGACCCTAATATGAGTTGAAAATTCCTTATTTTATCAATTTTGCATTTGTGTTTCCCTATCTAGGAATTGAATTTGTTGACATATAATTCTGACAGGACCTTAGTGTCGTTTTATCGCAAAACAATATCGAATCTTCTAGTGGTTTTATCAACAGTAAAAACACAAGAGCTTTTTTTTATTGGATAAATTTATTTTGTAATGAAATCATTTTGCCAATCAGTAATTTTACGAGAAAATTGCGAGACCGAAGGTCGAGTAATTTTGTCAAATGTCAGTTTTTCGAGCAAAATTACTGATGGAAAAATTTTGAGTTAAAAAGAAATTTATCCTTAAAAGAAAAGCTCGAGTGTTTTTTGGCAAGATAAATTAACGACCGAATATATGAATGAACAACAACAATAATTATCTTTATTGATACAATTAAATTATTTAAATGAACAGTTATTAAATACACAATTGTTATAAATTGTTTGGTTTGGTGTACTGATTTCAAAATTTTCTTCTCTGGTATTCACACATGTAGAATATTCATTTTGATTTTTCTCACTCGAGGCTCGTAAGGAACTAATAAGATTTTCGTGATGTTCAGGATCAATTTGGAGGTAGGGTTTAATAGAAGATGATGATGAGTGTCCCGTTATCTTTATAAGTTGTTGGTCACTTACTCCTGCTTTGGCTATCTGGGAAACTGTACTAGCACGGTTCGAATGATTGGTAATTTTATTATTTGTAATGTCCAGTCCAATTTCAGTTGCACAATATTTGGTCCAAGTAGAAATCGTATTAATACCAAGTGGAACATTTTTGTTCCAACCTTCAGAATTTTTTTTTCCAAAAGGGATTTGGAGTTGAAAAAAGTCGTTCAGATGTTATGTTTTCATTTCTTTTTTGTAACAGTAATTTCAACAATGCAACGGGATAAATACCTTCATCCATTTCATTTTTTGTTATCCATTTGCTGTTTGCCAATTTTTTCGACCCACCCTGTGTCGTCTTTGAAAATATTGTATTGTATTCAAATCTTCCTGTTGAAGTTCCATCTTGATTTTTTCCTTCTTTAAAATGGTAAATTTTACAGTTTGCAGCTTCTCCCCCCCCTCCAAGCTAATTCATAAGAAGCTATATGAAAGAATCTTTTTTGTAATCCCTCTGGGTTGTCTATATTCCACAATTTTGCCATTTTTACTATATCTTCCTTGTTCAATGCTACATAACTTACTTTTCTTTTCTTTGGAATAACTTGTAATTCTTTCCATTTACTATTTCTTGCATCACGACCTTCTTTCAAAGTTATGTCGGCAAAAGGATCAAATTTAATATTGTATTCATTGAAATATTTTTCTTGAATCATCTTCGCAGTTGAATTCCAAATTGATTCAACTGCATATTCTTTATAATCTTCTACATTCTTCTTTTTCATATTATAGGACCAATCCTTCAATATATCTGCTACTTTTTGTAACGGAGTTATTTTCGACAGTTCGTAATCTCGTACTTCAAAAAACTCCATGAATTGTCTCCATAATGACGCTTTAGTATTTTTTGTAGATTGCGGGATTGCTTTTTCTATATTTTTTGTTATTTGTTGAGTCGAAACTTCCCCAAAACGACTCATGTTGTAATGTTTTAGTATCAATTATCAACAATACTCAAATAACTGACAGGGCAGACATTAAAGTGACGTAAGCATACTAGATGTAGACGCTTGAGAGGAACAGACGTTTTTATCGGTGATAAAAAACGGTGCACCTTTTTTATCGCTGTCAAAATGACAAAACAGTCATCTTTAAATGACACATTTTATATAGGAGTTAATTTATCAGTATAAAACAGCGAGAATATGTTTTATCACTATAAAACTGACCTGATTGGTTCCCTAGTTTGAAATTTCGGCCATTTGATTGGTTCAAAAATAATGAGGGAAATAGTCTCTGAAAAATATACAACAATTTTTCGCGGGAATCATCAAAACCTGTCTGAATGAAATCAAGTGGCACACTTGAAAATGTCATTTATAATTTCTGGAATTCGTTCTAAGATGTCTCAAGTTTCAACGCTTGAGAAAATGATTAAAAACACAAGCAATATTCCGAGGTTCCAAAGAAACTGAATAATCGAGGAATCCACTCGAAATTGCTGAAGTGCTCTCATGTGTAGATTTCGGAATCCTCCCCAGAGGTATAAGTATTACGAAAACTAATTTCGTTTTCTTTTGTTTCAGCTCCGCCGTCTTCTGTTGAAATATTGGATCATTCACACAATTCAAAGATTGAGATAAAGGAGAATCAAGAATTTCATTTAGAGTGTCGAGTGAGAAACGCCAAGCCGGCGGCTAAAATCGTCTGGTACAGAGGAAACGTTGAAATTAATATACGTGAGTAATAGTGTTATTTCATCATTAACTTGGCATTCAAAAGCAATTACATTCGATTTTCATCCAGAGAGGAAGTTGATGTAACTGGACCCATTCGGTCTATTGAACATTTATTTGATAATTTTGAATAACGATTTGTTTTTTTTGTTCCTGAATCAAACACTTATCTGAAAAAATAGACTTTTCCAACGCTTTTGTTTTTTTTGAAGGAGTATTAGTTCCTATGATAAATAGCCTACTATTATTTTCGTCATAATTCTATCGAGAGTAACTTATATTCCGAGACAATTTGATGAGACCATATGCACATTAATAATCTCAATAACGCCCGAGAGTTTTAGCTCGAGGAAGTTATTCTTTGATTATTAATGTTCATATGGTCGAATGGAATTGTCTCGAAATATAGGTTGCTCGAGATAAATTGAAGAAAATAATAGTCTCTTTGTCAAAGTCGAGTAATATCTAGGAAGATTATTGCGTGAACACCACAAAATCATTCGGTAAGATTCCGGTCATATTTGTAACTTTCGCTAATGTGAAAATAAGCTAATCATTCATATACGTTCATTAACATTCAATAAAACACTGTCAGTGACGTAATCTGATCGTTGTCAAACAGTTGATGAGGAGGTAAGCAGAGTTTTTTCCGTTAGAGTACGTGTGTCTTTCTTCTAAATTTTCCCCAAAAAACGATATTCTAAAAAACATTCTTGACATTTAGCGAAAGAGAGAATTTTGTGGCATAGTGGACATTTTATTGAATTAAAGAAAAAAAGCATCCTCAAGTGGGAATGGAACCCACGACCTTATGATTACCAGACATACGTTCTACCATCTGAGCCATTCGAGGACATAGGAATCGACACAAACTCGTGAACCCTTTCCCTCCATTATTTAATATTCATGTTAGAAATGAATCGAAAATCAAACGTACTTATCACTGGCCGTCGAGATCCATTACCTGTCACTCAACTTTATCGTCATTCGAAGATTTTAGTAGCAGATTCAAGCAGACGATCTTTAACCACTGATAAGATTTAGCCAAATATATAAGGTGAAAATGGAAATATTGCGTCCGAAATACATATAATGAAAGAGGGAATTCTGTGGCATAGTGGACAAATTATTAAATTAAATAAAAAACTTCCTCAAGTGGGAGTCGAACACACGACCTTATGATTTCTAGCCATACGCTCTACCATCTGAGCCATTCGAGGACATAGGAATCGACACACACTCGTGAACCCTTTCCCTCCATAATTTAATATTCATGTTAGAGAAGAATCGAAAATCAAACGTAATGATCACTGGCTGTCGAGATCCATTACCTGTCACTCAACTTCATCGTCATTCGAAGATTTAAGTAGCAGATTCATTTTTAACATGAATATTAAATTATGGAGGGAAAGGGTTCACGAGTGTGTGTCGATTCCTATACCCTCGAATGGCTCAGATGGTAGAGCGTATGGCTAGACATCATAGGGTCGTGGGTTTGACTCCCACTTGAGGATGCTTTTTTTCTTTAATTTAATAATTTGTCCACTATGCCACAAAATTCCCTCTTTCATCATATGTATTTCGGACGCAATATTTCCACTTTCATTCTTGACATTGTTGTGATCCCCAGTTCATAGTGAATATTGTGAAATCAGTGCAAAAGTCTATAGAGGTGTTTTAAACATGGATTTTCCAATTTAAAATACGTTGTCATTATAACACACCAAAATAGTTTGTTTTTTCAGATTTGATGAGGTTCATCATGACATTTCGTGCTGTTATGGGTTGTAGTTTCTCGAATATCCCAATATTAAGATTTTAAAATAACGTTCCAATCCGGGGTAACTTTCTGAGCTCACGCCCCAGATAACTCTTTCAGTCCAAGATTAGGTGGTCGCTATTGATAATTGACCATCTCTACTTCTTTCATTCTTTCGAAAACAGGTTAGGTTTGGTTCCTTCCGAGTGGGGCGACAACCGCCCCTTCCACTGCGACCTTCTTAGATCTATTGTGGCTCGAACCTACTTAAATTAGAGTTCACCTTCAAGTCCCGTGCATCTGACGAAGTCGATGATGACAGTTGGTGTTACCTCTTCCAGGTCTTTGGGCTCTGGTTGCCAGTAATCCATACGGTCGAATCTTGTTCGTTCCAGATCCTTGCATCTGCACAAGATGTGCTCTGCTGTTTCTTCTTCGTCTTGACAAAAGCGATACTCTGCGCTTTCTGCAAGTCCAATTCTTTGAAGATGCTTTCGCAGTCTACAGACCTGTTATAATCCTCAGGTTTTTCTTATTCAGTTCTAACAGGGCTGCTGTTCTTCTTCTCGAAGGGTTTGGTATAAATGACTTCGAGTGGACTTGTCCCACTGTTTCATACCGGTACCCATGTTTTTCCGCTCGGTCCAGTTTGAAAACACTTCTTTGGTTCTGCTCTTTGATATTCCGAAGAAGGGCTCTGGTCCTATGAACTCCTTCATATTGCCTGCTTTTGCCAGAAGGTCGGCTTTTCCATTTCCTTCAAAGCCTTCATGTCCAGGCACCCAAAGCAGAGTTATTATGTTGTCCCTGCCTACGCTTTGAAGGGTTCTCAGGCAGTTCCAGACTAGGTGATCGAAATAACGCAGCAGTTTCTTTGAATAATGATTTGGGCAACATTGCAAAATGTTGCTAGTCAGCATTCTCTAATGTCCTGCGCACAGAAACTCCTTATTTGAAAGAAGTTTCCAGTTTAATGTATATAAACTACACAAGACAATATAATATGATCAAATTAAAAAAAAAACAAAACACATTCACTGAAAAATTGCTACCGATTTTACCCCTCTTTCTCCCTTCTTTCTTTTTTGAGCGCGATCAAACAGTTGATTGTTAAATAAGAAAATAATAAGTGACCCAAAAAGTTGAGGTTCAGATTAGAAAGGCTTAGATTAGGTAGGCTTGGGTTAGGTAGGCAAAATATAAAACTCTACTACAAGGGTTGAGTAGTAGAGCACCAATTGGTGAACTTCCCCATGAGATTTCCTTTCTATATTTATTTTATAATTTTTTATAATTGTTCTTCTTTAATGTACTTGGAATGTGGAAATAAAGACATTCATTATTATTATTATTAAATAGGTAAATTCTAAATGAAAAATATACTTTTGTTAACCTTTCGGGAGTGACCCCTGTTAAAAAATTATCACAATTACAAATCACTCTTGTTCTTCGTAATATCTTGACAAGCAATTGTTATTGCAGGCAAATCATTTTCAAACGGTACGTTACTGACCAATGTGAAATTTTCCCAATTTATTTTTATCCGAAAACCTCAGTAACGTATCGCGGCAAATTTAGTAATGTGCGCTTCTTAGAACAGATAATCAATATTTTTCACTTCCAGGCGGAGAGAAAACCCAAAATATTCCGATACCTCCCCAATAAACATTCAGACCTTATTGATAATGAAGGTAGCAGAAACAAGTTATCTTAAGGAAGATTATTGAGACATATGAATTAATGAAAACAATGATTGAGAATTTGAATCAGTGCAAATTCAGAATCCTTTACCCTCAGGGAAAGAAATTGTAAAGTCTAGCATTCAGGGAATTCATTCGTGATTTTTCAGGCAGAAACGAAAAGCCTCAGTTTAGTAATCATAAAAATCGGTGTTGCCAAAAAAATGCTCGTTGATTCTTGGGTGTATAAATGAAGAAAGAACAAGCATAACGGAGATATCCCTGAAAATTGGTTCACAGTGATCCCTGTTACCACCACTAGCGATAATTCTAACGACTCTTTGCTACATTTTGGAAATTCTAATAACGTGACAAGAATTACTTCATATGAGCATAAAAAAATTAAAAATAATATTTTCTGTTTTAGAACATAGTTGGTTTTTTCATGTTCGTAACAAGTATATCAACTTTTTTCAATGGCTTTGACATTTTGTTATTCGACCAGACACAAGGATATCAAGTTGATAACTCATGACTAAGCTGATCTATATGAGATGACCAAGATAGTCTGTCATCAATAACCATGCCAAGAAGTTTACCACTTCTGCCATTAGCTTCATTTTTTATATGTCTGCATTTACTTCTGAGCCCAAACTGATAACAATTGAGAAATCCATCAGATTCAGATTTATATTATGACCACATTTTTTAATTATATATTACTTTCGTAATCCTCAAGACATCGGGAAATTATCGCTTTAAAATACGAGCAAAAAAAATATATGATCAAGTCTAGCATTTTCTCAGAACGCCACTGTTTATCGCATATAGTTCAGTTCATTTTGAATTTTTCGAGTCGCGTACAGCCTCAATTTTCTCAAATCTTGTTACTGGATACAAAAATCATTTCGAGAAATCCTGTGGATCAAACTTACTTCGAATTATTCGACAATGTGTCTCTCAGTTCATCGCTGAGCCACTGGACCTATGGTTTTTAAACAATGGAACATTTTTTCAAGAATAAATGATTTTCAATTAATTAACTGAATATATTGATGAGAAGTTTGGTAATTATTCAATGCTCCCAATCAATCTCTGCGAAAGAGTTTCTGTTATTATTAATATCTCGTTCTGATATTTTACTCCTCCAAATCACATCCTTTTTATTTGTTCTTTTTCTCATCTGTACTAAAATATATTGCCGTTGCAATATGGTCTGATACCCAAGGACCTGCTGTTCCAGAAACCATTCACTTGAATACGGTAACATTATATAATGGGGTCGGGACTTCTCAGCTTAGCACAATATATTCATTGTTAAATGTGAATAAGATTTTGATGTTCTCGTAATCGGATTATATGCTTGTCTTCCTGAACAACACGTAATACTTACTTTGATGGAATTCCGGGTTCCCGCAGGATTTTCGTAATTAGAGCTGGATTTCAGGGTTCCTAAGAAAATTGCGATTCAACTCGTTCTTTAGATCAGTGAAATTAGACCATGAGATTCTTTTTAATGATGATTTATTTTCGTGCAGATGTGTACTTTTGTACAATTGTATTAACTCATAAAAATTGTGAAACTGTTTTCATGACTTAATTCCACAGAATCGACAGTTTCGAAAATATAAGCTGAATAAGTTCTGAAAAAGTACCTTCCATCAGTATTATACAGGGTGTAATAATGGTCCAAGATAAAAAATAATGGAACTTTGTCATAAAATGATCTTTCTTAAAATATTTCGCTTTCAAGACTCCCTTTTCTCAATATTTCCAATATATAATCTATTTTACTTCCCTGCTCCTCAAGGTTTTATTTTCAGAACAAAAATGGAATATAATTGTGATGTTCAGTTCGTATCATATTTATATGTATCAGATATATTTTTTCATTTATGATTCTTTTGATACATCAATCTTTCCCAAAATAAATCTGATGATATCGTGATTCATGTAGTTTTTTATCATTTTTCCCGACTCATGAGTAAATTTCATTTCCACATGAAATAGTATCGGAATGAATTTTCTTCAAACTGAAATATTTCTTGTGCTAGAATAAGATGAATAGATCTCCAGAAGACATTGCTGAATATCGAACCCGTTTTTCAAGAATACACAGGTCATTGGATCGAATAGTTTTCATGATCTGAAAAACAAAAAAATCTGACAGTTTGACAACCCAAAAAATGCTGCCACTAATTTGTTGAGTTTCTGATCCCACTACAATAAACGAGATCCCCGTTATCTCAACTCGCACAAGTTTTCTGCTTCTGAGGGTTGGTAAAATAACTAAGATACTGGTTAAAAACACTTTTTCATATTTTGGTGTCCCACATTTTATACAGTTGGAAAAAAATATCCTTTTACTATCTCAATGACGGCTATATATTTGGTGGATTTAGAAATTTTATTGGACAATGCTATAGGTTAAATAGATTTCCTATTTTAACGACTGTCTCCTGTTTTGATTTTTCAAGCCAAAATGTCTTATATTGACGTCAAGAAAGTGGCAGATATAGGCCAACATGAATATTTTTTATGCAATTTTTCGTTTGTCAGGAATAAGTGTCAACTTATGTTCGTTTTTTTTTCGTAATGAAAAACATTGAACAACTTTGCTCATTATTCTTTTTCCAATTTTGAAAAATAAAAGTAGTTTTCAAAAAAATCTAGAATTTAACAAATTTTATCTACTAACTCTGCAGGCAAACACTGATGATCACATTATAGGTTGAACGTGCTCTGTGATTGGGCGTAATAAAAATTGCACAAAATACAAACCAGACTATTGTTTCTACCACGTGCAGAAAGCCCTACTACTCCAACAAAAAAAAAGGTCCCACACCTTGGTACCCCTGTGAATATCTATTTCAATGAGTGTGAAATGAAAGCCCGCGATAAACGGCCGCGAAATGTCATTAAAACATTCGTCTAGACTTGTACTTTAATAAGACATTTTCCCGACTGATAACATGTGCAGTACTTAAATGTACCAGCTACCTTTGCATTAAATAATTAATAAAAAAACCTTTTTAAAAAAACAATATTTTATTCAAATACCCTAAAAAGTACAAAATGATTGCTTTGGATGTGTGACGTAGGTTATTCCGAGAGTTATAGATTCAAGAGCTTGTCGCGCAAAGTTTTAATTTCGAATACAGATGCGACAAGCTTTTGAATCTATAACTCACGGAATAACCTACGTCACACATCCAAAGCAATTATTTTGTACTTTTTAGGGTATTTAAATGAAAGCTTGTTTTTTAAAATGCTTTTTTAATTATTTCATTTTGTGCTTTCTAGTAAGTACGCCTTAATCTATGCATTTTTGTAAAGTCGTTTTTATGATGCCTTTTTCCTGTACGTTCTGAGCTATCTTATTCTTCAACGAGGAGGCCATCTGAAGATTAACTCGTCCGTCATCCTGGAGCTGCCATCTTCAATTTATGAATTTTGACAAAAAATCAATAATCTTCAACTTCAACCGACCCCAGAAACCCCTAACACCCTCATACCAATTTTGAATCGAATCGGACCATAATTACAAAACTCGTTCGCCATCTTGGAACCGCCATCTAGAATTCGTTGATTTTGACAAAAAATGCCTAATCTCCGACCCCGAAAACCCCCACATACCAATTTTGAATGGAATCGGACCATAATCACAGAAATCGTCGGACACCTTGAAGCCGCCATTTTGATTTCATGAATTTTGTCAAAAAATTCATAATCTTCGACCCCAAAAGCCCCCACATACCAATTTTGAATGAATCGGACCATAAACACAAATCTCGTCCGCCATCTTGGAGCCGCCATTTTGTTTTGTTTTTTCTCTAACAAATGCATAATGCATTGTCACGGGAACTATGAACACCTGCCAAATTTCACGTTCATCGAACAACTAGGTGAAACTAAATAAAAGCTTGTAAAAATAAAGTTCATCAAAATTAACTCCACATTCAATCAAATTAAATCTTTTCTCTCACCGGAGTTATTGACTTTGAAATCTTCGAACCATCTGGAAACTGGAAGAAATCTTGATCCTGGTAGATTCTATACTTTTTGTGTTCTAAAGTACTGAAAAACTCTTTTCTAGAACTTTCTCTACAATAAGTTCCAGATTTTATTTTTAGCATTATCTCTCATTCATTTTCAATAAAACAACGTAATTTTTGAGCTTTTTAACAACAGACTTCTTTAGCTCAGTTGAAATGATTAATTATGTGGTTCTAGGTCCCTAACATAACTAGTGAAATTTCAGAAAGGAAGCATATTTATATGATAATTTGTCGTATTTAAAGTAGAATGCGACTAATCAAATTGAGCATATTCTGAAATGTACTACCACTTAATTGACTGATGAATATTGATTAACTGAAAAATCTCAGGTTGGCAAGGCCTTTATAACTAAATAAAAACGCTTGGAGAGAGAGAGAGAGAGAGAGAGAGAGAGAGAGAGAGACGAGTATCGTTGGAAATTTCGAATGAGTTACATTAATAATCTTGATGTCTGGCATCTGGCAAATATCGAGGTTATCGCAAACAATTCCCTTAAAAAAATACAATTTAATTGGTTGGAATTTAAAAAAAAATTAGAGAGAATAGACGAGTATCGTTGGAAATTACGAATGGAACTGATGCTCTTCAGAGTTACATTAATATTCTTGATGTCTCGTCTATCATCTGGCAAATATCGAGCTCACGCAAACAATTCCCATTAAAAAATACAATATTTCAATGCTTACTGGCGTCGGAGTTCAAAACGACCCTTTGGAGAAAAAATGCCCGCCACACTCATCTGATTCCTTAATAATTACAATGTTTTCTGTTACCTAGTCATTACATAACATTACATTCTCTCAGGAAAATCTTCTGTGAACCATCACATAAATACCCTAAATGGTATTTCATGTCGATAGAATTACCGATTCACCCTTTTCTACTCATGATCCTAATACTCCTCTTGGCTTATTTTGCCAAGTTCAACTGTACTAAAAAGCGACTGATACTCTCTAACCACCCCATATTCGGGCTGGTATCCCACCGGAAAATGGCAATGAGATCTTAGAAGGTAGCCACTTTGGCACCCCTTAAGCAAAACAATATATTTCTACAGGGTGTTAGTGAATGGTCGCACTTCAGGGGGTGATTCTGCATGAAAAAATAACAGTTTGCTATATATCTTTTGTCCGAAAATGCTTTGTTTTCCGAGATAAGGGATGTTAAAGTTTTTCTCAAAAACTAACTATTTATTCATTGCTCTGAAGCCGGTCGAGAGATGCAAATGAAATCTGGTGAGTTTCAAGAGGCATTCTTTCACATGCAATTAAGAATTCAATGTTCAACATTGGCTCGCATACGGGTAATGATTTAAAAATGTTTAAAGAAAAAAGTGGTACGCCACTGGGATATTTTAAATTAAAATCGTTTTTGAATTTCTCGTTCAATTTGTGACAAAAAATCTCCCTAGCCTTTTTTTGTATGGGGCGCCGTTTTTATGCAAAAAAATAAAAGATCTAACGGGTGTTTGTCATTACTTTAATACATTATCTAGTAGCGATGCTAGTAGCTACTGTCAACATTCTGTTAAATACAAATATTTCAACGAAATGTCAAATAAGCGTTCCTTGATTTTCAAGCTTTTAGTTCAGTATAACATGATTGATTTAACATTATTATTTTCTTTTATCGGAAAGAATGGAAAATTTTACAAATCGGAAATTGTCAGACATGCGTCTATGGTCGAAGTAATGGAAATGATCGGCAAGTTCGACGATTGTATGCTGAGTTGTATCCAGGACGTAGGGGGTACCCCATCACACAATATTTGCTCGTCTTCACCAATGTTTGCGCGAAAATGGTACATTTAGAAACAAACGGCTGAGTGCGGGTGCCCTCGAGAAGTTTTTTTTTTTTTTTTTTATGTTCTGGTTCCCACGAAAAGAAATATCCTGTAATGTTCAGAGAACATCGTGGGAACCAAGGGAAAGAAGGTAGGAGTTGGTGTTCTTCTTAAATTTCTGGAGGTTGTATGCCTCGGGGAACACCTCCCTAGGCAATGAGTTCCAAAGCCTCGCTGTTCGTTGGATGAACGAGTCTTTGGAAAGTGATGTTCTGCAGGTCTCCAAAGTGACCACGAAGGGGTGTGTTGACTGAACTTGACGGGTTAGTCTCGAAGAGACTGCCAAAGCAGGAAAGATTGTTGATATTTCAGAAGAGCATCGCCCATGAAAATATCTATAAAATAGAGACAAATCGCCAACTTTCCTACGGTGTTCCAGACAAGTGAGCGAGTTTGTAAGCGAGGCATCACCGACGAGACGAATTGCCCTTTTTTGGACAGAAACCAATAGCCTCAGGATATGTTTAGGTGCCGCGCTCCAAATATGGGAACAGTATTCCAGGACAGGTCGGATCTGTGCCTTATAGATCATAAGCAGCTGAGTGGGGGTGAAATAGCTCTTGGCACGGAACAAAAAACCAAGTTTTTGGGATGCACTTTTGGCAATGGACCTCACGTGATTTTCCCAAGAAAGGTTATTGCTGATAGTAATACCAAGCATCGATATGGATGACTTCAGTGGTATGGTTACTCCTGACAAAGTTATGTTAGGCACAGTGAGATCGGCTTTCCTAGAGAAAAGTCATGCTTGTGTTTTGTTTGCATTGAATTCTACCAAGTTATTAGATCCCCACTCGAGAATTGTTGCTAAGTCCATATTTATATTATTAACATTTCTTCCTCGTTCATTTCTGGTTTCACGGGCTGATATAGGGGCCCTGGAAGAGAAAGCGGTATGGAGGGTACTATCATCGGCAAAGCTGTGTACTGGACATGAAGTTGCTTTCAACAGGTCGTTGATGTGAAGTAGAAATAGTGTTGGTGCGAGAATAGATCCTTGCGGAACACCAGCATTTATGAGTAGAGTGTCAGATGAAACTCCATCGACCACTACATGGAGAGACCTGTTTGAGAGAAAACTAGCAAGCAGAGAACACAGCTGAGGGGGCAAGCCATAAGACGGAAGCTTGGCGAGGAGTCCCTGGTGCCAAACTCGATCGAACGCCTTGGAGATATCTAATGCCACAGCTAGAGTTTCTCCATACTTTTCAATAGATAGCTGCCATATATGTGAGACGTAAGCGAGCAGGTCACCAGTTGATCTCTGATGGCGGAAGCCATATTGCCTATCGTTGACAATTCCTGAGTCTTCCAGATATTTCATGAGCTCAATGTTGATGGCTTTTTCCATGACCTTTGAAATAATAGATAGCAGTGCGATAGGTCTGTAGTTGCTAGGTAGGGCCTTTTTGCCTTTTTAGGGACTGGCTGTACTCTTGCAATTTTCCAATTGGACGGAAATACCCCCAAATTATAAGAGTGGTTGAACAACTTGCAAAGAACAGGTGTTAGTTCGGGGGCACATTTCTTGAGAACAATCGGCGGGATTCCGTCAGATCCATAGGCTTTGTTGGTGTTGAGACCCAGCAAAATCTTTCTGATAGTACGTTGGCGAAAGGTGATCTCGGGCATGTGACTGTCAATAGGTGTAATGTTCGGGGGTTGTTTTCCCGATGAATCCAGAGTGGAATTTCCAGCAAATAGGTGCGCAAAGATATTGGCTTTTTCCTGGGCAGTCGTTGCTAGTGTTCCATCTTCTCTGGTTAGAGGAGGAAATGAGCTGGAAGTGAAGTTTCTTCCCACAGCTTTGGCCTAAGACCAAAATGAACGGGATCCGTTAGGACATTCAGCAAGTTTTGATCTTATTTTGGCATTGTGGGCATCTTTTGAGCATTCTATTGTCTCTTTGCATATGCCTCTAGCCTCGACATATGCTGCTCTGGTCTCAGGGCCCGGATTTTTCAGCCATCGATGGTATGCTGCCTGTTTGGAAGCCACAGCTCTAGAGCAGTTTCTGTTAAACCAGATCTTATCGGATGATGTTCTTCTTTCGGTATTCGGTATGTAAGTTTGCATCCCCAACATGATGATTTCAGAAATTGTCTCAGCACATCGTGTTGGATCTACTGAAGAGAAACAAACTCTCTTCCATGGAAACGCTGAGAAAAACATACGAAGACCTTCCCAGTCGGCCGAATTGTAATGCCACATGTGCAGCTCGGTGGTAAATGGAAAGAGCATGTTGTGCAGATGAGGATGTGATCAGAGTTTCCAAGTGGGGCACAAACTTCTATTCTATACGGGTCAGGATTGGTGGTGAGGAAAAGATCTAGTGTATTGGCAGACTGGTTGTTGACATCAGGGATGCGGGTTGGTAGCTCGACCAGTTGTTCTAGACCATGAGTGATGGCGAAGGCCTCGGCTTGACGACCCGCATCATCTGTTTTGTTAGAGAATTTGAGCCAGGCAGCGTTATGTACATTAAAGTCTCCCATGATTATGGTTTCAGCTGTTGGATGGTACTCCTGAATGTAGTCCAGTTTGAGTGATAAAAACTCAAAGAGGTCGTTATATGAAGGTTCATTAGGTGATAGGTAAAGGCAGCAGAGGAACTTAGTCAGTTTGGTATCAGATAGCTTGAACCACATCACATCAAAGTCTTTCGGTTCCAAACTCTCTTCACGCTGGCATGAAAGGTTAGCCTTAGCGTAAAGGCAGACTCCACCTTTGAACCTGAATCGAGAATGGAGTTCGTAACCAGGACAAAGCATATGGACCTTGTTGGTGGACGAGTTTACTTGTGTTTCTGTTAGAGCCAGAATATCCGGTTCTTTCGTCTGTAGGTGATGGTGGACGTCATTGATATTCTTGTTGAGTCCACGGATGTTGCAAAAATTAATCTTCAATGTTGAGTCCTCTCGAGTACCTCTCGCCCGGAAATCCGAATGGAGAGGTATTTTGCTTCCGGAGTGTTTTACTCTAGGAGACTTCATCATTATTACTATTAGTACTATTAGTACGGACTGTACAACTAGAAGAAGCAGTTCTCGAGTAAATTGCGGAGTCACCTGAAACAAGTACTCGAAAAATTGCCAACATACTGTATGTAAGCAACTTAACAATATTTAAAATTCATAAAGAACAGAACAGTTTTATATTCAACGTCTGTAAGCTCTACTACCTAGAGACTTTTTTCCGCGGCTAGTTTTTTGCCATTGGCTTCTTCATCAAATCGCTCAATTTCCTAATTTTTCAAATGGCGTTTTGTTTACTGACGAGGCTAATTTTGGGCGACAGTATATACGAAATTTCCATAACAATCACCTCTGGGCTGAGGAAAATCCACATGGACTCTTTGAAGCTCATTTTCAGCATCAGTTTTCAGTAAATGTATGGCTTGGGGTACTTGGGGTTCATATTTCCTTCCACAACGACCTTAGCTGTTCTTCATGAAGAAATTCCTCTACAGCTGAAACAACACTTCTGGTTCATGCATGATGGTGCACCAGTTCATTTAAGCATTATTGTACGTAATCACTTAAATACAGTATATCCAAATCGTTGGATAGGTAGGGGAGGTACGGAACATTGGCTTGCTCGCTCTCCGGATTTAAATCCTCTAGATATTTGCATTTGGGGTTTTCTTAAGTCATTAGTTTATTCCACTCCCGTCGAAAATGTTGAAGACTTGAATCTTGTATCACGTCTGAGGGAGGTCATTTTAAACATTTGTTGTAGCTTTGCGCCTATTCATTTATTAGTATTATTTACTGTTATTGTTGTGGTTTAACGTTATTGTATTAGATAGTTCTTGATAATGTATTGAAGAAATGAAAAATACGCGTTAAGATGTTTTATTTTTTGCATAAAATAGGCGCCCCATACGAAGAAAAGGCAGGAGAGATTTTTTGTCCCAAATTGAACAAGGAGTTCAAAACTTTCAATTCGAAATATCTCAGTGGCGTACCATTTTTGTCTCAAAAAAAATTGAGATCATCAACCGTATGCGCGCGAATGATGAACATAAAATTCTCAATTGCATGTCAAAAAATGCGCAATAACTATCTCTTAAAACTCGCGAAATTTCATTTGCAAATCTCGACCGGTTTCAGAGCATTGAATGGATAGTCAGTTTCAAAGAAAATCTTTAACACCCCGTATCTCGGAAAACGAAGCATTTGCGGACAAAAGTTATAAGGCAAACTATTTATTCGTGCAGAATCACCCCCTGAAGTTTGTCGCACTTTTTGACTAACACCTTGTATATAAACGGCGAATTTCTCAAACAAATCACTTGCCCCCAAACAGATTATATTAGTTTTGCTACAAACGTAAATTACTAACAATTAAGTATGTACGCAATTGTTGAATCTTGATAATCCACAGCTAACCGAGAGGACCAGACCATCGACGTCCCAGCTCAAAACGGCGACAAGCGCATCACCCGCTACGACACCCACTCCAGAATCACCCTCAAACCCACAGCTGAAGACGACTACGCCGAGTATACCTGCGAAGCCAGACACGAGGCCCTCTCGCAAGACATTCCCATGAGAGCGACGGTTCAACTGAGCGTGCTTTACCCTCCAGGCCTACCCTACATCGAAGGCTATACAGAAGGAGAAACGATCAGGAGAAGTCAAACGGTCGAGCTCGTTTGTAGAAGCAGGGGCGGCAATCCACCGGCGCAGCTCATTTGGTACAAGAATGGAGAGCAGATCAGGATGGCATACAGGACGGCTGGGAGAGTTTCTGAAAACGTTTATACGTTCACTGCCGATGCTAGTGACAATAAGGCTAGGTACAAGTGTGAGGCTAGTAATGTCATGTCCAAGGCGCCGCTGAAAGCTGAGATTGATTTGAGTGTGCTATGTAAGTTTCTCTTTCATGTAGATGAAAAGGTAACCAGTATCAATGTTGTACCGAAAAATTTCCTTTTTTATTGACACTGAAAACTTTTGGGAAGGTGGGAACATTTAAGAAAATCCAATTAAAACACTTATTTGAATACTTTCTCCTTTGAAATTCTTTCTTTGAGATTTCCTTTCTTTGGGGGAAACTTTGTATGGCTTACTCTTGAAGGGTGTATGTTCTAGTAACTCGATTTTGTGTTGAATAATATCTGTACATCCCATATCCTTGACGTCCATTGCAAAAATATCTTTAAAATCATCAACGAGGTTCTCAATTCAAATTTTCTCCTAATCTGTAAGTCTGTTCCCAATTCATAATTTTTTTCTAATGTTTTGATTTTATCTTTCGTTGTGTAGAGTACTGAATTCATATGATTATCTTCTTCCATAAAACCTTACGTTGTACCTTCAAAGATAACCTGTCCAACACTTGAAGTCGAATTTTCCAATACTCTCGGCTGCTCCATACAAACTAACATCTCTTTTAATCAGATACTTTCCGAGTAGTTTCTGCATGTCAACATCTTGGGGTTCCAATCGACAATAATCCTTCGACTTCACTTTGATTTCTTTTTTCTCCGTTTCGAAGATAGCTGAGGGGGCCCAATTTTGTAGAAAACTTGATCCTTTCTTTTCCATAGAACTATTATCAGTATTCATATGCTTATACTCCATATTTTTAATATCAACTAGGCGGCTTATATCTTCATTCAACTTCTCGAAATTTCTTCTTCGGATTTAATTTTCAAGGCTTAATCTCCGTTGGTTTTCTAGTCCATGACAGGGGATATCCTTTCTTGTTCAATTTTGCGTTCTACCAGTTGCCTGTCCCCAATTGAAATTTCTTCTGGCGTGCCTATTTCCAAAACAATTCCTCCGTGATTCATTTCCTCTGAATGGTGCATGTAAATATCCATGCCTTCCTATGTTTTCAATTTGATTCGTATAATTTCGCCGCTTATTTCCATACCCATTTAAAAACAACCCACTTGACAAGGAATTGTAATTTCAAAAGACCGCTGACTTAAATTGACAATTTCCGTCTCTAAATTTATAACCGATTTATGCCTTCTCAAAAATTGCATTCCTAGAATCAGGTCACAAGATAGGTGTTCGATAACTGAAGCTTCACAATACGTTGACATTTTACCTAATTTCAAACTAATATTTGTAGTGCCCAAAACTGGTACTTTGAAACCACCTGCTGTTGTACATTTTGTGAATACCGTAATTTCTGATTATTTTCAACGGAATGACATGACACTACATTCTGTTCTGACCCCGTATTACAAATTATGGTTGCCTTCTTATTCTTAGCAAGCCCATTTATTTCAAGAACGCCCGTTTCTGAGGGAATTTGACCGCATATTCAATCCCACATGAATTTTCCCTTGATAATCTCGTTTATACCGACAAATGGAAGTGAAATGCCCCTCTATGTCACCTAATTCACAGAAAATTGTTTTTTCCCATTTATGAATAATTATTCCTATTTAAATTATAATTGAAATTCCATACACCATCGTGATTTTCGTAATTATTTATGTCCTTAATTTTGAAAACTGTAACCTCTAAATCAGCCATATTTGTATTTTCATTTTTCAAAAGTCGATAGGGAGGGTAAAATTTGCTCAGAAGTCCTCGTTCGAAATGTCTCAGAAACGTCTCTATGCTCATGTCTGGGTCAAAATCATAAGCTAACGCCCTGAGATCGTAGTAGTATGACCGTATGCCTTCATTTCCTTTTTGTTTTCTAGTATATAACTTCCTTTCTTGTTTTCCCTGACAAAATCGATTTTTAGATTGTTCCATGTTTTCAAAAAATTCCCTGAATTCCTTTTGTATGATTCTAACCAATAGTAAGCCGCACCCGAGAGGTAAACTCCAAAATAATACATTTTCAAACCATCTGTCCATGCCTTCGCTGCAGCACATTTCTCGTACTTTTCCAGAAATTAATTAGCACAATCTTTCCTGGGATCAAAATCCTGTGGCGCTACGAACTTTGGAAGGGCAGGGGAGCTCCCTTGCTTCAGTGCTTCTGCCAACGTAATATGGGTTTTGGGGGGAAGAAATTCAAGTATAAAAAGTGAAATTATTTTACAGAGTTGCTCTCAAAAACCGTATCCCAACCGAAAAAATCAAACCACAACTTATCAAAATTTTATAAAAAATCAATACGAAAAACGCCAACAAAAAATATTATTTTCCTGAAATTAAATTGTTAGAGTAACCTTTGCATCGATAGCGTTTACTTAATTTCTTTAAAAAATCGATTTCATTGAACCATTTGGCATGCCTTTGTAAGTTGTTATTCAAAACGCATATTTCCAGTTTCTCCTGCACATGTCACAATATCTGGACCGACCGAAGCCAGAGTAGGAGACCCTGTTCCTCTCACTTGTACCACAGCGAATTCCAACCCTCCTGCAGAAATAAAGTGGATGGTAGGTGGTAGGCAAGTTCGAAATGCCACCTCCAGGACGGTCGTATCTCCAGAAGGTGGTTGGATCACCACTTCGAATATCACAACAGTTGTTGAACCGAACAGGAGGAGTCTGGTAGTCATCTGCCACGGTTTGAATATGCAGTTGACCGAAAATGTTGTTTCGACTCATACGATCAACGTATTATGTATGTAAAAAACTTGAAATCTCGGCGAAAAAAAATATATTTCATTTATCTTTCAGATCCTCCTAGCCAGCCTTTCATTCACGGTTACACAGAAGGTTCTCATATACCTTCGGGTACCGTACAAAAAATTTCATGCACTTCTTCTGGAGGAAATCCTCTGGCAACAATGACCTGGTATAAGAACGACAAGAAAATTCACTCGACGGTCAAAAGTTCGGACAAGTCTGTGACTGCTGAAATCACAATTTTAACCAACGTTACAGATAACGAAGCTAGGTACAGATGTGAAGCCGCGAACTCTGCAACGGAAATTCCATTATTTGAAACTATCACCATGAATGTATACTGTGAGTTTCCGCCTATTGAGATATAAGTTCTCAACTTTATCGATATGTTTTTGTAGTTCCTCCTGACCATGTCAAAATTAGGCAAGAACCCGAAGAGCTGAAACCAAATGAAGAAGGCACTCTGATCTGTGATTCCAGCTCGAGTAATCCGCCTGCAAAGCTATCTTGGTGGAGAGAAGGGATTCCTGTCCAGGGATTGGTCAATTCCACAAAACCAGGTCTTCATGGAGGTACCGTTTCCAGTATTGAAATGAAAGTTAACGTCACTGAAGAAATGAATGGAATCGTGTATACATGTCAAGCTAATAACGAGGCTCTTCAAAGATCTGTACATGATGCTATAACACTCCAAGTATTATGTAAGTAACGATATCTCCTTGGATCATTTGAAATTGTGGCGATATATTTATTCTTTGGTTTTGTTGCTATGAATCATTTGTTTAACACGCATTTTCAAAGCCGATTTAAATATACCTCTTCTTTTCTAACGATCTGAATCCACTTCATCAATGAAAGCACACAATACTTATCGACAAAGTCATCAATATATAGTGTTTAGAATACTGCCATTAAAAACAGTTCTGAAATAGATAAAAATGTAACATCACCATATGAATAATTCAACACCATGCTAAGGCCGTGTTTTATTGTGAAAATATCCCACGCGCTAATTAGCCAACAACATAATCAATGACGTTACTCGAATCCTTTTGGATATGAAGAACCAACGGTTTGGGCCGATGTCATTAACACAAATTCGTTGCAAATTCCGCCTAAAACTATGCGTTGAATCGGGAGGCCACCATCACTTGGAATGACTATTCATGTTCACAATGAACAATGCTTGTGTAGTTTAAATTACAGGTACTTTCTCTCTGATGTGCGAATCAAAGGCAATCGAGCTGTCGTTCAATGTAAACAAAAGGCACTTCACTAAATTATTTTAAACAAGACTGGATTTTCAAAACCACAATACGTGTTCAGCTATACAATAGCTTCTTCAGGTTTTTGTTCAAAGTGGAGAACACTTCTTGTAAAGCTTTTTTATAAAGTTTTCTTGAACGAGTATCATCCATCAGGTTTGCATTATAACCTTTATTACCTGCAATTTTTCTAAATATATTCAATTCTTTATTGAAATTCTCTTGTGGATATTTTTCAGTCAGGATGTGTTGAGGTACCGTGTATTGTGATGTCTATATATGAAGGTATATGGAAAATTGTTATCAGATCTAAAATTTTTATAGAATTTTTAAATTTCTTGTGTTAATATCAGAATCATAGCAAAACATCCGAATTTCACATTAAGATAAACCCAAATAAGTATTTACATATAAACATAAGCAGGTTCAATTACTGTAAAAGTTTGAAATGCAACTCATTTACCCGACTCATCTGAGAGAGACTCTTTATCTAGGTGTGTGATCATCCTCAGAATTTTCAACTCATCTCGTTAACCGCAAGCTCCAATAGGTACTGAATACGAAAAGCCAGGATGCTTTTCTTTTGGTGTTATGCTCATTCAGCTTTCTTTTTGAGAGAGAACTTTTCGGGCGCAAGCACCAGGTTTCCTAGACATCTCACTTATTAGTATTTTGATTATAAATTTCATAAGGGACTTGGTATAATTCCTGCTTCATGAATTATGCCAATACTACCGACAACTTTGAATTTGATGTTCTGTATCCCAAACGTACTAATAACAAAGGGCTGAGCTTTGGATTCAATTTCGAGCTATGTGTGGTCTTGAACGAAATCAGTTCAATCCGGCAGAGAAAAGATATGTGAAATACTACAAAACATAGACGGCAACATCTATGATTTGCATGTTGTCCCTCTCGAAATGTAATCAAGATCACCCCCCTTTTCTGCTTTGTAGCGTTACGCAGAACGTTATAGGAGCTTGGCTTTTGGTGCTATGGACTGCTGCATACCAACGATGGTTGATTACCTACCAATGTGTATAAAACTTTCTGTCTTTGAATTTTATGGTACTAGGTTGAGTTTCACTATGCAACTTAAACATGTCGCCAGATGTGCAAATTATAGATGTCATCCTCTATAATTTGTTGTACTTCATGTAATAATAACGTCTGACTCACCATATATTCTGAGGATGTCCAGACTAGGTACCCTTTCGCACATTCCGCACATTTGACCTCACCAGTCATGTTCACTTCCGTTCTCGGATGAACACCATTTTTCACAACATCTTAAGGTAAGGCCGTAAATGCCGTTTGGTACTCTGTATGAATACGTACCTATGATAATTTTTTCCCACCTCAACGATGAATTTATGATCATAAAATTGCACAAATAATCCCCTTACTACAACTACTTCACACCCTTATGCGCATTTCGAAAACCAAGTTGTCATCATCAGTAGGTTAACTACAAATGAATTGTAACATTTTCTTACAATTTATACCTCGTGTTTCTAATCGGATCATTTCATACTAATTACTGTTCCTCAAGTTGCTAATGAGATCTTGATGGTTTTATGGGGATCAAAGTAAACACAGTGGAATACATAGGCCCATTATCCTCATTAGTCAATTTTTATTATGGTTTTTGTGGCTAACTATACCCTCCAATCAGTCTATTTTTGTAGTGTCGTTGATTTGATCATTTTAAAATTATGAATATTAATTTTGTAACCAGATTCGATTATATGGTCCGCCACACTTGACTTATTCTCCCTTCGTTAGGTATCATGTGCCAAATATTCGTGAAACCTTTTGGAAATTGAACGTTTTGTCCGACCGTAATAGACTATGTAACAATTTTGACAATGGATTTCATAAATTCTCGACTCATCTAACATGTCAGTTTTGTCCTTCAGATTTCCTAATGATGTTTGCAGATTATTCATATTGCTATAAAGTGCTTAGAGATTGACATCCCGTAATATAGTGTTGAGACCTATCGTGAGGTTTGGATGGAGAGGGATTCTCACGAATCTTTTGCTTTCCGTTGTGTGAAACGCTTCTTTCTCTTGAGATTGTCAATGAAATGATGTATATATCCATTAATTATCGCTATTTCCTTGATCTTTTTAATTTAATTTTGAAAACGATCAGCATTCAATGGGGAGTTTACGGCTCTGTGTATTAAAAAATTGAAATTAGCCATTTTTTTTTTTAAATGTGGTGTTTTTAATCGGCTGGGATGAACCTGTTCGTGTGGGTGGGCTTTCTGAAGATGTCTATTTCCAAACGCTCTTTATTTCTGATGACTAGAGTGTCAAGGAAAAGTAGTCGTCCATCAATTTCCATTTTTACCGTGACGTTAATTCGTTCGAACAGAGTTCATGGATGTTAGGAAGACATCTATGTTTTGATTTTTCGTGTCAAAAATACAAAACACATCATCCACATACCTGATCCAAATTTTCGGAAAATATTGACTTTAGTTTTAGATTCGTTCCGAATTTACCCATAAAAAGGTTTGCCGTGTATGGTGATAAACAATTGCCCATGGCAGTGCCTTCCTTTTTTGGTAGAATTTAAATAGTTTTGTCCATGCATAAATATGTCAATTTCAAAAATTATTCGACTCTTCCTGTTTCAAACTTGTTCGACTCTAAAAGTTCTTTCAAGTACTGCAAGGTTTCAAGAATAGGTACACTTGGAAACAGAGAGCTTACATCGAACGCAACCAAAATCTCAGCTTCCACCAAAGTTAAATTTTTGATTCTATCGATGAATTCTTTGTAGAGAAACTATTTGGCTGGATAGGTAAACTACTGAACTCGTCCGATAGCCATTTTGACAGGTTGTAAGTTGGGAATTGATACCTGACACAATTGGTCTCATACTATTACCAGGTTCATGAATTTTCGGCAAACTGTATAATTATGGAACTGTTGGGCGTGATATACGATTAATTTATAACTCTTCCACAGATAAACCTGTTTACGATGAAAACAATGAAGAAGCGGTAATAGGAATCGAAAACGAACCTTTGATCATAACACTGAAAGCTGATGGAAATCCTCAAAATATAGCTTATACATGGACAAAAGACGGATTACCAATCACGCAGTCTTCCTCAGCAAATGGAGTCGAAAGAATCATTTCAGATGGACCAGTACTCAACATAACAAAACTGAGTCGACATGATGCTGGTAGCTACAGCTGTGAAGCACTGAACTCACAAGGAGGAAGTTTGGCTATGGTCAATATCACTGTACAATGTAAGATATAACTATTTTCCTTTGGATATATGTATTTGAGAAAACTGTATGTCTATTGCATTCTATTTTGAAAAATACCCAAAACATGATTACTAGAACCAGAGATCCGAATCTATTCCACAAATTCGATAATCGAGTAGTGCAGACTGTAATTGTATATGCGTTCAATAATTATAAAACCCATCGACAACAAGCAATCCGATATTTCAATTCATAGAATAGAATTCGCTAGTGGACCATATAAAACACCAATAATTCCACTCAAATACCTTACGAAAAAATAGTATTGGACGAAGAACTTTTTGGTAACAATCTATAAAAGAATTCTCAGCAATAAAATCACAAGCTCAATACAGGAAATAGCTTCCATCCCTTTCACACATTTTCAAATCGAGATTTCGATGATTAAATTTCATATTGATATATTTCAGACGCGGCATCAATCTCGCAAATAAGCGAAAATGTCATAGTGAATCCAAAAGAAGACGCAACTCTTTCCTGTACGGCCGACGGAAATCCATTGGCTGATGACACCATCACATGGAAGAGGGATGATTTTCCAGATTTTGCTGCACGGACTTCAGTGATGTATGATAAAAATGGCACTTCATATCTCAGGATATCAGCTGTTACAAGGGACGACCTTGGCAACTTCCTTTGTCTTGTGAACAACGGAGTGGGCAACTCAAGTTCGAAGGAAATAATGCTGATTGTGAAACGTTAGTATGCGCATTTTGCTCTTATTTGGTGTTCGGAATTCAAACATTTGTTTTCTCAACCACCTGGAAGTGGATGCATTTTTTTTCAATTCATTACACAATAGTTATTTGATCAACTAGTGTATTAATGGTGGCGATTGATGATCGAGATATTTCAACGCGAGAGACAAGCAAGCGCGTTAATGCTCGCCAATTTAATATACAAGTTGATAAAAAAAAATCCGTCGACCTCATTCTTGGGGTCAACGTGGAATTTCCGATATAATATGATTTGACATCTGAATAATATTCGAATTCGTGTATGTTGACTTGCCTATACCACAATGACACATTAATAGATAAAGCGACCATCAATAGGTTTTTAATGGTCGATTTTTGTGTATGTTTGGCTGCATATATCACAATAATGCATTAATAGAGAAATTGAACGTTGATAGGGGCCATTAACGATCGATTTCGTGTATATTAAACAGACTTGTTATTACGAGGTCGCCGAAAATAGTATATTATGCAACGATCATGTAATGTAAAGTTACGACTCGTAAACCGTGTGCGAGTGTATTAATATCCATTACATGATCGTTGCGTACACCATTTTTTCTACGACCAATAAATAATAAAATAAAAACAAGTATTTCTGATGGTGTACAGGATCATTCTTCCCTGCTCGACATACTTACCTTTGACGCGTTGTGATTGAAAGTCGATTGGAATGAGATGTCAAACAAGTATGTAGAAAAATACCACTTGATTACCTCCAAGAACGTGTTTCTATAGGCCGAAAATTCATTTCATGATGAAAAGTACGCGTTTTCATTGGCCAAAATCTGTTTTTGAATTAAAATCCATGTTAAAATGGACAATAATAATGAATCGATAGGATATATTTAATTCAAGAGTCGATATATAAAAAATCAGCTGTAGGAAACGCCAGAACTTGACCGGCACGGGCCTCAGGACAATGGGGTTATTTTGAAATAAAACATTGATAAAAAGGGCTATACGAAGTCAATTTGATCGGTCAATTCGACAGTCAATTGACCAAGTGAGATATTTGACCCTAGTCAAATGAGCGGTTCTGCACCAAACGTGGGTAGTTCTTGTCAAAGCACGGGTGAGCGGCCGTCTCGGATGGTAACGCACAGGAGAAAAGTTAAACATTCGTAGCACCAGACTGGGAAACGGTGGAGAGCTTCAACTGCAGACTTGATTTAGTTTCAATCCATCGGATATATTTTGAACAATTGAATGGAAATGTTTTGAAATTTGTCATTTTTTTATTTTGACTATTTTGGAAACAATTTTTTAATGGTTTTCAAATGACGTACTGCAAGTCGAGTTCCGTGCGATATAGTTTCTGTCATTTTCTTATAATACGGGAGTAGAAAAAAGAAACATATTTTGCTAGTTAATTATAGTACTCATCTTATCCACATTTGACAAAAAAAATTATATCAAATCTATTATTGAATTGGAATATTCAGACACTTTAACACATTTTCTTTCATTCCCAATTTATTTTTATTTTTTTCATCACATTTTTTCAACAATTTTCGACAATTTTTCTACCCAATTTCACCACATTTCATTTTCATAGACAAACCAGAAATAGATGAGCATCCACAATACTTGAAGTTTGCAAGTGATGCAGGTGACACCGGCAAGTTGATATGTAGGAGTCAGGCATCCCCGCTAGCCAGATACACTTGGGCCAGAAACGGTTCTCCAATCACATCGAACACAACAGGAAAATACTATAGCACATTCAGACAGGTATATAATTTATTTTGAAGAGGAAATCTCAACAAAAGTTATAACATCCGAATAGATTTGAAAGAATTCATTATTTTTTGAGGTTACCTGGAGGCAAGCAATGACTTTTTCATATTATTGAAACGATTCAGTTGTTTCTTGGAACTTTTTCAATAAAGTGTTTTTCCAGGTGGACCAGCTGATTTCAGAATCAACCTTATACATTACCCATGTTACATCTGCAGACTATGGACTTTATGAATGTGTTGCAAGAAATGAACTGGGTTTTTCAACAATATCCCCTCGATTGGAAGTTACTTCTGCTCCTGACACGCCATCTCTCTTAACTGTTCTCAACGTTACACATGATACTGTTACTCTGGGTTGGACACCAGGATTTGATGGTGGGATGAAGGCTTCCTACAGGATTAGGTATGGGAGTTTTATTCCTAATAGCTTGAATCAAATATATTTTCAAAGTAAACTAAAAACACTTCAAAATGGCTTCAAGATGAACAAAATTTTTTCCATATAAAATAATCTGTCTAAATTAAGCTTTTTCCAACCACACTGTATATAATATATTTTATTAATTTAACACGTTGACGGACTGCGACGTCTTGGACGTTTAGGCCACTGTGCCTGCTGTGGCACTTCAATTTTACGGCGTCTATAGCCGCCCTGAAAATACTCGCGTTTTGTAGCCACAACGTTCACAGACGTTCAATTAACATGGAATTCTGTTTATGTGTCACATCATGCGCAATCATTTGAAGCTGTGTAGTCGATAGACGTTGATGTCATGGTGGGGAGTCGGAAAACAAACGATAGTTACCGATTCACTAACAACCCTATTCCTTCAACTTTTATAATAGTGTCTCTCTGTCATCAAAGTTGCTCACATATAAAACCCACTCTACTGGAACATTAAGAGCAAACCGAAAAGGTAATCCTGCAGTTGTTATCACGTAAAAACTCCGAAAAGGTGAACATATATGGAGGAAAAAAAACAATTAGCTTGTATGTTACTAAGTGGAAAGATAAGCGGGATGTATATGCAATAACAACTGCCTATCAACCAAATCTGATAACTGTTAGAAATAAGTATGGTGTAGACAAACAAAAACCCTGCGAAATAGATGGATACAACCAGCACATGTCTGGAATCAACAGGAGCGATCAAATGCTGAGTTACTAGAAAGTCTCATTTCATCTTTTAGATATTACAATATGGAACTCTTACTTTCTGTACACAAAAGGAGTAAAAAAAATAAATTCATTGAGTTCAGGGAAGCTGTAGTACGATCACTTATAGGGATTGAAGAAAATGTTGATGGCAGACATTTTCTGAAATTTCAGGCTTTAATAAACCAAAAACAGCAGCTGAGCAGCAACATTTCCTAGAGGAGATTCCCCTGCCGGAAAATTATAGAAAATCACATGTATTCCTCAAATGTAGGTAGTGTAAGAGGGAAAAGAAGAACAAGATACAAATGTGAAACCTGTCCAGAAAAACCCGCGTTATGTCCCGCGCCTTGTTTTAAGCTGTGGCATCAATAACTGAATAAATCTATATATAGTTTTATTTGTTTTATTCATATAATTGGAGGACGTCTATGGACGTAAGTGTCACAAATTGTATAGAAAAATGTTTATAAAGTGACACTGGCGTCTATGGCCGTGAGTTATTTTCTTCCATAATCAGCTTATTTTTGACTCTAGGAATCCGCAGATATAAATTTTTATTTTTTAACTTCAATATTAGTGAAAATACATCTGTGACGCAACAGGCACAACCACTAATCACAGAGTGTCCGTCAACGTGTTAACAATCTAACAAAAATAAGGAAACTATGGTAAATGAACAAGCATCATTCCAAATCAATTATTAGAAAATTTTACAATGTATATAAGTCAAACGCTAAGACATACTTTCGAACAAAATATTTAAAACTCTACTTATTGAGAAAATAAAACAATAATTAAAAAATTAATATTGGTTGAATGAGCACGTATCATTCAACGAAACTGGATGAATGATTCATAAAACTTGGTAATTCTGGACTATAAAATAATTTGATTCGATAATAAAACTATGAAATAATTGTAGGTATAGATTTGCATTACAACAATGAATCAAAATATTTCCGCAGTGACGGAAGTCTAGTTTTTATTCATACTACAAATAACTGGAGATTCAATAGAGTAGTTCAAAAGTCAAGTCTAATTCAATTTACGAATCGAAAAACATAACAACGGACCATACTCAAATATATTTTTCATAAAAAAACATTTTTACTTTGGATAGAGATTCCGTAGGAAAACGAATAAGCCATTCAATTTAATAATAGTTGGATAATGATCTAATATGCCAAAGTAATACAAAAATATAACGCTTACCCTGTTGCAAACAATTCTGGATTTCACACACCACATTCTGGCTAACGATTTCTAAATTCTGATTATCAGTTATTTATTTCTTCAATATTTTATTTAATCATTATTTTTGTTGAAGTTTTTCTGAAGCGCAATAATAAAAAAACAATTTTTTCGTTCCGATAATTTTCTAATACTTTAAATTATACATTTCAATTGATTATATTCGACCGCAAGACTGAATTTAAATAAGACTACATGTTAGATCTTAACTTTGTACTGGTTTGAATGAGAGGCCGTGAATTGAGTCGACGGTGAATAAGAGCGACTTTTATTTTTCAATCCTTTCAATACTCATTCGCGGATGACGTTCAACGTGTTAGTTATTTTTAGTCTCCCACGTAGCGGTTAATGATGACAGGCTTTATGTCTTCAATTTATAATGTTAGACTCTCGGGATGAGTAAAAAACATAATTTATTACTTTGCCCATATTTTTATCAGCGGTTCAGCTAGGAGTAGCACACAAGGTAACAATTAATATTTTACTCAGCTTGGGTGTTTATAGTGTAATGGTAATCAATTATCGTTTTTATGCATTCCTTTTTTATGCTTAGCGGGAGACGTCCACATGTTCTTGATTTTCATAGCGTCATAAATTTTATATTTTATGTATTTATTATCTAATCAGTTTTCTATCCCAGCAGGATGGGTGTTGACATTCATTTCATAAGAACCGTCTTTATAAGTTCTGTTTTCAATATCTCTTGACATATTCAGTACTCATTGGATTTTTTCCTTAACCACATCTGGTAGCTATTTCCGTATGCTTCATCGACTTTTTAGAACGGATTATTCAATAAACTTTTCATATTTGGGGTGGCCACTTTTTTCCTATACAAATTCCTAATATCTATGTATGTATATTCTCTGATCATAACAGTGATATTTTTATACACAAAAAAAGAATAAAAAAATCAGATCAGTCAAAATGCCTGGGGAATAACTTGATCTCAGTATTATTATAAACCATTCTATCATCGAAAATAAACTTGTTGTCATCCCAAGCTATTACATGTACGGATGTTGTTTCTTATCATTGCTTTTCATAATCAGGTACAGAAAAGTTGATGAAGATAGTTACAAGTATGAAGATGTCGTTGGAAATAACGTTACCACCTATTTGGTCAAAGGTCTGGAAGTAAACACACAATACGTTTTCTCGATTATGGCTTCCAACAAACTGGGAAATAGCAAATATATGCCGGATTTGCTGTCAGCTAAAACCTCAAGTAAGTGGACATTTCAAATAATTTACGTATATTATTCATTGGAGAGTATTGGGATCGAATTGACATTTTATGTTCCTTTCATTATTCTATGCACTTCATTGAAGTTTATAAAATTTGCTGATCCAATATCTCCCTACCTTCGTCATTTCGAAACTAATGGTAGATTGGGCTCATTTTTGACCGTTTATCATGAACTCAAAACATTTCTGTTAAATCCCTCAAAAAGTAGGAACAATCAACTGTATGCTCAAATCGATTGTTTTGTAGCCAAAATGGACACACACTAACTTTTTCTTATTATTAAGACTTGATTTGTAGGGGGAGTAGGGGAACATACCAGCCCCTCAAGAAAAGTTCCGAATATCATGGAGATTTGACATGTTTTTTGGGTAACCTTCCACAGTCTGTTGAAAAAGCAAAAAAGACTCTGAGAGCAAAAATCCAAATTATAAAACAATTGAAGGAGATTTAGAAGATTTTGAGAACGGGGGCAGATATAGTCCCCGAAACGTCAAGCAAAAACTATATAGAGAAGTATCTTTTGAATTTAAAAAAAAATTTGATAGGCAAATTCAGAAAACGGCAAGTTATTGACAAATTGAATCATTTTTCCATAGGAAATATAATTTGGTGAACGCAATAACTTATCGGGGTGAACCAATCAGTTTGCCCTTTCTACACTTGTATAGATTTTCCTGATTATATTTTCATTTTCAGACTGTGGAAGGTTACCCAAAAAACATGTCAAGAAACGTTGTTCCTCCACAAAAAACCACATCCATTCAATATCTTGGAGATTTTATGATTCACAGATAAACTAGGACGTTGAGGTCGATTATAAATGAACAGAACAATTTCACAAAAATCCAAATTGAAAAAAATATATGCAGCTTAAAATATATGCCGGGGGCTACATATAACCAAAATTTTGTTCAATGGCAGAAATTGCACACATAGGATCATTTCTGTTTCCACTAATACATTCATTGTTGATCTATCCAGAACAGCCCACACATCTTAGGCGGAACTTTCGGTTTTTCCCAATTCCTCCACAAATAATACAAATGTCCTTTTTGCCCTTTTCGCATCCAGCAATTGGAATCGAATTATTGGTTCCGTTTATTCATTTGTGTCTGAATCCATTTTTATCCTATGTTTCTTTTCCTTCCATCTCTTCTGTTTGTACATTTTTAGAAATCATCAGCTCATTAGAGTTTGTAGGTTTGAACTTTTCAGCGGAGGCAAAACATCAGGGTTGACAGGGAATATTCCTGTTATCTCACCTTTGCTTTGCAACAATCCTTCTTTTGTTAAACCTTCTCAATCTTCTCCTGCATGATACATCCTACACTCATTGCATCCGGAATTATATGGTGCAAAGGACCATAGTAAAAAACGTCTAATGTTTGAACTCAATATGATGTATTTGCAGGAATCGTCACCATAATAATTTATATTTCCTTGCAGAAGTTGTAGATATTCAACAAGCAATGTCTAGAGTGTTATCTATTATTTAACGTAACTGGATTTTCCGCTTTGAAACATCAGCACGATGATCAAAACTTTAACCATCCACTTAATAAATCTTCGGTTATATCTATCTGAGCAACAATAAAAAGAGCCAGGAGGTCCGTTATTCTTCACGTGATCGGACATCTTTCTCAGTCATAAATGAACACATAACAGTAGTAGTTTTCACCTTCTCCCAACTAGTTGAAGAACCAACTCTTTTTGATATTTTTCAGGGTAGATTTTGTTTGAACATTATACAGTTGTAATGCCGGCTCCATCAGCATCAAATATTATTGCTGGAGAAGCGCTGAATTCATTAGAGTGTCAGGGTTTGCAAAAAACAATCAAATTTATTATTCGTTGAAAGCCGCCACACTATTTACGTTGGTTGATTCTGGTTTCCATAGTCTCATTCGTAGATTTTGTCATAAAAAGTACTCGAACAGGTCAATGAATCAAGTGAATTTGGCAAAAGTGTTGGCACTTCGTTATATCTGTGCTGGCGTGTAAAAAAAATTAGTGAGAACAATCATTTACTCCAATAATTCATTCTCCTGTTATTGAATGAATATTGGAAGTCATCTCAAATGAGTCTCAGATAATCTGCCGTTCCCACATTGATCCTGAAGAGTGTCTCTTGTAATAACAAAACCGGTTTCTATTGCTGCAAGAGCTTCCTGAAGAATATTTCAAGCTCAAGGAGCTATCCTAATTTTTCGTGGATAGGTCCGCGGCCTCTGGAAACGAACGGAAATATGAATCGATATTCTATGGGGTAATTCTAGTGATGCTGATGTTATCCACACGATGGCCGAGATAACCCCTAAAACCATAATCTACCACACATCACATTATCTGGATATGAGTGAATGAAGAAATAGTTCAGTTCATTTGTATTCATATCGACTGTTTACACAAAGTAACGTTATTGAGATATACAGCATTAAATGCACACCTTACTTATCTTCAACAATTATACAGCTTGTTCTTACACTGGCTGAGCGATACAAACCGTGATCATATGATGTAATTCCCTTCAATTTTTGTATTGGGTTGACAGAAATTGCTTGCCGGATTGCCCCCCACTCTCCCCTACCACAAGTTTTACTTGATAGTTACCTAATGTATCTGTATCTATGTTATTCATAGGAATGTTTTATTAAATAGCAAATTCAAAACTATACCATCGAATTTATTGAGTAGAAAATGTGTTGGCAATCCAAAATTATTTCAAAATAAATTTATTCACAAAGTGTTGTAATTATTGGGAAACTGATTAAATCATATCTATGCATTTTTTTCATATCCCATTCAACTCAATACATATAAAAGGAAACTGTGATCATGCAAATCAATATAAACAAGCACAATTCTTTATTATATATATATATATCAAATTTGATTGTCATAAAAGAGGTCAAATAGCATTACTGAAAAAATGCCTTTTTCTAGATATTATCCATCAGTGTCATAGTACTCAGTTGGATCTCAATACTCTGTTTATTGAAGAGGATCATGAAGTATGAAAAAAAACACTATCCAACCATTCATAAATATTATTCATTATACATAATATTATCTTGGCATTGTATTATTCTTGATCCTTTTCGATTACCAAATAAAATAATTTAAACTAAAATGTAACAGTAGATTGTTTTATTGGTCTAAAGTACTTCACTCTTATTTCACGCTTTCTCCTACTTCTACTAAACTACTAACAAAAGGTAAACTCCCTCCCTCCTACACCTCTTCAAGCTTGGATGAGAAAACTGCCAGGACTATTCCTGGTTTCTTGATCATCCTTGGCATTATAGTTGGCATCCTGCTGATACTGATGAACGTTCTTCTAATTGGCTGTTGGTTGCATAGAAGATCAAAAAAACGACTAACAGGTAATTGTTATTTTGTTTACTCTAGTGTTTATTGGCGAGAATGTTGAGAAAGTGATTCCGGAAGATTTGCTAGAGAAGCAGGATTTGCCCAGGATAGTCATTATCAGCGTATCAGTTGTTGGTATTATCCTCCTCTTCATAAACATTGGCCTGGTGGCAGGATGCATGCTCAAGAGAAGGGCCAAAAGGATGAGAGGTTCGTTTTTATATTCAATTCAAAATAAATAAGTGGGCAAAATGTGTGCAGTATGAAAATCCACCTGTTAAAACCAAATCATCAAAGCGATATTTTATTAATATTACTTTATCATAGACAACATAAAAAATGTACACTAATTTCATATAATTTTTTGTGGGTTCCCAGAATATTTCAATGGTACATTTGAATATTTTTTAATTATTATTAGTGTATAGTGAACCTTCTGGGTGAATAGCAATAGTTCAATTGATATGAATGTTTTTTTAAATAGAATTGAATAGTAATATTTCAACTGGAATCCGTCATTCTTTGTGTACTATGTGTAACCATAGTATGTGATAAATCAAATGGTCATGTGCATCTCTTACATTATAATCATTATTATTTTTTCAACAGAGCAAAACAACCAAACGGGTAAATCAGCCACTATAGAAATGTACGCCCCTAGCAGCTATAATGACACTGTTACAGGAGAAACACTCTCCTCTGTGAGTGAAAAGAGTGAAACCTACAGCAACGAGGGTAGCCACAATGATTACACGGTGAGTTCCTTTTTCTTATAATACAAAAGAATCCGGCTGATTAATATAAAAAAATTTGTTAATTTGATCAAACTCGCAAAATACCGTTGTCTCAAAGGTTTTTTGTGATATTATGTACTTTTTCACGGAACTTTTAAAATGTTTTGTGACTTTATTTGTAGTAGTCATTTCTTAAAAAAATTCCACATATATGTATTATTGCTTATTCAGTGTCATTTGCGATAATACTAGAGATGTCAGTAGGCTTTTCCGAAGACAACAATCTATAGAGAAATGAAACTGATTGTACATCACTTGCTACTGATATAGTATATCCATTCTCAGTTGGATGGAATGATAACGGGATGATGAACATAATAGGATTTGCCGCTTTATCAAACATGCCGACCATAGGTCGATTTTTAGTCTTTTACTTCAACTTTGCCTGCCTGTTTGTTTCAATATATTTTTTCGAAGTCAGTTGATTGTGCCGAAAAAATAATAATGGAACTGAATTTCCACTCATTCTAATCCTCTTATACAATAGAAATAAATTCAAATTACGTTCCTAATGATTGAGAATTTAAACATTTCTTGATATAATTATAATTTCGGTAATTACTCGCTCAAAAATGTGATCGTCTGTGATGTGGATTATAAAAACAAATTTCAGTAAACTATGAAAGTATTTCCACTTATAAAATTCTTTGGTAGGTCTATTGGGTGATTTTTTGTATATTTTCAAATATATTTTGACCGTTTTTTATGTCACCCTGGGCTTTAAACCGTTAGATGTTATCACTAAGCGATCTGAGATTTAAAATGAATCAGGAAAGTGTAGAATACAAAAAAAATATAAGCATTACTGTTTATTAAGAGTTCTGTAGAATAATGATAATGTATATAACAATAATACTACATAGAAATTGCGGAAGTTGGCAAACAGAATTTTTGACAAACTTTATCATATAAGTATAGGAAAACTGAACATAATTGAATAAAATTTAAATTGGGTATGAAATTATAAAAATAAAACAAAAGATGACAAACACGATAACATTTTTAGCATTTGAGAGAAACAGAAAAATAAAAACGAGAAAAGCTCAAATCGGATTTCACAGAATTACCAAAATATCCGTATGCCCCCAATTTGAATGAGACGCATTATATGTATGGTCAGTAGTTTTCCAAAATTCATATTCTTGGGGATTGAAAATACCTCATGAATATTCTATAAATTGGTTTCTACAACAATGTTTTTTTAACGAAAACACGGCATTATACATCATTTTTATTATTATTTTCTGCTGGAAAATGATATTTTTCATGTATGAATTCCATTGGTGAATATGAGAAAAATTATATTTCAAATAGTATCGGAAATAAAAGAATAGAATCTCATATTCCAGTGGTAGATATGTAATCAGGTTTTTTCCGAAATTAAAATCTCAAGCAAATCTGCTTTAAATTTGTACCTCATTCATTGAAAGTGTTTAATACTAATTAGTTATTATTTAATGGGCCCCATAAGTTCAAAAGAGCAGGTAGATTTCGAAATATTATACATGAAAAAGAAAGCTTGTAAACCCGACCTTCTAGAAAGTTTGGAGATCAATATTAAACAAAAAGTCAGAATACTTGCTTGGATTAATTTATATATTTGTTGAATTTGTTTCATCGTAGATTAAACAGTAGAAATTAATGTATTTTGTATATCTCGTACATTTCCAAAGATCTAACAAAAGTTCGGAAAACCCTTTTTTCAAAAATGACAATTGTGACTAAGAAGAAAAAATACGACGAAGTGGAAAAACCCAGTTTTAGCGAAAAAGTGACTGCGGAGTGTTTATCGAAGTCATTTTTTTTATAAATCCGAACTTCTTTCAAATCAATGATTCACATGTACATGAGTTACAATTAGGGCAAAAAGAAAAATATAATATTTTCATATTTGAAACTAAGAAAGAAAAGTACAATAAAATCCTATTGAGTTGAGAAAAATTCTTTATATAATTCGATTTTCTGTGGTTTCTCAGATGTGGAATTCACAAATGCGTTGGGTTGCAGAATGATCACATTTCGTTTTTCAACTCAAGCAAATGTTACATTGGAAAGTTTAAGCAATTCATAGAAAAAAGATTCGAAAGAAATGTACCTTGCAATTGTGGAAAATTCCCATTGAGAGACATTTGCTTCGGTAGAAAACTTCGATAAGAAACAAAATAAATCAATTCCACATCTGGAACAGTTTCCTCGAATTCCAAATTTAATTTTCAATGCAAAATGGAGAAGCAGGAATCCTAAATGTTCATTAAAATCTAACACATTCTCCATAAAAAACAATTATACAAATGTTAGAAAAGTTTTAGGCAGACGAAATCTAATTGTCCATCATCACAAAAGGAATCTTGAGGAAACAATGATATGTCGTAGATCATTCTATGGAAAAAAAACGAAAAGATTGAAAATTCGAATAAGTTGATTGAATTTGTTTTTAACAAAAATAGGCAAAGTTACATTTGATGTAAAAGAATAAATCTCCGCCTATGGTGGATGATAAACCCCATCTTCATCCAATTAAGAATGGATATACTATACCGGGTCAGCCGGAACCAATTTACTTCCCTGTATCTTCCTTGTTATTTTATATGGATGTTTCAAATTTGGTACTTCGATTTGATGTTATGAATGTACAATTTAGCAAGTATCAAACCAAATGACACTTCCGGTTTGACCGGAAGCGCATCCAATTTTTATATTTCGAATGGAAAGTATTTTTTTTTTGAAATCACGATTCGTTATAGAATTACCATTCCAATGATATATCACAATCATACTTCCAATTCCCAATCTGCTGATATAATTGAGATTTTATAAAAAATTACTTTTTGTATTCCCCACGTAACGGAACATTTTCATGAAAGTATGCTATGGAAGATTGAAAAATGTAAGTAACAATAATTCATGACCAAACTTTTTACACAATAAGTTTTATGCAGACTAACTATTTTTACAATTTTAGTTTTTCTTCATTTTTAAACATCAATACATTCTTTTGAATGCTAATATAGGAATTTTTAAAGTTGGTTAGAAACTCCAAAATATATTGAAATACAAAACATGAAGAAACCTCCATATTTCTGTTTCATATTTATTTTTTATGAAGATAATTTCCATGCTATACCTACATTTGTATTGAACCTTCCAACTTCATCTCAATTGGCTATGGTATTGAATTTCTTCTATAGGTCTGGAATTATTTTTGAAACTGCAAAATCGGCCGCAATGAAATATTTATTTCGATAATTTCCCTACAAAATAGTAGACATTTGGAACATGTAGAGTTTTCTAACTCAATTCAAAAGAAATTCAACACCTATGACAGACTCAATTAATCTAATTGTTCAAAATGTCGCCCGTTAACATCAATGCATTTTTGAATTTTTTCCGAGCATGCCCGCATAACATTCACTAGTTGAGGCGGAGTAATTTCGTTGATGGCTCTCCTCACCCTGCCTTCAAGTTCCTCGCGATTTTGAGGTCTATTATGAGCATAAACTTTATTCTTCAAGTGAGCCTGAACAAAAAAAATCCATTGGCGTGAGATCTGGTGACCTTGGTGGCCAACAAACTGGACCACGAGTACCAATCCATTGTCTTTGAAAGTTCTAGTAATATGTCTTCGGACTACGTTCCAATTATGTGGAGGTGCTCCATCTTGTTGGAAATACATAACGCGACGTGTCGCTAAGGGAATGTCTTCAATAAAATTTTGGATTTCATCATTTAAAATTTATAGGTACCGTTCACCTGTTAAAGCTCCTTCAAAAATAATTGGTCCCACTATTCTGGTTCCAAAAATTCCTAGCCAAACATTCAATCCGAATCTTTCCTGGTGTCTTCCTTCTCTGAACACATGCGGGTTTTCTTGTGCCCAATAACGTAAATTATTTCTATTGAAATGACCATTGTTTGTAAAGCGTGATTCATCACTGTATAGAATATTGTAATGGAAATTTGGATTCTCTGTTTCTTTTCGTATAACCCAGTTACAATACACAATCCCCCTCTGCGCAACAGTTTCAAACAAATATTGATGGATTTGAATGAACGATACTGGTGTTTTTTCAAAATTTTCTTGCTGTTTCTCTAGGTACCCCGACCTCATATTCGATCTGCCTTAATGATGTATTTTGATCAATTTCAACCGCTGCTGGAACAGTGATCTCCGTTTTTTCGCTTACAATTACATGTTTCCCATCATGATTATTGCGTTCTTTCCTGAACTGTGACTTCAATATTGCAAAATAGTTTCTACTACTATGTTGCGGATGGTTAGAAGAAAGTTTGGCCATGAATTATTGTTACTCACATGATATTCTTCAATGTTCCATAGCATACTTTCATGAAAATGTTCTGATACGAGGGGAATACAAAAAGTAATTTTTTATAAAATCTCAATTATATCAGCAGATTGTGAATTGATAGTATGATTGTGATATATCAATGGAAAGGTAATTCTATACAGAATCGTAATTTCTAAAAAGAATATATATTTTCCATTTGAAATATAAAAATTGGATGCGCTTCCGGTCAAACCAGAAATGTCATATTTGGTTCGATACTTGCTAAATTGTACATTTATAACATCAAATCGAAGTACCAAATTTGAAACATCCATATGAAATAACAACGAAGATACAGGGTGGTAAATTGGTTCCGGGTCACCCGGTATACTCAAGCAGTATATTCTATTTACCAAATCATCATCAAAGATATAGAAAAAATAACCTCATGAAAGTTCTCAATATTTTTTGTTTGATTTTCACAGGACGAAAATCGGAAACCTGCTCCAAACGCCTATTTGATGGATCACCAACCTGATTATCCAGGTGCTTATCCGGTTTATGAAATGCAAATGCCAATGCAGCCGGGGGTCAATATGGCTCACAAGACTCACACCCTACCTCATCCCCATCATCACTCACACCCCATGAATGACCAAAGGCCAAGAGCGAGGGATGATCAGAGTTTGGGTTATCAAGGAGGAATGTCAGGTAATTCGATTATCAGATGGATGCTTCTTTGATCAATATTTCTTTCAATAAGAGTCCCAGCAAACACAATTATATAAAATTGACATAAATATCACATAACAGATGATACATGTTATGTAACTAGGTTACATAAAATTCACATCATCGTAATGTAGAAATGTCCGCAACAAATACTACCTCCTGGTTACATAACATTGATGTAACTTCTTTATGTGCAATTTATGTAATATTTTTACATATATTTGAATTCAAAAATTATATTACACTGACATAAATATTACATACGAGACACTAGATGTCACGTAACATTTACATCACCTTCATTTGTTTGAAGGCAAAAAAAGAAACATTCTCATTTGAATATGAAAATTTTTCTGGAAATTAAAAAATCTACGATAAAAAAGAAGTTATTTTATGTGATATCTAACAGAAAACAACTACTTTCCCCGCTAAAGCCGTCAACGTCCAGTGTGGCTTCAGCCGGGGAAGTAGTTGTTTTCAGTTGAATATTATAAAAAATAACTTCATTTTTGTCGATTTCCTCAATTTTCAGATAAATCTTCCTATTCAATAGAGAACGTTTCCGTTTCAACATTTTCATCACCGCTGTGCATGTACTTTACATATATACTCCTTTTAAGAGTTTTAAATAGTACCTGGCCATAAATGGTACATATCTTTATGTGGACATGATATTGCTATTTCCGGTTCTTCCCAATAGTGTGTTATTTTCATTTGCCTGTAACGAATTATTGGTATTTTATAGTGTCAGATTAAAATGGAGAAAATAAAAATCTCATATGAGTGAAGAAAATAATTTAATTATTCCTAATTATTATTGCACCCATTATTTGGCATTAAAAAAATCATAAATTCTATCAATATTCAATTTCCTCGATGATTTATTGGCCTACTTCAGCATTTTTTTTCTTTCATTCCCTGTTTAGCTTTTGTCGGCTCAATCTCAACCACTCCTTGCCTGTTTTTCTATGTCATAAGAGGATGACAGCTGATGATACTTTCTAAAAAATTAGTTAATAATATTTGTCTATTAAAATCAACAATAAATTCCCTGTTAATATCTTGAATGATCTTAAATCTTTCGCTTTGAAATTTCCTCTTTGTCCATACCATGAACATTGTGTCGACAACTCATTAGTGATTAGAGAATAATTGGACAAGGCATCTATGTAGATGGTCTATCCCATCTCTTCCGTCCAGGGATTTGAAATTTGAAATGATGTACCTGAAAAGTAAGTTCAATCAAAATAAAGCTCATATTGAGTTAATTTTTAGGGTGTTCACATAATTTGGGTGTGTAATATAACGAGGTCTCGAGGCTTCTTAAAAATTATAATATTAAACTTACCAAAGAACTATTTATATTGTCAATTTATATCTGCAGTTCAAATTCCTAAACTGCTACAAGATTTTTCAGAGGAACATTTTGTGATGCCTGGAAATCGCTTGCATGATGTCCAAACTCCAAGGAATTAATGTTGGTGAAGATATAATTTAAATACTTTTTGTTCAATAAACAAATTGTTCGCAGTTTAACTGAAACAGAATAATTATTAACTTTTTCTTCATATGCTTCCAGAGTTGTAGTTGTTCCTACAATGAATATAAATTATTATTTAACAAGGGACATCCAAATAAATTTAAAGCAGGAAATTATTACCCTATTGCTGTTAAGCTAAATATGCCTGTTTGACATATGTGTATTTCTATTTATCACACTACCAACCAATTGACGTTTATATATTCGCTGTACAAAATATTTAAAAAAATCATCTTCGGGTTTTTTAAACCATGAAAAACACGTTTCACAAATGGTTCTGTGTAATCAGTATCAGGTACTTTCAGGTTCAGAACAAATTATTTTTTCATTATTTAATAAAATTCTTCTCTGCTGTTTTTAGGTCATGAAAATTTAGTGGCATCTTAATTTCCCTGTTATAATGATCTACTCACGTTTTCACTTACATTTATCACTATGGTAGTGATCGCACACCTATGAAAACAAATCAAATAACACAGATCTCACTAAAAATTGATTTTGATGAATGCTGATGCTTGATTACCAAGAAAATCAGTAAATTATTGTCGTCCGTAAAAAATTCAAGGGCATTTCTTCATTACCAACATTCTACCATGATACCAAAGATTATAGTTTTACTCTACTCTTTGATAATACACAATATTTAGTGGAACTTTCGCAGTATTGCCAATCTAAAGTAGGGAAGACGTAACCGCAATATGTAATATTTACGTAAAATACGAGATAATATATTGACAGTTAATTTTGACGTAACAGCTACATAACATTTACGTTAACTATTTACATAAATATGGGGGTTAAGATATCTTATAAATGATATGTAGTATTCAAATATTTTTTTTTACAAAAGCATGTTTCGTTAATTTTATGTAATATTTACGTCAATATAACAGATATGTTTGCTGGGGTATGACTCTTCTGTAGAAACAGCCAATGTTCAAGTTATAATAAGATGATTTTTGTGGAGAGATGATATTCCTTACGTTTTTTTTTTTCAACTCCGAATGTAACTCGATATGGAGATTATTTATCACGTAAGGAAAAAGCGTTATGCTCCCTCCATGCGAGCCTTTCTTTCTCTCTCTCTCTCTCTCTCTCTCTCTCTCCCTCCCCTCTCTCTCTCTCTCTCTCTCTCTCTCTCTCTCTCTCTCTCTCTCTCTCTCTCTCTCTCTCTCTCTCTCTCGCGAAAATCTGTATATTTTTATTTTTTTATTTTCTATAATTTTTTAATGCAAATAATGTGAAGTGAGGAATCAAATCAAAGAGTTTAATTTGATATTTTATTTATTAAAAATCAGATATAAAATAGTGAATTATAAATAATATAAAAAAAGCTAATTTTTTTTTTAAATCCCATCATCATATTGTATCATGGTAATTATTGGCTCATGGTAACTGTACATATGTTTGAGATTCTATGTTGTGCAAGTATCTCCAAAAAACAGCATCAACTGTAGTACATTATTTTGTTGTGATCTGAGGTGGGTCAATGATAATACTTAAATCAAATGTATCTCATGAAAAGGATGAGTTCTTCAATTTTTTCTTCATTATTGAAGTTCACGTTGAAGTCTCCAGCCAATATGAGTGCAAGTTTTTGAAAATTTCGGGTAAGTAATTTAGAACCCCCCTCAGTATATTCTAACAACGATCTATGAATAAATAATGTAATATCCTCAATCATTTGATTTGGAGATATATGAATAGCTACAATTACTACTTCAACATCGTTTCTTATTTTACAAACAACTGAACAAATGTCATCAACTGATGAATGCCTAGAAATCACTAATGTTTGACAAAATCATTCTCATATTTTCTGTACAAATGTGGACGGTATCGCCACTGTCGTGCACATAGGCAATAGAGTTCTTCACAACCCAGCAAACATGTTAAGTGTGGGCCTCTAGAGGCACTTCAAAAACAGCCGACAGACAACATAAGCGGGCCATAATCATGATATGTCGGCGGCCCGGCTAGCCCGTGTCGCGACGGCCATCAGTAGGCCTCCAGACTACTACCCGCTTTATAACATAGCAGGACTTCAGCGGATAGACAGAGTTATGATGAACTGATAATGCATGGTACAGATTATGGTGCGATTGCAGGTATCCTACTAATCAACCGCGTCATTTCATCAATGAGCTATGGAAATATACAGGGGCGTCCAATTCAAAATGCAGTACATGGAAGTATAGGGTATCTTGAAGGCAATGAGCGTAAAGACGGTTTCAATGAGAACAAAATGGCCCATATAAGCGCCAAAGAACAATCTAGCATTATATCTTCGAACAGTGAAATTTCAATGAAGATAGGTCATTATTATACACAATAAATTCACCAAACATTTAGAATCGACTGATTCATGGACTAGATGTATACAATTCACTGTTTTCACTCTCTGAAGCCACTAATTGTAGAGGATTTCTGAAACTGTAGAGCCAGATTGTTACCATTTACCTAAACAGACAACTTTTTCTTCATTGCAACCATGTTTATTGTATCTTAAATGGTTTCCAAGATACTCATCCATATTTCCCAGATATTGCATTTCAAACTGGCCTGGAAAAATATTTCACCGAATAGATAGAATGACAACACACAAACCTGAAAAAATTCTCGCCACTGTGATTATTTTTATGGCCATACACCACAATCAATAATGACTGAATGACCAGAGAAAATAGAAAATACCTGATTTGACATCCTACACGAAATCAGCAGTAGGGCCAACTGCCAACGTGATATTCAGTAATGCCAATGTTGCATTTTCATTACAGAGATCGCAGCGGTGCGGCGCGTAATACCACATACTGTGTCAAAACGACATCGGCGCGATTATCGCAAATATTTAACGGGTAATTTCTGGTTCAGTTGAAAACATCCATAATGAATATGCGTATGTTCAGCCAGAGCGGCAAAACTGATATCATTCCAATTATCTACCGACATTGGTGTGCCGCTGCCGACATCTTACCGCAGTTAACAGCAACGACCCGTCTATTTACCGCTCATTCATCTTTGCTGGGAAGTATGTTATACAAGTGAAGGATAATGGAACTAAAGTACGAAGCCCAATATCTACTCAAAAACATTTTTCAGAGAATCCTCAAACGAATCAAGTATCCAGTTAGCACCAATGGGCAATAAACTGAATGTATCCTTATTACTGTTAAACATCCAATCGGTAAGAAATAAAGTACATGATCTATCCATGTTTATTAGTGATCTTAATGAACCTGAATTAATTCTACTAACTGAGCATTGGCTTCATCCTGATGAGCCATGCTACCTTCCAAACTATAAGATTGTGGCTGAAAATTGCCGTAAAGATATGGAAGGCGGGGGACCTATGATTCTTGTTAATGAGAAGTTATCTAAGAAACGCCCTTTGCAAAGTATTCAAAAGTTTGATTCTCTAATTGTAGAACATGTATTTGAATTCTCCTCAGCATTTGATAAATCCTATAACATTTATATACTCTGCATATATAGAACTCCAAATTCCAACCTGAACATTTTTTTCGATAACTTTGAGAATTTGTTGACTGAAATATCTGTGTGTGTGAACTTAATAGTAGCTGGTGATCTCAATATTGATTTTATGGATAAAAAATCACCCGCTAACCAGCGGTTGTTCGAACTACTCTCATCGTTCACTTTAAAAATGTCGGTTGTGGGGCCTACCAGAATAACCAAAACATCATCAACTACCTTGGACTATGTATGTCAACATTTTAATGATACTATGACAAGCTCACTCGTGGCTCCTGTAGGTTTTTCCGACCACGAGGCAGTTTCGACCTCTTTCCAAATAAATATGGCTATAAAAAAAAGTAAAATTAGGCAGAATTTATAGCAAAAATAAGTTTGATAAATTTAACGATTATTGTAATTCCATCAATTGGGGCGAGAAGATTTCTTGTCCTGAACCGTTGAATATGTTCCATTCATTATTAGAAGAAGGGCACAATCGGTGTTTCCCCTTGCAAAAAATCGAAAAAAACGAAGCAAACCATGGATAACTCTCGGAATTAGAACCTCAGCTGCAAACTTGAGATCCCTTCATGTCATCAAAAAATTTACAGATTGCAATTTTTTCTTAAAATATTATAAAGATTATGAAAAGTTATACAAACTTCTAGTTGAAGCTGCCAAAGACAGGTACTACAAAAATAGGGTGGATAAATATAAAATTAAAATTAAAGAGAGCTGGACAATAGTCAATGCATTAAGAGGGAAAAGTGGATCTTTTCCACAACAACCCAATGTGGATTCCAATACGTTAAACAACTATTATTGCACTATCGCAGCTTCATTAACCCCAAATGCAACAGGGTTAGATCCAATGTGTTATATGCAAGACATACTTGTGACTGAAACCTTCCTCTTGCACCCCACCAGTGCCACCGAGTTACGAGAAATATTCAGTGAAATAAAAAATAAAAGAAGTACTGGTATTGACGACATTCCTTTAAGTATATTGGAAAATATCACTGAAGGACCCTTGATAACCTTAGCCTAAGCTATAAATATTTCATTTGCCAGTGGCGTGTTTCCATCATGCCTAAAAACAGCAGTTATCATTTCAATCCACAAAGGTGGAGACAGCGAAGAACCGTCGAACTTCCGCCCAATTTCTTTATTATCTGTTCTTTCTAAGGTCATAGAAAGACCAAAAGATCTTGAATAATGCACAATTTGGATTCCAGACCGGCAAAACACAAATGACGCTATTTTCCATTTTTTGGAAAAGGTATATCTAGGGATGAATGAGGGCGCAGCAGTTGGAGCAGTGTTCTGTGATTTGTCGAAAGCCTTTGACTGCGTCAATCACAGGGTACTGCTCAAAAAGCTACAGTGTTATGGATTTAGAGATGTAGGCTACAATTGGTTCGAATCATACCTCTCTGGCAGGAAGCAACTTGTGAAAATGAAAGAGACCAACTCCAAATTATGTAATATAAGGAGAGGCGTTCCACAAGGTTCAGTCCTTGGGCCAGTATTATTTCAATTATATATAAATGACTCAGCCAGTATTGATATACAGGGACAATTCACAATGTTTGTTGATGACACGACACTGATGTGGAAGGATTCAAATTTAGAAATACTAAAATAAAAAATGGAAGATGATTTGAAGAAGGTGAAACACTGGTGCGACGCCAACCATCTCTGCTTCAATGCAAAGAAAACTAGCCTTCTAACCTTCAAATACATTCATGAACCTCTTATATTTGACACTACAACCAATGAAAATAAACACTGTACCAAATTTCTTGGCATTGAAATTGCTAGTAACCTAAAATTCCATATCCACATCCAAAGTCTCAAAAAGAAACTGGCTTCGGGCTGCTTCGCAGTGAGAGTTGTGTCTGAGGAACTGGGTCTGCCAATGAGTAAGGTGACATATTTTTCTCTGATCGAATCACACCTGCGATATGGTATTGCATTTTGGGGTTATTGCAGCAAGCAATTTTTCGATTCTGTTTTCGTCCTGCAGAAACGAGCAGTCAGATTCATGTCCAGAGCTAAATACACCGACCATTGTAAACAGTTATTCATAAAACACAAAATTTTGACACTATCTTCCATTTTTATACTTGAAACTCTATGTTTGGAGCATAAGCGTCTCCGATACTGAGCGCACTCGAACAAACCATAATATTCGCCAAATAACGAGAATAAATTTACCTCTCCCCATCCCCCACTTAGAATTGACAGAAAAATCAGTAATGTATGAGAGTAAAAAGATATATAACAATTTGCCACCCTGTTTGAGAGAAATTTCCAAACACCATATTTTTCGAAAAAAAGTCAAAGAAATACTTTTGCTCAAATCCTATTATACCCTCAGGAGTTTTACGATGATGCTCACTTTCTTGTATTGTGATAATTTTTGTTTTTTTTGTGTTTTTTTTTATTTTTGTATTTGTCAACTTGTTTTATGTACTAGAATACTATTTGCAAATTTAATTATACATATATTCACTTCAGATTATAGAAAGCTATGTACATAAGAATATTTTTACGATGATGCTCGCTTTCTTGTGTTGTGATAAATTTTTGTATTTGCCAACTTTTGTTATGTAGAACACTATTTGTCAAATTTAATTATATACTCACTTTAGATTATAGAAAGCTTTGTCAATAAGAATATTTTATTCTTGGACAATAAAGTATATTGATTGATTGATTTGCCAAACAGATGGATCTTTTGACACAACAATTCTCATTATCACGGTTTCAATTTTAGACTGTCCATAATTAGGTACATGTCCATTACTCAGGCTCCTACCCTATATTTTTTTTCCAAATTGATGTTTTTTTACACCAGAAAGAGAACAGATATTGTGAATATTATGCGGTTCATATGATCATATCAAAAAACCAGAAGGCAAACAATTTCAAACTCCTATTCTCTAGTTCATTGAATGCTTCTAACCAACACATGTCAATAATTACCCTATATGTAGTTGCAATCAATGTAAAGAAAATCTTAATTTTATAAGATCATCATTCTATTCGACAAAATTCAGATGAACTCTGAAACATAAAGGAGCCTTCTGCCTTGAAATATAAACTGCCGGAATAATTGCTGATGTACAAGATTATCTGTTTTTTTTTCAGAAAATAAAGATAATAAAGAAATTGAAAAATTTTTTTTTTGCAGGAAAGTCTTCATATATGAGTGCACCTTCCCCAGCTCCACCAACTGATGGATCATACTACAATATGTCCGATCGGTACTTGTCATACCCCCCACCACTGGATTTTCAATCTGGACCGCCATTACCGTCCCACACCCACATCACACACACCCATGTGCCAATCACACCACCCCTTCCATCTAATGGGTCACTGCTGCGTCACCAAAGGGTCGTCCCACCCCCTGATGTTTTACATAACACCAGTCAAAATGCTCAAATTTTGCAAGCCCAAACTTTGGCTCAGAAACGCGAATTGACCAGTTTTGGTAATGGTTACGGTGTGAACGAACAAGAAGGACATCTCGTGTGAGATCCGGCGGAAGTTTTATTTGTTTTGTAAAGTGATAGGAACCCAAGTGTGTTTTGTCCAATTACGTTGGATGGTACAGAGGAAAGAATGAAGACTGTTGTATATAAAAAGACTCGAATAATACTCGACAAATGTGATTTTTAAAAGTTGATATCATTGTGGTAGAATATATCTGATGCATAAAGCATAGGTTTTCGAATAAATATTGATTTTATTTTCGATAATACACTGACTGTGTGGACATGATAATCAAAAATAAGATAACGTAATAATATTGTTTAGGTTTTTTGAGTAACATGCCTTATTTTTTCAGTATGATTACTGAAAAAAAATATACATTTGCTAACTGATAATCAGTTGTAGAGGATACACTCCATGTGATGCAAACAAATGTAAATTTTTCGATATACTGTTATTGTTATGATTTACTGAATGTATTCTCAACTTTGGACATATTATCTGTAAATAGATGTGTACTCTTAATGTGTATATATTAACATCTAAGGTTTGTTTTATCAAAAATAATTCACTAGTCCAATCAATCAACCAAAGCATTCTAAATACATTTTTGTAAAAAATCTTTATTCTATCCACGCCTATTTTCTTCCTTTTTGCTGAATCTTCTGTTTTTATCAGCAGGATATTTATTTCTTTTCGATTACCCTAGAATTAGATTTTAGTTTTGTTGATTTAACACTGTACATTTTTGATGAATTTTGTATTAAGTTTCATTTTTAGAATTAAATAGTTATTTTATTTTATTTTATTTTGTTTTTTTCAATTTTATACTTCGTGATGTGAATAGAAACTGTTTGAGATACATAATTGGAAATTCAAATAATCCTACGAGGGCGTAGAAGAGCCACTGAGTTTCTTTTTATATAATTCCGACTTAGTAGAATCAGCTAATTCCGACTTAGTAAGTCGGAATTTCAATGTAGTATTTCGAAATTCCGACTCAATATCTCGGAATTAGCTAGTTTCGACTCAGTAAGTCAGAATTCCAACTCAATATCTCTGAATTATCTAATTCCGACTTGGTTAGTCGGAATTCCAACTCGGAATTAGCTAATTTTGGCTTATTAAGTCGGAATTCTGACCTGACTTAATTTCTCGGAATAGGCTAATTCCGACTTAGTATTTCGGAATTAGCTGATTCCGACTTGGTATTTCAAAATTGGCGGAATTCGGACTTACTAAGTCGGAATTAGCTGACTCCGAAATGTTAAGTCGGAATTCCGACTCACCAAGTCTGAATTAGCTAATTCCGAGATATTGAGTCGGAATTCGGACTTACTGAGAAGGAATTAGCTGATTTCGGAATGTTCAGTTGGAATTCGGACTTAACATCTCGGATTCAGCTAATTTCGACTTGGTAAGTTGGAATTCTGACTCAAAATCTCGGAACTGGTGAAGCACTGAGTCAGATTTAGCTAATTCTGAGATACTACGCCTTCGTATAATCCTGAATGAAAAGTGTTGTTTTTTTATACAATACATATTTTAATGGTGCCCCTAGACAATTAATTAATAATTATCCAGTACCTAAACAACCATTTAGATTGAAGAATGACTCGAATTCAAATGGAACAGTTGAAATATTTTGTAATTAAGTCGAATAATCATAAAATATCCACTAGAAATTAAGATTCACATCTTGAGAATGAACCAAAATTATGGAAAAATAAAAAGATTCCAGATTGTCCTTTATAACTTTCGGTTTTCAAGGAATGTTGTGAAATAATTAAAAACCAAACGTTTGAAAAAAGAGTATTTATCATATAATCCTTAAGGAGATTTGTTGGGATTTGGATCAATTTTGTTGAAAAAAAACCCTATTATTTCCTTGCCAACGTTTCGAATTTTATTGAATTCATCTTCGGGGCTCTGTAACAATGAGTTTCAGGAAGTTGAAGGGATTTAGAAATAGTAAAAATAAAAAAACATTTCACCACAAGAATTGGAGCATTTTACAGTAAAATAGTTCATTAAGGAAGGAGATACCTATTCACCAAAAATTAGTTTTTTCGAGTAGGATGTGAATAAAAATAACACATGAACAAACATTCTTGATACAACGAAAATCACTTTCACGAGAAAACAGGTAACATCAAGTACGAGACGAACGAATACTGAGATAAAATTTAAAAAATATCCGTGAACCATATAGTTCTTGAATGAATGGAGAAAACGATACTTACTGTGAAATGTTTCAATTCTTGTGATCAAATGTTTCTTTATTTTTACTATTTCTTAATCCCATCATTTTACAGAGCCCTGAAGATGAATTTAATAAAATTTGAAACATTGACAAGGAAACAATAGCTTTTCTTCAACAAAATGTATCTAATTCGCAACAAATCTGCTCAATATTATATGTTTATGTTGGATCACTAAACTTACTAAAAAAGTATAATCATGTTTCTCAATGAAAAAAAAACGCGTGAAATAGTGTCTTCAACCTTATGAATAATAATCGTCACTTCAGAATGTGTTATTATCGTTTTCATTCATATTCGTTGAATAAAATAGGAAAAAAAACTTAAAATAACCATTTGTTTTAAAAATATATTGAAACGGTAAACTATTATTATTTTGAAACGTCATATACACATACAGAATGGTTTCACTAGAAAAAAACGGTTTTTTTTCACTCACTACAATCTTCCCTAATGATTTAAGAAACATTTTTCTTTTTACACCATTTCATGGCCAAAAATTTATCTTTAAATTTACAAAAAATTAATGTGGAAATCACAATAAAATGTTTTCAGCTTTCCAAAATCACCTGCTTGAGATAGTAAAGGAGACGTATTTTAGAACCATCTTTTCATTGAAATATTGAATTAATCCATTTATTCAATGTCATTTTTGCCAAACAACAAAATGTAGTTTGAAAATATATTATAAACATTGTCAGAAATTTTCTATAAACAATACTTATATCTAATTAAATCAAATCATCAGGACCCAACAAGCTATTTGAAAATAATAATGTATGTCAATCCTTTTTTTTTCATACATTCGGAATATATTATCAAAAGAACTCCCATACCATGACCCAAGCTGTTTGTGTCTTAACAGAAAGTTGGCCAGAAATAGAGAGCTTGTCAGAAATATTTCTTTCCAAATTTGGGTCAAGAAGTATCAATGAAAAATACGGTAAATAAATGTTTGTTTTGAATTCAGAGATGACATTTTTTGATAGAGAAAGTATCGACAACTTGGAACGAATGGTTAAAAAAACAACGTTGAAAACAGGTTTACAAAACAACTATTCTCGAGTATTGAATGAAAGTGATTTTTTGTGGAGGAACAACGTTTCTTGGGTAGCCTTCCACAGTGTGAATATGAAAATATTATTAAAATCTATACAAGTACAAGAGCGCGAACTAATTAGTTTACCCCGATAAGTTACCGCGTTCACCAAATTATATTTCCTAACGAAAAATGATTCAATTAGTCAGTAAGTTGACATATTCTGAATTTGCCTATCAAAAAAATTGTAAAAATTCAAAAGACACTTCTCTATATAGAGTTAGTAATTCCTTCGTTCTTTCGGTCCAAAAAGAAAATCTTATATTAAAAAATATTTATTTTACGACGTTCATTTCGGCTAACAAAAGCCATTTCCAAAGAATTGAGGTGTAATTAAAATTGTAACAAAAGGAGAAATAGAAGTACTTGCATCAACAAAACGAGGTTGAAATGATTAGCATGTCGCTGTCTTAGTCGGTAGTTGTAAAATGTTAATACATTACATCAAATTGTGTGAATTGTGGACACCATTTTGGATAAATTAATCACATCTATCCGAATGTATATAATACTATAACCCCATATACAGCAATTTCGCTAATTCATAGTTTTTCTTTCCAACTACTTTTTATTTTAACAACGATAAACATCTGTATTCACATTTTACAACTACCGACTAAGACAGCAACATGCTGCTCATTTTAACCTCGTTTTGTTCATGTAGGTAATTTTATTTCTCCTTTTGTTACAATTTTGATTACACCCCAATTTTTTGTAGAACTTGATAATGGCTTATGTAGGTATAGCCTAAACTTACGTCGTAAAATAAATATTTTTCAATAAAATATTTTATTTTTGGATTACTAACTCTACAAATATTACGGTCAGGAAATAAGCATACAGTAACTTCTCTATATAGTTTCTGATTGACGTTCTTCTAAATCTCCTTTAATAGCTTGAAACTATTCTCAATTGACATCCGTCATTTGAAAAGGCTATGAAGACTCTGCAAGAGAAAAAACCAAATTATTCAAGCTATTAAAGGAGATTTAGAAGAATTTGAGAACTGGGGCAGATATAGTTCCCGAAACGTCAATCAGAAACTACATAGAGAAGTATCTTTTGGATTTTCACTATTTTTTTCACAGGCAAATTCAAAATACGTCAAGTTACGGACTAATTGAATAATTTTTCTTCAGGAAACATAATTTGGTGAATGCGATAACTTATCGGGGTGAACTAATTAGTTTGCCCTTCTACACTTGAATATTTTCCTGATCATATTTTCATTTTCAGACTGTGGAAGGTTACCCAAAAAACCGTGTCAAGAAACGATTCTCAAGATTCAATCGCAACCAAATTCCAAAGTTGAACTTTTCCAGACGAAGTTTATTGATGAAACATTTAAATAACTATGTTTTTTTTATGTATTCACTTGGTTGGTTCTTTTGATATAAGCTATCTTCAATAATTTTTTTGGGATTTGTTATTATGGGTAGTATATAAATTTGGGGAAAGTTCTCTGAATTTCATTTTTCAAATGAATCACTTGCATCAAATTACAAACCAATCTGATTTTGAACAAAAGATCTTGGCCACTTTTGACGATTCTAGGAAAGTACCAATATAAATACAAAGTCTGCTCGAAAACTATTCATGTACAAGATACATAATTATATCGCAAAAAATTTTGTAATACTCAATTTTAGAAAAATAGCATCTTTGCTTTTAACAAAACCGTTTTTGTCGAATTGGTCACAAAACGACGTGTTTTGTGACCATTGATGTCTTCAACTCTCTCTGAAATGTTGTGAATGACCTGGGCATGTTACAAACTGACATTTTTGCAGGATAATTTCATAATCTTCCATTGGCTCGCAGTTTCTATTCATAAAATAATTTGGACAAATAGGGTATCAGAAGCAATTCTAAGTATGAATGATTTTTTAATTAAAAAGTGGCTGCTGCATACTACAAAAACGGTTAGCTATTTGGATCAAATTCTCAAATCGTGCTTTTCTAATTAAATGATCTAAAATCTGAAAAAATAGATTTTTCAATGAGCAGCAGCCACAAATACTCTTATCATGATCTACTCAAAATATTTAGAAAACCTCTATGCTGTAGCTAATATTCCTTTCCTCAACTCTCAGAATAACACATGTACATATTGTAAAGTATTTATGAAACGAATACCTTCCATAATTGCCAATGTAATAATTAATGTAATAAATGTAAAAAGTGCCTTTAAGATTTATTAACAATCTGCTGTTGTAAAATTGGTGGTATTTAGACATTTTGATTTTTCTTAATGAATGTCGTATGCTGGAAAATTTCGGAATTTGATATCTACAACCTTAACAACTTTCAATTACTTATTTGATCTGAGAAGTTATGAACGACTGACTTTGATAGTGAATATCAAGCTCATGCAATTCCAATATTCCTGTATATATTAGTCTGGTGATTTTGTATATAAATTATCAACTTGGGAAATTATGTAATGTTCAAAACCCATTTTGATTTCAAACATTACTTATTTTCTGAAGGATCAAATATTTTTTCTTTTATCATTGTTAGAATCTGAATGATGAGTGCTCATATTATTGTAAATAAAAATGTGTTGAAATGTCCAGTCAATAATACCTTGTATGTTTGTTCATCTCATACCATATTGTTAAAATTTATGAATAATAATAATAAATTCTCATGAATATTTCGCTTATTACTGATGAACTCTCAACCTTGCGAGTACTTGAATCCTTTTCACCTTTATTTTTGAAGAAGCAGTCAAGGGCAATATCTAACCAAAAATTGCACAAGAGTCCGCTACACCACACTTACACTCACTTCACACCTATGTGCGCATTTCAATAACTAAGTTATCATCATCAGTAGGTAAAATACATCAAATAAATTGCTTCATGTTATTACAATATATACCTGGTGTTTCTAATGGGTTATTTTATACTTATTACTGTTCCTCAAATCGTCAATGGAATCTTTATAGGGATTGAAGTGAATAAGGTGAAATACATCGTCCCTTTATCGTCATTAAGTACATTTTTATTTTGGTTCCTGTGAATTAACTCAATGACAAATAATCGATGTATTCCACCTTGTTTGCCTTAATCCCCATAGAACTATCAAGATCTCATTAGGGATTTAAGGAACAGTAATAAGTATAAAATGACCCAATTAGAAACACCAGGTATATTAACATGTAGCAATTCATTCAGTGTAGGTAACCTACTGATGATGATACCCAGCGAGCACAAAAACATCTCAGAGATGTTGAAAGTACGAGAATTTGAGACATTGCACATTTATGGAACAGCCAGTGTCCGCCGCAGGTGGCAATTTTCAGGATGTCCCTGGGATATCACAAAAATAACTTCTAAGTTTTTTTGATAGCCTTTTCATAGACACAACAGAATATTGCGCACATTAAATCGCTGTGACTGAAACATTTTTAGGGATCACCTTCTGACGCCTTTTCTTATTCATTTGGTCATTTCAAAATGTCTCCATTTTGAAATGGAGTTTTTTTTCCAATTTTAATACCATCAGGAATGCATCTGTCTCTTAGGATGTCTATCTTGTAATCTAAATGGTGGTTCTCCTTTGAAAAACGAACTTAACACATTCTGATCGCAACTTTTCAATTAATTTATTCTGTTAGGATGAAAGTGTTGATGTTGAAAAATAAAAATATTTTTTCTATAACTTCCAAGGCTTTTATATTTCTTAAGGTACTGAAATTCAGATTTCATCTCATGAAATAGATTCGATGTAGAATATACTAACCACTAATTTTGAGGATACTTGCAATATGTTATTATTATATTATATATATATAAATATATATATATTATATTGTTATAATGAGGTGTTTAGGGTTTGTTTTATTTTATTATTTTCACAATCAGACATCACAACAAAAAATATTTTTTGATTATTTTAAAAATCCTTAAGCTAGTTGCCCTCTGAATCTAATTTAATATGTTCATAAATAAATACCCATATAAATATTTTAAATGTCCAGCTATGTATTTCACCTTTTTCCCATGTGACTCTTTTACCTTTGTTTCTTTACCTCAGCTAACTCAATCGGTACGCCTATGGAATCCCAGGAGTAAGTTCTACTGTGGAGCCCTCTGGTAGTGTTATTGATGTCAGTTTTAGGAAAATGGCAAACTGCTTTGCTCAATTATTGAAAATAAGTCAGAAATTCATCAAAATAATAATTTCCTTTATTCAGGAAGACTTACTGTTACCTATATTATATTTTTGTAGGCTATGTTGTTTTCAGAGGAATAATTAGTCTATATACCAATTTATGGAAGTTTTCCATTGGATGAGTTCTTAAAAGGTTTATTTTTTAAATGCACTGAGTTTTGTAACTTGTATGATTCTAATGTACCTGTGGTTTCTTGAAATGCAAAAGTTTGATGTTTTGAATCATTTCGACTGTGAATTCGTCATCGGACTGGTATATGTATGGAATGAGAAGGTAAGATTCGTTATGTACCTGATACTTTCTGGTATTTTCTTGTGGTGTAGTGGCAAATAACTGTGTTTGTAGCTAAATATGCATGATTTTCCAAATTAAATTTTGTTGAGTTAATTCTTCCAATTTTTCTCCCTCGATACCACATATCTTCTGTTTTCTTTTCGAATTCGCGGTTTACACGCTTTTTATGTTACACTTTTCATTATTTTCGTTTATTTGACAGATTCTATACACTAATAGTTTCTAAATACCTTTCATACTATATACATGATATATTAAAAATCACTTTTTACGTTTTTTGCTTTTCATATTTTCAATATTCATAATTTTGCATCGAGATCTATCCTGGCATCTCATTGGCTATTGTGTTCAGATCTAATTTCATATACAGAATGTTCTAACTTTAACATTTTGTTGTCTGCTTGTGCTCAAAATATATTAGTAAATTTTGATTTCTATAATTTTTATAAATCATGCTAATTGCTTGTAATTTTGGAAACATGTTTATTCGAAACATAGGTATCGACTAATATTATATAAGGTTTCATAAAAACGGTAGAATCCTCAGAAAAACTGTAAAATAACATAGCCGGACATTTGACATTTGACATTTGAAATATTTATATGGGTATTCATTTATGAACATATTAAATCAGTTCCAAAGGGCAATTGGCTGAAGGATTTGAAAATAGTAAAAAAAATATTTTTTGTTGTGATGTCTGATTGTGAAAATAACAAACTAATACAAACCCCAAACACCTCATCATAACAATTGGCGCCCAACTGGCCGTCACGTGACTTCAACACACTGTTCCTGGCGGACTATAAGAGAGAGAGAGAGAGAGAGAGAGAGATGTTGTGAAGGATAGAAATAAGTCAAGGCAGAAGATACAAATTGGCTAAGGCATTACATTGAAAAAACCTATTTTTGTTTTTTTTTCCAAGGGAAATATTGACTACTGTGAATGATATGGGTTTTGAAAAAGTAACCACAGTGAGGAACTTTATGCGACATATTTCCATGATATCTTTCAGAAACAAAAGCATTCCATTGAGTCTCCACTGAAAGAAAATGTTTTTTATTTCTATTCTCTCAAGTTCAGGACTGAAAAAAATTATTGATAATTACATTTATATTCGATATTATGGAGTTAAAAGTGCAATTGAACTAAATTGGGAACTCTGGCGATTTCAAAATTTGTTATCAATGATGCCTACATAAAAAACGTTTATGTATATATAAAATTTCATGTCTGTAGAAAAAGTGGTCCAATTATTTTTGGGAAGTACTGAGTAAAATAGTACGTGTTATTGGGAATGAAAATGATATTTTTTCTATCGAGCGTGACGGAGATCGACGGACAATCCGTAGGGAAGTCTTTTCCATTTCAGCCTGGCGCTGTAAAATTATACCTTTACTTAGGCGGAGTAAAAGTATGCCGTTACTCCAACGGAGTGAAAATTCCATGTATATTTATAACGTTCGAAGATAACATTCTTCAATTTGAAAACATATATATTTCTGCGTTTGTTCTCAGAAAAAAAGGAAAATTTTCTTGATCAAATAAATTACATTATACTTTCATGAATATTATTAACTTAACATTAGTTTAAGCAATTGCTCGAGAAAAAACATCAAATACTACCCCCGAATCAAACAAAATCCTACCACCCACCTACGATACTATATTAATAAATATATTAACTACAGCCACAATATAGAGGCACAAAAATAAAACTGAGATATATAAAAAAGAGAAGTTACATAAAATGTTACCAATTTCTTCAGAAATCAGTGAAAATGTGTAAAAAAATCCACAAAGCACTACCTACACTCCATGTTTACTCACCTATGAAATTTCACATCCAGCCCTTTTTTGTATCTACCTAACAATTGTGGGCTGCATACGAAGAAGGCATAGGTATTTAAGAATGTTTATAACTTGTCAAACAGTTCAGAAACACTGGATAAATTTATAAGAAACTTGAAAAACACCACACGAAAACCCATATAAACAATATCGAAACCAATGTTTTGCCTGAACTTATTCTGTCCGTTTTTACAGGTTCTGATATCTCTTTCTCACAACCAGTCCATATTATTGAATGTCTTTGGCTAATTCACACAATTTTGGTATCAAAACAGTGCTTCTCGAAAATAATAAATTTTTCAGCGAAAGTTTGATGAGATGATTTTCTGAATTCTATCACGATTTGATGAATAGACAAACGCATGATTCCACGATCTTCAATATTATAATAATATAGAGTAAACTGCAAGTCAATTTGTTTCTCCTGAGCTGACACTAAAAATTCGCGTAAATTTTGTTTTCGCATCGTTTGTGTATGGCGCAGAAACAACAGCAGATTTATCGAATTCAGATAGGACTTTTATGAAATTTTTTGTTGTTTCTACCGTAGATAAAACAATGCTTCGGTAACAGCAGGTTCTTCGTTTTGGCGATATAACCACATTAAAAAAGCTATCGCATGTTTACAACCCCCTGAAGCCAAAAAAAGTGCTGCTGCTTAAAAAAAACACTTTCAGATTTTTTCTTTTGAGTAAGGGTCCTTTCACAAAATCTATTAAATGTAGTTTAATGTCCAGCGTGGGTTTAGCTGTGGAAGTGGTTGTTTTCTGTTAGATATTAACAAAAAATAACTTAATCTTTCTATTCATGTATTCAATATGTAATTCCCTTTTCAACATGGATACGTCCCAAGTCAATGGGAGATTGTGACTGAAGTTCGCCTTTCAATCGCAGATGATTCCTCATCTGATTTTATGAACACTCTGTTCATATTTTAAAAGGAATCAAAGGCATACTTATAAGTTCAATACTTCGAAGTGGTCATTTGGGCTCTTCAGATTTCACTGGACATCTTTGAGATTAAGCTTATTTTTGGAGTTCAAGCCTCCAGACATATGGATCTGATTTTTTTTGGATCAAGGTGTGCTGGAATTATTCATTATTTCAAGGTATAAAGTCGGGTTCAGTGAAAAAAAAACCATTTAATATTTATTTGTACATCTCATCAACTTTATTTACCACCAATTTTTCACTCTCTATAATGTCTTCCGGCATCAGTACAGGTTTATTTCCTTTCAGTAACTGTTGAATTTCTTCCAAAGTTCTCCCACTGGTTTCGGGTAGGATGAAATAAGTCAAAAAAGCTGAAGTGAAATTGCAACACGCGAAAAATATAAATGGAGCAAAAAGTCCTATGCTAGAACTGAGGGCATAGAATAGATAGTTCATAGCGAACGTAACAATGGCCAGTGAACATATCCAGACACTAATGGCTTTAGCTCTTATACTGATAGAAAATACTTCACTGAGTATAATTGTGGGAACTATTCCTATTCCGTAAGTGTAGAATATTTTGTGAAGAACCATACCAGCTATAGGAACCCACCTGAATGAACTTAGGTCTACATCAGTGCGTTTTTGGTAAATGTAGAAGTAAACCGATTCGATTGAGAGTACAATGCCACATGGCAGGAGTGATCCGATGACAGCTTTTTTTCTACCTAGCCTGTCAACTAGGACACACGCACAAATATACAATAAGAAAGTCAGTCCGATATAAATGATTGATGACGTTTCCTTGCTGAAGCTTCCTTCAGATTGATCGAAGATATATTGACTATACACGATGAACACTGATGCTCCTCCGAGCACCTGAGAAGTTTTCAAGAAGATAGCAATACTCAATCCCCTTCTATTACTCCTTATCCTGAATAAATCTGTCCATGTTCCCTCCTCTGACATCATTCTCTCCACATCCACTTTGAGAGCTATAAACTCTGAGGATACATCTTTTTTTCTTTTCAGCTTCTGCAATGACTCTTTTGCTTCTATGTTTTTCCCCTTCATTATGTAGTAATAAGGTGACTCTGGCATGAATGAAAATAAAATGAAAAATATAATCGGTATTGGTAGGAATATGTAAGAGCTCTCCTGCACGTTGAAGTAACTCCCAACTGCGGTAGCCAATAACTCTCCCAAACAAAAGAAAAACGTCTGGGAATTTCCCCACGTGCCCCTTATACTTGGGGTAGCAACTTCTGCAAGATATGGGGGTAGAGAGGCAAACATAATGCCGTCGGAAACACCTGCAAGAACTCTTGCAAAATAAAAGACGTAAACACTCTTCGCTGTAGCTTTGACTACCCACACTGCTACGTCGACAAACGCTGTCAATATCAAGATACGTTTTCTTCCGTAGATATCACATAGTTTCGAGAAGATTGGGCAGAATATCAAAACAGTTACGAAGGTTATCAATGTGAACTTCGATGCTTCCTTTTCACTGATGTCATAGTTTTCCTTGTCTCTTGAAATTTTCAGCATGAAGGGTGATGGCCAAGTGTAGAATATACCATTGCTGAGGGCAGAGAGTCCAGCTGAAAATAGAGTATTCAGTTAGTCTGGCAATTGCAGAAGAGCAGTGGAAGATCATTACAATTAAAGATATTTCTGGACTGAAGTCCAAGCTGATACAAGATGGTTAACAACCCAAGTAGCGAAGAGTCATAAAATTACCAATAGACTTCTTATACCGACTTAAAGGCCACGTAATGTTTTAGAACCAATAAGTTAATGTGCGTTTTAAAACCCTTATGCGTTGCTATGATGTCGTATAGTAGATATTACGAGAGTACAATCAATAATTCTCGGGATAAAGTTGTACTGTGGTTTGTATGTAAATGAATTGCATGTGTCATTGAATAGAACTGAAAAGCAGTTGCATGTGAGGTTATTGAGACAATGAACATATGAACAACAATGAACATATGAACTAAATAGATTTTTGAGACGTTACAACGACTACATACCGTACTCATGTGATGTAGTATTATCAACAGATGAACTTCGGTCCTGATGATTACATTTTGTATCTACAGTTAGATTATTGTGGTTGGTTGAGTATATGTAGGTAGAATATTCAGTTCCATGTACGTAAATGATCAAAATGCCAAAGCAAAAATCTAATCTGCCTCACAAAAGAACTGGAGCGTATAGAAATGTTTTTGAGGAATATAAAGAAGAAGGAGTGCCTACCTTAAAATTATCACCAGTCTATCGGGGCACTGGAAAAAAATTAAGAATTTCATCCAGTTCTACATGAAAATGTACTGGAACAAGTTCAGAACCAACCACAGAGACTGTGTAGAGTGCTTTCAAAAAAAAAAGTATGCAGGTTGACGAAGAACTATTGGAAAAATATTTTGTCTTCGAAGAAAAATTGAGGAATTGAGATTGTTCCAAAAGGAAAAAAACATCTGAGTAGGATAGTCTATTCCCCATAAGGCAATGGTGACACTAATAGAAAGAGATGAAAGATCATTTGTGAGTCATAGTGACGTATTTGGACATGTCATGGCCACCATTCACTCTGGACAGTGACGGACAAGCGCACTCTGACTCTGGTATCTGAGAGTTACAGGCTCTTGAATGTATATTGGACCACTCTGTATGTTACGTGGGCCGCCTGTATTCATGTCCACGTACGTCACTATGACGGGTTATTACTACAAGATTCTAATTGGCTAGAGCTTATTAGTACCTCCTATTCAGATAACATTTACTCTCTTTGAGATTGTTCAACTTCAACATCAACATAACCTCTATTGTAAATGTCAGTTATTCAGTGGTTATACAATATCATTTTTCATTGGCCGGAACCAGCGAAATGCTTATGCAGTCAGTGCATATCTCTTTCTGTTTTGATATCGTTACGACGTTGGTACAACAAAACTTGCCGCTTGTGGTCACAGCAACTACGTCACAACTTTTTTATGTAAGATATTGCGATGTGTTCGAGACATTCGTGAACTATTCTATGATAGTACATACCGGAGTGATTAAAACTTTTTTCGACACTAGAAGAACGGCATCCATGTTCTTCGATTGATTAATAATAGGTAGCCATATTGGAATATTTGAAATGACAACTATTAATGTATAAAAAATCGCATATGCCACAGTGCAATTGTCAGTTTGGCAGCGGCAGAAGTAGGCTACAACTTTTACAGCGAAAAATGCACAATTGGTTTTTTCACTTATTCATTTGTTCATCAATTATCGCGGTGTTGGTTGCCAAAATAAATAAAGTTTGTTTTGATATGTTTCTAAATTTCTTATTCATTGAATTGTCCCTCCGAATTACACTCGATGTTTGTATTGATAACGGGTAAATTTGTGTTGTTCAAATGCTAAACTGTTTCCTTTAGCAATTTGACTCGAAAAACTGTCAACCTAAAAACGCTCCACGTTCGGTGTCGCGTTTTTGATAGTTGACAGTTTTTCTCGTCTAATTGCTAGGCAACAGTTTCTCATTAAACAACCCAAATTTACCTGTAAAAAAACCTGCAATTATGACAGATATCCTACCAGGAAACCGACTGTGCCATCATACGGAATACGGTCCGTAGTTATATCCTGTTATGTTTTCTACTCCCAACTGACATTGCTTGATTGGTTATAAACATTCAAAAGCATTTTTTTTTTTCGTTCTTGACTCGTAACTTGGAAACTAGAGAAGCAATATCGATACCCTCAATAACACGTGAAGATTTCCCTTTACGCTGATGATACAGCCTTACTTTCTTCTCCAGCCGACCATCTGATGGGTGTTGTCTATTTGTAGAATGCCTTAGACGATCTCCAGCAGTGGCATCTGGAGTGGAAAATAAGGGTGAATCCTGACAAAATGCAGGCTATCTCGATGGGTCGCAAGAGAAACAACCCAGAGAGAGGAGTGACTGTCTCTGAAAGGGAGATGAATTGGTTGGAGCAGGTCAAGTACCTCGGAGTTCCATTGGATCGCCGACTCACCTGGAGGCCACACGTTTAATTGATAAAAAATAAAATACATAAGAAAATCGCATCACTCTATCCGTTAGTAAACAGGAAAAGTAAACTTTCCCTAAAAAATAAAGTTATGATCTACAAAATGGTTTTCAGACCTGTCATTTTGTATGCCTCAGCCGTCTGGGGCCAGACCTGCAGAACGAGCATTCGCGTCCTGGAACGGGCGCAAATGAAAGTTCTGCGTATGATAACGAACGCTCCGTGGTACGTGCGGAACGAACGGATACTTGAGGACTTAAATCTGCCTTCCATCAGAAGTATCATTAGAGAAAGCAATCAGAGAGTATTTGATTGTGCAATAGCCCACGAGAATTCTCTTGTGAAGGAAGTCACTGATTACAATATTGACGACCCCTCGCGTTTTAAACGTCCCAGGCGCTCTCTGGAGTGATGGGCTATTTATCAATCCATACAGGGTAGTGAAAGCTGCACCCTCTATAGAAATTATTCTTTTTCAAAACTTCCCACTTGTTTTCATGTTGAAGAGTAAGAGCTTTCGGATTACACTCGAATAAAATAGTGATAGTAGACCCTGAACTGGTACCCTCAATAGACGAATTGCGAAATTCAAAGAAAATGAGCCCTAGCATCGTCTCGATCAGATTATAAGTAACGGGAAAAAGCGAAAAAACCGGCAAAAATTTACCTTTTTATTGAAATTCATAACACTGCCATTTTTCGAATTTTGAAGCAGGCTCTTCCCAACATAGTAGTGTTTGTTATGTACTTGAGGTGTGAAAAACTCAGGCACTGAAGGATTATTAGTTTTGGCATAATTGCAATTTGATTTTTAATGTACTTTATTGCAGCAGATCTGGATGAGTCATAGGTGGTCCGATTTCAATTTTTCTAGAAGATTTTGAGAGTTGAAGTATAGTGCTATAAAATTACTTTTCTTATTTTGCGTTAAAATGCTGAGAAATAGGTGTGAAATACTTGCAAACATGACCGAAAACTGGCAAGTTCATGAAAGCGGCTCAGTAGTCCAGAATATCAAATTTGGTAATTTTCCCTTCTCAGAACAGATAACTAATAATTTTTACTTCCAGGGAAAGAGAAAACCCAAAATATGGAAAACAGAATTGCGATACCTCTCCAAAAAACATTCAGACGTTATTGTCTGAAAGTGTTTGCTTATGAGAAAATTTTATTGTCAATGACTTTATTCTCATTATTTTCAACATTTTAGTACTTATTGCTTTATAAGCGTGTTTATCAGTTTTTTAAACTATAATTTTATTAGTCTTGATCATCAAGCTCCTAAACTGATGTAAGTGACTGAATTTGAGTCGGCGCCAACCAAACAACGAGCAAATTAACTACGTAAAGCGTAAAATGATGGCAGCAGATTTCACATTGCATAGTTATCAAGACTAAAATGCTTTATATTATTTTTCGCCCCTCAGTTTCTTTTTTCGTGGGTAAAAATGTTCTTGTTTTTTTTTTATTATTTGTGGCTAAAATCTACTAATTACTACCTTTACAATATTTCCATACCAACATGGGTAGGCCTGCAAGAAATGCTCTTCGAATAGGAAAACAGTATTGACAAGGATCTAATAATGACAAAAAAAAGTTGTAAACAAAGAATAAGCTTTCATCATCAGGTTAACTCCAGGTCTCCATTATGTTGTAGTGTCCTCACAACTACATATGTGTGCCGAGTTTCAACAGAATCGGTTCTTAGGTGAAAAATCAATCATCCCCTATTTTTCTACCCTTGGGGGTGGAATTTTGTTTCGAATTCAAATGGAACCAACTTGAAGGTATACCGTATCCAATTAAAAAGGAAATATCCAAATCGGAGCAAAAAAAAGTAAAAAAAAAATATACGCGTCGACTTTACTACGACCTTCTCTTTTTTCGTCGGTTAAAAATAATATTCCACAATCCCTTTACTCTATAAATAACTGATTTTTTTCAAAAAAAATAATTTGGGGTTTTATTAGTTATATTTGGAGTGGAATCAATGTTTCTGATTTTGAATGACTGAAAATAACAACATCCATTTGAAAAAATCATCAAAATCGGAGCTATTTTGATGTTTTTTTTTATAAAATACAGACCTCTCGTGCAATTATAAGTGGAAAATATGGTACCCTGGGTGTTTAATCAGTTTGAAAATGGAGATGAGCTAATCAATTATCTTTCGTAATATGGTGTAGGTACATATTTCAACGATTAATGAGAAAAAAAAAATTTTCATGAAAAAAATATTTATCCCTCTTCACTTTCGATGCGCACGAATTTTAAGTGAGTAGACTTGGATTTTGATAAAAAAAAATGGGTTTGCTTGGTCACTAGGGTTTCAGAACAATTCTCAAAGACACAAACATGATAATCATTGTTATCCCAATAACTAGGTATCACGGCCATTTGTTGTTAGTATACCGGGTGATTCTCTAAGGTGGCTCTCATTTAACTTTTTTATTATTGAAGAAAAAAAAACGAACATTTCCATTTTTTTACATATTTACTTGCTTTGCCGTACTTCCGGTTTGAACGGAAATGACCCCAACTTTCGATTTTCAAATCGGACATCCTATATATTTTTACATATTTCAATCGAGAATGAGATTCTAAATCCAACAACTCCTCAATTGTGAATATTTGACAATGAAAGTCATTTTTATTCCAATTTTTTTTTTTGACCTATAATGCCATGGATCGTGTAAATCGCTTCAAGTAACATGAAAAAAATATGACTTTGAGGTTTACGACTTCAAAGTCGTTTTAAGAATTTTTCCAGTTAACTTGATTTTTTCAAATGGAAAGGGAGTGGCTCGTCGGCTATTTGTGAAAGATCATTTTCTTACGAATAATTTGATACCACACACTTTCACTTTATTTTCAAAAAACTTCTGAATAATTGCAAGAAGCGATCATACCTAATAACAAATAATACGTATTTGATATACTTATGCACTAAGTCCTGTTATTCTAGTTATCCGTGACAAACAATTGAAGCTGTTGCTAGGACTACCTGAACAAATAGGCTAATGAATATGCTGTCACTTTAAAGAAATCATTTGTTGCGTAGTTTGTAATTTGATATGGCAAATTATACTAGAAACTAGAAAATTGACATGTTGCTAATTTACGGAGAAGCAAAAAAGAAAGCAACTGATGCAGCTCGAATTTATGCTCAGAGATTCCCTAATCGTCGCCATTCCACTCGGCATTATTTTCCAAAACTGGAAAGGAAAATGCGAAATAAACCAGAAGAAAATGCCAATAACTTCATCGTCAGTGAAGAAAAAGAAGTAGACGTGTTGGCCTATGTTGAAGTGAATTGTACGGCGTCAATTCGCCAAATAGTTTGTGAGTGTGATATAAGATATTCGTACGTTTGGATAATTCTTCACAAATATAATTATCGATCATTCAAGTACCAACTACACCAACATCTTTACGATAACGACCACAACCGAAGATTAACTTATTGCAACTGGTTTTTGACTAAATACAGAGAAGATGTAGGTTTTACATTTAAAATTATTTATTCAGATGAATCTCGATTCACCAACTTGGGTCTGTTCAATCGGAATAATAAAACTCAAACAAATTTACATCTGATGCAAGAAGGAAATTTTCAAGAGCGATTTGGTTTCAATTGTGGATGCGTCTTATAGGAGGAAAACTTTTGGGGCCAATAATTTTCGACGGACAACTTACTGCGGAAAGATATCTACAGTTCCTTATAAATCAAAACTGGCTTACCAAGTTGATATCTAATTTCAACAAGATGGAGCGCTACCTCAGAATTCTCAAGTCGTAATAGAACATGTGAATGACACCTTCCCAGAAAAGTGGATTGGCACTTATGGACCTATTCAGTGGCCTGCGAGGTACATTCTTATTTTTTTATAATGTATTATTTCATTTTCATATTCTAGAACACCAGATCTTACTCCGCTAGATTTTTCTCTCTGGGGAACAATTAAAAATCAGGTGTATAACTCAGCATCAGCTACTCGTGAAAAACTGGAGTATAAAGTAAGGGTGGCATTCCAGAACATCACTGCGAAACAGCTAATCAATGTGGCACGCGCAACAATTGAAAAAGTTGAACTTTGCCGTGATCAAGGAGGAGGTCATTTTGAAAATAGAGAACCTCAATGGACTAATTTGCGACTTTAAAATAATTCTTAAAACGACTGTGAAGTCGTAAGCCTCAAAGTCGTATTTTTCCCATGTTACTTGATCAAGAATGAAGCGATTTACACGATCCATGGCATTCTAGATCGAAAAATAAAATTTGGAATAAGAATGACTTTATTTCTCAAATATTGACAAGTGAGTTGTTGTTGGATTCAGAATGTTATTCTCGATCGAAATAAGTAAAGATATATAGGATGTCCCATTTAAAAATCGAAAGTTGAGGTCATATTACAAGACATAAGTCACGAACTTTTGCGAATGGACTTTTAGACGTCTATATAACCGAATTATGACCACTGTGTGCTACTTGGGATGTTTCATTGGACAGCGACATAATATACGATATAACCCTCGTATGTATACCGGCTGACTATGCACGAGGTGAGGTACGCCCTCAAGTTATCATTGTTTCTGAAGGTACGGGTTTCAAATTTGGTATGAAACAGCCCCAAGGACATTATTTCCACTTTGTACCAGATGATGATGTTGTTTGCAGGAGCTGCTGCAAAATTTCCATTTGGTTTTATTCCCAACTAATGGGTGAAAAGCAGCTTCCCAATTTCATCAAAGCGGTGAGTTGAAATTGAAACGGTCTCCTTCAGAATAGACTCGAGTTTCTTGTAGAGAACAATATTGATGTTGCTTTTCCACACGAGACTCGTCTCAAGGGAGAACCTGTTAGTTTGGAATGACAGAATTGGGCGTCTGGGTGGCGGTGTTGCCATTCTGGTAAAACGCTTTTATTCGCACGTTCAGTTCGGCATTTCCAATGATAATCCATGGTATGGAATCGGTAGGCATTGTTTTTAACACGAGAAGTGGTCCTATGCGATTAATCTGAAACTGTTGACAGGGGTAGGTTGGTAAGGAAATTAGAAAGTATTGGTATTATTGGGGATGCATTGGCATGGTTGGTTGATTATCTCGAGAACCGAAGACAAAAACTTGAATTGAACCATATTCTATCTGATGAAATCATAAACGAACATGGTGTTCCACAGGGTAGTGTACTTGGTCCCCTATTATTTTTAATACGATGTGGTTAATAATGTTGGAATATGTTCAATTCATTTATTTGCTGACTGATTCACTTTTTAAATACAGAATGTACGACGTTAGTGAATATAATCAACGAAACACCAGAAAACATATTCAGATGGTGTTGTGCCAAAAAATTGAACGTAAATGCAGAAAAAAACAAATTTATGTTGATAGGTAACGCCAAGGAATATAAAAAGTTCGAAGAAAATATGTGTGAAGTAATAATCAACAATAGTTCATTTGAACTAGTGGATACTTACAAATATTTAGGAGTAATTATTCATAGAGATTTGAAATTCAAAGAACATGCAAACTTTATAATAAAACAATATCATTTAAAATAAACTATTTGTAATGAAGCTCCAGATTTATCTCCATATGGTCAAAAACTATCATTTACAATACAATAATTCTTAATCACTTCAACTACTGCTCTACCATACTATTTTTGATACAACAAAATGAAATGAAACGATTACAGAAATTGCAGAATCGAGCAATTAGAATACTATTATCCTGCTCTAAACGAACACCCATAAATGAAATGTTGAATACGCTTGACTGGTTACCAGTACAAAAAATATTACTATATCGAACACTGATCTTCATCTTTAAAATAAGAACAGGTAGTGCTCCACCATATCTAAGAGAAAAATATCTTCCGTATCAGAACAGCATAATCACAATACTCGAAATAGAAATAATTTATTCATTCCAAATGTGAAAACAAAAAAATCGCAAAATTCAGAGGACTAAGTAAGTTCAATGAACTTTCTCAGGACATTCATCCTCTCTTGCTGTATTTAAAATTAAATTGAAGAGACTTCTGTTGAGTGAGTGCAAACTTCGATGATGATATCTATTATCAACTTTTATTTATGTGTGTGTATGTATATATAGTGTTGTGCTAATTACTATCTGTTTGTTATCAATGTATTTCTATGTAACTATATTTTTATTCTACCTATTTTATTGACTGTACTTATATATTAGTCTTGGGCTACATAAAGGATTCATATATATATATATATATATATATATATATATATGTATATATATATATATATATATACATATAATCAGTGCATATAACCCTCCGAATAATATAATACTCCCTGAGGCACTTGAACAGATCAACCCGTTTTGGTTGCAGTTATCCTGAACTCTAAGCACGTGCAATGTAGTCGTGTTTCTAACCAAAAGCTTGACAATTTTGTGGATTGATTAAATAATGAAGAATTGAAATTTTCAGGAGGAAATCACTACCTTTAATAGAAATAATTCAGTAATTCTTGATAAGTTATTGTGAAAAACTTAATTTTCAATTGGCAACCGACACCCAGTGGTATATCCAAAGGGCAGTGAAATTTATATTTGAATTATTATCCTGAATATCATGCTTTACCATTTGCTTTCAGGTCTACTGAAAATGACAGCCAGAGTTATGCCAAAATGTTAGTTTCTTCAGTTTTTTTGTGATTTTGTTTTGAGATACATTATTGATAGCTCTAGCACTCTAGCATATCTTGCAAGATGAGATGTTTAATAAACTTCAAATAAGTTCATCACTTGTCTCAATATTCTTTATCTCATGCAGTTATATAAATGCAGCAACAAACACGTATGTATTTCAATCCCTTGTATAATATATTATTTAATAATGTGCTCAAGAGGTCTACCAACTTAGGTCATGAATAACGCGAAATGGCTTTCTTTTTATCATATGAGAAAGTATCATATGAGAAAGTAGAGAAATGTCAGCAATTCGATACTGAAAAACATTATGTTTATTGTGAATGTGGAAATATTGCGTCCGAAATACATATAATGAAAGAAGGGAATCCTGTGGCATACTGGACAAATTATTAAATTGATATATTAAAGAAAAAAAGGTTTTTCTTATCAGTGAGTAGATATCATCTGCTTGAATCTGCTACTGAAATCGTCAAATAACGATGAAGTTGAGTGTCAGGTAATGGATCTCGACGGCCAGTGACAAGTACGTTCGATTTTCGAATAATTTTCCAACATGAATATTAAATTGTGGAAGGAAAGGATTCACGAGTGTGTGTCGATTCCTATGTCCTCGAATGGCTCAGTTGGTAGAGCGTATGGCTAGAGATCATAAGGTCGTGGGTTCGACTCCCACTTGAGGATGCTTTTTTTATTCAATTTATTAATTTAATTTTTCCACTATGCCAAATAATTCCCTTCTTCCATTATGTGTATGATTTACTTATTATATTGAATCCAAGAATATTTTTTTTCATCTTACTGATGTAAGATTCAGCTGATCTGTTCAGACTAAGATGGAGAGCAGCAGTTACTATTTATATCCTGAATAGTGACATCAGTTGCTCAGTTGGTGGAACTTTTGTCTGAAGTATGGAATAAGGTTATCTACAAAACCATTAAAGAACTAGAAATATAAATTCAATGAAACTATTTTACATTTTTTCAGGTATCACTTGAAAAAGCAATACAATATGGATTTACCAAGTTTGAGTATTCCGATGGGAATTTCTCTCACGAGCTCTCAGAGATATGCTACCTCAACTTCCCAGCTATTTATACAAATATGTTCGAAAAATCTACGATGAAAAATTGAAGTTACTTTTTGTAATATCTAACAGAAAACAACTATTGTGCGAAATCCCTAACTTTTAACGTGGAAAAATCTGATTTAGATATTTGATTGAAAAACTTTTCATCCAATCTTGATTGAGGAAGTTTTTCATTCAAATATCAGAATAAAAATGCAATTATTCAGCATAGGAATTTTTCAGGTGGAAATTTAGGGATGTTTTACAATATTTATTGTGATATAAATTCTATATACCAGATAATGTCAATGTCCAGCATGCCATATTGGCTGGGAAGTAGTTGTAATTGTTAGATATTACAAAAAGTTACTTCAATGTTTTATCGTAGATTTTTTTCTAATTCTGTTTTTTTTTCCAATTTTTAATTGAGATGATTTTCTTTTTAAATATATAAGAATATCCTGTACAATTCACAATGCGACATCTTGAAGACTACGCCAGAAGCACAGCAAGCGACCTCACATAGATATGAACAAAAGCAGTTGACGTGAATTTCCCAAAGAACTCGCCAAAAGGCTGTATACGCAAATTCCCACAGAACTCGCTGGGCACGCCAGCTCACTGAGACCTCGACATGAGATGTAAATGAGAATTTCCCAAAGTACTCGCCACTTCGCGGAGATCTCGCCAGAGTGTGTTGTTCGAGAATTTCCACGTGGGATATCGCTAAGACCTCGCTGAGAATATACCGGCGGCGGACATTTGACGGATATATAGATCTCTCAACAACCTCTCAGAGAAGTTACAAAAGGTGTCACAATTTCCTAGAAAGAGTTCGCCGAAATATCTTTGGGACCTCTTTGTGTTGCCTGGCAGTCTATGCGGACAAAGCCGTTGGCGAGTATTTTAAATAGACAAACTCCAATTTTGTAACAATATAAGCCGGAAGGAGCTTTGGAAAGCAGACATTCTTTAGTGGTATGAATGCAAAAGAATTTGGGGATTGTCAGTTGGGTATCGACATGCTCCTCCTGACTATCCACTGTATCCATTATACAGTGTTCTCCTCAAAGTATGCACCATATGGGAAACTTATTTATTAAGGGTTTTTCAACAAAAAGTTATTCCTGGTGAAAGTTTGTGCATTCCCTGAAACTGAATATGCAACAACAAAATATAGTAAAACACACGTAATGTACGAGGAGCATTCAAAAATTTGATTTTGAGACAAGAGTAAAGTACCCTCATTTTGAAAAGTCTTGAGAAATTCTATTTGGAAAAGTTGTTCATCATAAAAAAAATCAAGATTTGGAGTCATGGCCATCTAAGTGAATTTTTTTTTACAATTTTTTTTTAAATGGGGACTACGAAAAAAAAAATTGCTAAAACGATAATTAGACAACATCCTGTATGCGACGGTTTATTTTGGAAGCCTGTAATATTACGAGTTACACAACCACGGTAAATTTTTTGGTGCAGTTATTTTTATTTTTTGTCAATACCGAAAATTGCTCAAAATTATACAACAACAACAAGAACTTAATGTTCAATAATATCAAATCACAAAACATCAGAATGAAATGAGTATTTCGGCAGAAGCTGATTACATTTATTTCGTGGAGTTTTTCTTGTAAAAAAAATTGTTTTTAGTTGGATTTGAAAATAAACGAATGTTTGACATTAAGTACTTGACATATTTGCTAAATATTTATAACGTATTTATTGTTATTGCTTATTTTGTCAATGCTTGATAATGAGAACTATTTAAATGATATTAAGATGCTCACAAAAGAAGAATAAGTTTAGATTTTATTGTTCTGTGGGGAAAATACTCCAAGCAGACAGGTTTCAGACATTTTCAATGCCAGGCATCCTAATCGCAATGTAAATCACACTACAGTCACCCATATTTTGACTTGATTTGAAGAAACAGGCAGTATTAAAAACAATTTCTAAAAACCTCACACAGCTCCAAAAGTATCTATAAAAGTGGAAGACGAAGCGTGTTTAAAAGTTATCGAAAATGGTAAGCCATCAATTAAACAAATAACGACATCACTTGATGTACCATTTACTACTGAACAAAAAAATTCAAGAAATAACTCATTGAAAGCTTTCAAACAAAAATTTATAAATACTTTAAAAGAAAGGGATTTCATTCCAAGGTTTGAGTTTTCCGCATGTTATCAGAGAATACGAAGAAAAGGCACGGTTCCCAATAAATATTTTATGGTCTGATGAAGCAATATCTACAACTAATGGAACAGTGAGTTCACAGAACTGTAGATGGTGGGCTACAGAGAACCCTCATTTCACTATAGAGTGCAAGGACCAATACTCATTTAAGGTAAATGTCTTAAGTGGACTGGTAAACAATACTATGTGATTGGCCCCTCCTTCATTGATGGAAACCTTAATGCCAACCGATATTGGCAATTTTTACAAGATTTCTTACTAATTTTAAATGCCGTGTAGACAAAGAGACATAATTTGGTATCAGTTAGATGGAGCTAGTGTTCACTGTAGTGTGGCAATACGACAATTTTCAAATGAAACATTTAATGAAAAATGGATAGGACGTGACTCAGAGTATACAATTCCAGCGCGCTCACCAGATTTAATCCCAATGGATTTCTTCTTTTGGGGTTCATGGAAGAACTGAGTCCACAAACATCGTCCTTTTAGGATTAGAGAACATGAAAAACTTTTATACAACTGCCATACAACCGGAGCACTTACGAATGCAGTCAACGATTGTGCAAGAAGAACCGAACTGTACATGTTGCGGGATATACATCATACTGAGATGTAAAATACTTCTTTCGGAAACATGCTTTTGTTTTCAAAGCGAATATAAGAATTATTTTGGACAAGGAAATCTCCAGAAAATCAATGAGTTAGTGCCGAAATACTTATTTTATGTTGATGGTTTGTGATTTGATATTATTGAATATACCCATACAATACTATATAATTTTGAACAATTTTAGGTGTTAATAAAAAATAAAAATAACGTTCCACCAAAAACTTGGAAAATTATTTCACTCTTCAACAAAATGTACCGTGGTTGACACAATAGTTGTGTAATTTGTAATATTACAGGCTTTTTGAATGAACCGTCGTATACAGAATGTTGTTTATTTATCGTTTTAGCATTTTTTTTCGAAGACCCATTAAAAAAAAACGTGAAAAAGAATTTAAGTTCACTTATATGGCCATGACTTCAAATCTAGATGTATTTTCCGAAATTTTTCAAAATAAGGGTACTTTACTCCTGTCACAAAATCAAATTTTTGAAGGCTCGTATATTACGTGTATTTTACTATATTTCATTGGTGAATGTTTAGTTTTAGGGAATGCACGAACTTTTACCATGAATAACTTTTTGAGGAAAAATCCTTAATAAATAAGTTTTCCATATGGTGCATAATTTGGGGATGACACTGTATAGATAAAATACAAAAACTGAGCGCCTGTACTAGACAGCAGACAACAACAAATAACCGAATATTTATCGAAAATGTATACTCTCTTATTGTGTTCGTTTTTGGTGGCATTGCGATGATAATAAATTGAGCATAATTATTAGTTATTCACGTTTTTTATCATTGCTACACGGAAATATTGAAGTCTGCTATAAAATACTGGAATAAATTAAATTTCAGGTTTCGATTTGTTAATAAGATACGGACGTGATCAACTATTGAGAACCTTGATGAAACTGCGATAAAATTTACCTACGCTAATTCAACCTATCAGAATAAACTGTTCAATGTAAGTTGGATTCGTTATGATAAATTTCATCGGAACTAAACTTTCAGTAGTCTAGAACCAAGCATTCCAGAACTGTCGCAAGTGCAGTATTATTTTGTATTATACGGGGATATCTGTTATGACTTTGAAACAAACCCATTATATAATTTTCATCGTTCAGATTTTATCTGAGATATGAAAAATGATAATTTTGTTTTAGCCGTTGTTTAGATTTCGAAAGAGCTTTCATAACGTTTTGAATTGGGGGCACTGGTGGGTGGTCAGGTTGACGAGAGTCTTCGATCAATAGATCGATATCTGAAACGAATCAATTATTTGAAGCCGGTTTTTTGTCCTGAACCTTTTCCGGTAAATCAAATTGATAACCCCCAACTGTACATATATATATATATATATATATATATATATATATATATATATATATATAAATATATATATATATAGATAAATATATATATATATATATATATGCATATATAAGAAAAGGAGAGGTAGTGTTTTGATGAATAGTTATACGTATAGTAACCTAGCCGTTTGACCTACATATGCAAAGTTACAATTTGCACAAAGATTGGAATAAATTAATTTTGATTGAGAAAGTAATGGAGTTTTGTCCTTGACAACAGAATATAATGAATTCATGGTTAAGACGGTTTTTTGGTCAATTTTTATATTTCCAAGTTCATTGAAAATTCGTGAGAACTTTGGCATGATTTCAGCAATGAAAGGTTGAGAAGTATAAAAAGTATTATTAATTTTCAATTTTTCAGGAACAGTGTCATTAGAGGATTGGTCTTTACGGTGTGCTATATAGTAATAAGGATGAGGGATATGAATTTTGTTTAAAAAGGTTGTGGATAATAACGACCATTCTCACTGACATTGTAAGTATAGTTGCACTCTCACTCCTATCAATTATATTATAGATCTTTCACTTTTGTAGCTCCCTGATGATGACAATATTTATTTTCGAAACATTAGAAATATAATGTTATAAGAGTGCACTTGCGTATTGCTGCTGTCCCATATATATATATATATATATATATATATATATATATATATATATATATATATTATATATATATATATATATATATATATATATATTATATATATATATATACTGGCCTTTGGCTTTCAAGGACACAATTGTTATTCCAATATACAAGAAAGGTGAAAATGCCTTGGCCAGTAACTACAGACCAATATCACTGATAACAAACTTTGCAAAATATTCGAGAAAGTCCTAAGGAATAGATTAGTATCATACCTCAATAAGTATAAAATATTATCCGACAAGCAATTCGGTTTCAGGGAAAATGTTTCCACACAAGATGCGATAGTTTCCCTAACAAATAATGTATTTTCTGCCCTAGATAAAAGTATGCCTTGCCTATGTATGTTTATAGATCTAGCTAAAGCATTTGACACTGTTAGTCACCCACTACTTATGGAATCTCTAGAAGATATCGGAATAAGAGCTAAACCCCTCACACTCTTCGAAAGCTATATTTCGAACAGAATCCAATGTGTAAGAGTCCGGGCTGAGTACAGTGATGAGCTTCCCGTGGAGTTTGGGGTACCACAAGGAACCGTTCTGGGACCGATCTTATTTTCGATATATATCAATAATTTGTTCAAAATTGAGAGCTCTGGAGAAATCATAGGCTTCGCAGACGATACGGCCATCGTTCACAAAGCAGCTACCTGGGGGGAGTTGAAAATGACAGTACAAACCGATATTTCTCGTATCAAACATTGGTTTGATCAGAAGTTGTTAACAATAAATTTGGAGAAAACCCAGTATATACCATTCACATGCTACGAATCCAAGACACCTGATTTTAACTATATAGAAATATATGAAAAAGGATCGAATTCTCATATACTACCATCAAAAAGTGTTAAGTACTTGGGTGTTCTCATTGATGACCATTTGAGGTGGGATGTCCATATTAAATACGTAATAATAAAACTACAATTTATTCTATATAAATTCAGACACCTTTGTCGCACATTACCTCAGAAAGAACTAAAAATTGTGTATTTTGCACTTGTAGATAGTCATCTGAAATACGGCATCTTGGCTTGGGGTGCAGCACTCAGAAAACACATAACACCTTTAGAAATACTACAACGAAGATTCTTGAAACTAATGTTACATAAAAAATGGGACTACTCAACAGAACTGACTTACACTGAGTCAGGAGTGTTTGACCTCAGGCAGGAATTCAGTTATAAATGTATGATCAATTATCACATAACTAAGAAATTCAAAAAAAGCAATCATGAATATGACACACGTAGAAAAAAATTACACTCAATTACCTTCATGACAAAATCTATAGGACAAAGATCAAATGAGTTCTTAGCGCCCAAACTCTACAACAGCATCCCCGATGAACTTAAAAACATGTCAAATAAAACATTTAAAAAAAGTCTAAAAAAATTTGTGCTGACCTGCCCTAGGGCATACGTTCATGGTTTGATAGAAACGAAAATATAATTAAATAAAGTTACATTTCATAAGGTATCCGGATAGGTAAGTATTTTGTTTCCATATCGCATCTCCCGTGCAACCAATCTCCAGATGAAATTGATCCAAATTCAAATATTCTAAAAGTCAATGTTGAATGAATCTACTGTTTCTTGCTTTAATTTTAATTTTTTTATTGTGTTCTGTTATAAATTATTCAGTTATTACAGTATATATGTGTGTATTTTTTATGTTTTTATATTTTTATATATTTTATATTTATATTCTTAATTGCTACACTGTCTCGGATTAAGTATTTTACTTACCGAGTATATTTACTCATCATATCATTTATTTTAGTATTTAGTATTTGTTACCCATTCTCCATTTCATTAATGCCTGTCGTGTGATATTCAATAGGACGTTCTAGTGGAGTTTTCATTATTATTATCTTATACTACTTCTATTATAACGTATTGTATTGCTTATATTATTATGTGAGTGAATAAATTTATTATTTATTATTTAAACAGTGCTCGTTTAAAGTCCGTTCCACCCCTACTAATTTTTGAACCACATGGTGCAACGAAATTTGGAAGGCTTAAATTGGAGATAAAAACCTACTTTTTCATGAAAAAATCACAGCTGAATGTTTTGAAATGGCGACTGAGCGCCATCTTCGATAATTTTGATTAAATGGAACACCCCGTATATTATCCATTTTCGAAATCTGGTCATAATTCTCAACAGTTTTCTCTAATACACTTCACTGCTAAATTCAATTGTTTTCGAAATATTAACGTTTGATAGGTGACATTCCGGTTTAAAATGAAGTATGGATTTTGGTCACTTCCGGTAAAATATTTTGCTAACTGAACCTTGTTATTTATTTGTAGTTGAATGAATGAATGAATGAATGAATTCGACTAATAAGAGGCGTGAAGAGAGTTTATTAAGAATAAACAGTACCGCTTACCGGGAAAATCTCGAAGCCTACGAATGTGTTCTGTAAATTCACAATCAAAACAAATTATAATATATTTTTGAATAACAGTTTTATTATACCCCAACAATTATTTCATCAAGTGTTCAATGTGGCCCCCTCCTAAATCTTGACAATATAGTGCCCTTATTATAAATAGCTTCTCTCACGTTGATGAAAGTCTGTTCATCTATTTTTTTTTTTTATGTTCTGGTTCCCACGAAAAGGGATATCCTGTAATGTTCAGAGAACATCGTGGGAACCAAGGGAAAGAAGGTAGGAGTTGGTGTTCTTCCTAAATTTCTGGAGGTTGTATGCCTCGGGGAACACCTCCCTAGGCAATGAGTTCCAAAGCCTCGCTGTTCGTTGGATGAACTAGTCTTTGGAAAGTGATGTTCTGCAGGTCTCCAAAGTGACCACGAAGGGGTGTGATGACTGAACTTGACGGGTTAGTCTCGAAGAGACTGCCAAGGCAGGAACGATTGTTGATATTTCAGAAGAGCATCGCCCATGAAAATATCTATAAAATAGAGACAAATCGCCAACTTTTCTACGGTGTTCCAGACAAGTGAGCGAGTTTGTAAGCGAGGCATCACCGACGAGACGAATTGCCCTTTTTTGGACAGAATCCAATAGCCTCAGGATATGTTTAGGTGCCGCGCTCCAAATATGGGAACAGTATTCCAGGACAGGTCGGATCTGGGCCTTATAGATCATAAGCAGCTGAGTGGGGGTGAAATACACGAAACAAAAAACCAAGTTTTTGGGATGCACTTTTGGCAATTGACCTCACGTGAATTCCCCAGAAAAGGTTATTGCTGATAGTAATACCAAGCATCGATATGGATGACTTCAGTGGTATGGTTACTCCTGACAAAGTTATGTTAGGCACAGTGAGATCGGCTTTTCTAGAGAAAAGACATGCTTTTGTTTTGTTTGCATTGAATTCTACCAAGTTATTAGATCCCCACTCGAGAATTGTTGCTAAGTCCATATTTATATTATTAACATTTCTTCCTCGTTCATTTCTGGTTTCACGGGCTGATATAGGGGCCCTGGAAGAGAAAGCGGTATGGAGGGTACTATCATCGGCAAAGCTGTGTACTGGACATGAAGTTGCTTTCAACAGGTCGTTGATGTGAAGTAGAAATAGTGTTGGTGCGAGAATAGATCCTTGCGGAACACCAGCATTTATGAGTAGAGTGTCAGATGAAACTCCATCGACCACTACATGGAGAGACCTGTTTGAGAGAAAACTAGCAAGCAGAGAACACAGCTGAGGGAGCAAGCCATAAGACGGAAGCTTGGCGAGGAGTCCCTGGTGCCAAACTCGATCGAACACCTTGGAGATATCTAATGCCACAGCTAGAGTTTCTCCATACTTTTCAATAGATAGCTGCCATATATGTGAGACGTGAGCGAGCAGGTCACCAGTTGATCTCTGATGGCGGAAGCCATATTGCCTATCGTTGACAATTCCTGAGTCTTCCAGACATTTCATGAGCTCGATGTTGATGGCTTTTTCCATGACCTTTGAAATAATAGATAGCAGTGCGATAGGTCTGTAGTTGCTAGGTAGGGCATTTTTGCCTTTTTTAGGGACTGGCTGTACTCTTGCAATTTTCCAATTGGACGGAAATACCCCCAAATTGTAAGAGTGGTTGAACAACTTGCAAAGAACAGGTGTTAGTTGGGGGGCACATTTCTTGAGAACAATCGGCGGGATTCCGTCAGATCCACAGGCTTTGTTGGTGTTGAGACCCAGCAAAATCTTTCTGATAGTACGTTGGCGAAAGGTGATCTCGGGCATGTGACTGTCAATAGGTGTAATGTTCGGGGGTTGTTTTCCCGATGAATCCAGAGTGTAATTTCCAGCAAATAGGTGCGCAAAGATATTGGTTTTTTCCATCTTCTTTGGTTAGAGGAGGAAATGAGCTGGAAGTGAAGTTTCTTCGCACAGCTTTGGCGAAAGACCAAAATGAACGGGATCCGTTAGGTTAGGTTAGGTTAGCAAGTTTTGATCTTATTTTGGCATTGTGGGCATCTTTTGAGCATTCTGTTGTCTCTTTGCATATGCCTCTAGCCTCGACATATGCTGCTCTGGTCTGAGGGCCCGGATTTTTTAGCCATCGATGGTATGCTGCCTGTTTGGGAGCCACAGCTCTAGAGCAGTTTCTGTTGAACCAGGTCTTATCGGATGATGTTCTTCTTTCGGTATTCGGTATGTAGGTTTGCATCCCTGGTTTTAGCCATGGTTGGATACTGAGCATTTGAAGCTGAAACTCGGACCTTCCCAGTCGCTTGCCACATGAGACTGTATTGGGCCGATGGTAAATCATGTGTGAGTGTGATCAGGTTCAGTGGAACTTATCTATAGCAGTTGGTGTAAAAGTCTAGTGTATTGGCAGACTGGTTGTCAGGATGGGTATGAGCTCCCTGTTCTAGACCATGAGTGATGGCGAAGGCCTCAGGATTGACGGCCGTTATCATAAGTCTCATGTTGGTTAGTGTTGATGGCTCAAGGCAGCGTTAGTGTAATAAAGTCTATGAAGGTTCATGTTGATGGTGCATCGGAACTTAGTCAGTTTGGTATCAGATAGCTTGAACCACATCAAAGTCTTTCGGTTCCAAACTCTCTTCACGCTGGCATGAAAGGTTAGCCTTAGCGTAAAGGCAGACTCCACCTTTGAACCTGAATCGAGAATGGAGTTCGTAACCAGGACAAAGCATATGGACCTTGTTGGTGGACGAGTTTACTTGTGTTTCTGTTAGAGCCAGGATATCCGGTTTTTTCGTCTGTAGGTGATGGTGGACGTCATTGATGTTCTTGTTGAGTCCGCGGATGTTGCAAAATTTTTAATGTTGAGTCCCCTCGAGTACCTCTCGCCCGGAAATCCGAATGGAGAGGTATTTTGCTTTCCGGAGTGTTTTACTCTAGGAGACTCCATCATTATTACTATTAGGATGCACCTGAAAATAAAGGAGGAATTGGGAAAAAGGAAAGAGGGAGACCGGAAAGTATCGACCGAACACTGAAACATGGAATGATCCATTTCACAGCACATAAAGTCGATATGGTGGTATTTCACCGGGCGATGAGACCATCTTCCACCTACGGTTATCCTTTTAGTCGCCTCTTACGACAGGCAGGATTTACCATGGGGCTATTCTAAAGCCGACCCCATACAGCATATATTTCTTCACATGTATCTATTATTCTGCGTTCCAACCCTTGGCATTCAGTGGCGTAGATTTTTGACTTGATATTTCCCCAAAGGAAAAAATCTAGAAGTGTAAGATCCGGAGATCTTGGTGTCCATTCTGTACTTCCCCTGCGACCTATCCATCGCCCAGGAAAGTTTGTATCGAGGAACTCTCTAGCTATGCGATCAAAATGAGGAGGTGCCCCATCCTGCTGAAATATGATTCCACGATTTTCAAACTCTTCCTGATTGTTTAATACAATTTGTCTTATTCGAGGTTCAATTTCAGTTTCTAAAAGATTTCTGTGAAGAATTCCTGTAAGATTGCCTCTATAAAAATCGGTCCAACAACGCGATTGCCCAAAATCCCCGCCCAAACATTCACCTTTCTGGGAAACTGGGTATGTCCCTCTCTGAAAATATGCGGACTTGTATCGCTGCAGTATCGTATATTATGTTTTTGATTTTCCATTAAGAAAAAACGTGCATTCGTCTGCGAAACATACACGTTTCAGCCAGCCCCGTTCTCCTCCAATTGTTCTTGTTAACCACTCACAAAATTCAACCCTCCGGTCTGGATCATCCTCCGTGAGAGCAGGCAGGATTTTCATTTTATAGGGATAAAACTTTTTTTTTTTTAGGACTCTTTGGACACTTTTTGAACTTACTCCATAGGATTCAGCAACTGCAGACGTCGACTGAATCAGATTGATTACCATTTCAGCAACAATTTCTACCTTTTTTTCTTCTGAAAGAGGCGGTCTTCCTGATCTTGGAGCATCTTTCAGCGTACCAGTTGCTTGGAGCTCATTTAAAAGTTTACGCAAATATGACCTCGAAATAGGATTCTCGGGAAATATATCATTAAACATACGGAGTGCTAGATGATAATTTCTTCCAGCTTCTCCAAATATCAAAACTGCTTCAAATTCATCGTCTAAACTACGAGCCATGATCACACTTTTCATAAAATGATTTAGGCGCTCAACGGACTATTTGCCAGTTAGCAGATCAGTTCGACAGTAAACAAGATGTTACCGAGACAACGATTTTTTCCAATGCAAACTTGATTGAAAGCAACATTAGTGTTTTTGGTTGGGTTTGAAATGACCAAAATGTCACTTTTCAAACGTTAATATTTCGAAAATAATTGAATTTAGGAGTAAAGTGTGTCATAGAAAACTGTTGAGAATTATGAGCAGATTTCGAAAATGGAATAATATTTTATTTAAAAAAAATATTGAAGATTTTGAAAACTTTTAGCTGTGATTTTTACATGAGGAAGTAGGTTTTTATCTCCTATTTAAGCCCTCCAAATTTTGTTGTGATATACCGGGTGGTTCAAAAATTAGTAGGGAGGGGGGAACGGACTTTAGACGAGCCCGCTATATATTGATCTTAAGTTGTGAATGGTAGGATAAGGTTGACTTGTATTTCGTGATATGAAAATGAATATCTTTGGAATTTGATATCTGAAGCCAAACAACATCGAGCGTGGCTAGTACTTGGATGGGTGAGCACAGGATAAGGAAGGTGTGCGTTTAAATGCCCCAACAACTGTAGCGTAGTAGCATAATCGCAGATGCTGGCATCATATCAATGAGCAAGATATATGACGATAGATATGCCGTCCTTCGGAGGATACGTTGAGATTGCGGTGAGTTTATACATGTGTTGAGCTAGTTGAAGAACTCTACCTCTGAAACAACTGAGGATTCGTCAATCTTTCCGGTTGGGGGGAGTGTGCTCACCGGCGTTGGTGTTAAGCACCGGTTGCAGAAATAAGCCAACGTTGAAAAAAGAGAAAAAAAAATGTTCTGAATTAGTTAAGATCTGTGTAATAGAGTGCAACGTGAAATATATGAAAATTGTGTGTCTGAATCAGTAAGTGTAAAATACGGTGTACCGCAAGGGACGGTTTTGGGCCCATTATCGTTTCTCAACCTACCAAAAAAAAAGGAGGAGGTTCTCTAGTCGACGTATTTATATTTTTCTATGTATGACCACGCATAACTTTCTACGTAGTGATGATTATTTAATAGATAGAGTATATCTCAAAGTTGGTCCCATTTGGATTTGTAGAAGAAAATCCACTCTTAAGGCTACGAAAATGGGGGATGATTGTTGGTTCACCCCCTGAATTTTCACCGCTCAACCGATTCTACCACGCATAACTTTGTATTGGGTTATCTGATTTAGATAATCAATTTTTTATTGTAAAAGGTATGCTCCAAAGTTGGTTCTATTCGGATTTGAGAGGGAATTACACCCCCAAAGGTAGAGAAAATTTTGATATTCAAACCCTAAAAGGGGTCAAATGGGGGTTAAATTGGAAGTTTATGTGGGAATTCCGTTAGTTTTCAAGTTGGGGTCTCTGTTACAAATAAAAGGATATGTATTTCAGTGTTTCTAGAAATTCAACCCCCAAAGGGCTGAAATGGGGGGGTGGAAGTTTGTATGAGGGTCCAGTTAGTTTCCAAGATGGAGTAATGAAAACTGTTATTCGAGGCCTTCGTAAAAGATAAGAGAAAACTTGTTTCAGTGTTTTTATAAATGCGACTCCTAAGGGGGTGAACGTTTGTGTGAGGGTTCCGTTAGTTTTGAAGTTGGGGTTATAAAAATTGGCATTTGAGGTATTTGTTACAAATGAAGAAATAGGTGTTTCAGTATTTTTCGAAATTCCGTCCCCAAAGAGATGAGTGAATTTGTAATAGTCGTCACAAAAAATATAAAGTTCAACGCGGACGGAGTCGCTGGTACCAGCTAGTTGTAGTATATAACAGTTAATAATAATAATAAATAATAAAACCGTTTATTCCAGTAATATGTGAATAAAGTAGTACAAGTAAGTAAAAAAGGTAGGAAGTAAACGTAATACGACGAAAGCACTTTAATAATTAAAAAAAAATACAATTGAAAAAAAAATACAATTGAAAAAAAAATACAATTGAAAAAAAATTGTAGTTAATATAAATACCATTTAGGTAAATAACATTTAGATATATAACATTTAGATGAATAACATTTAGATAACATTTAGATAATCCTAAAACTAACAGACAATAAATATACAATATTTTAATTCGGTTTTAATAATTTATGATTTCCTAATAAATAAGAGTAATTAGGTAATAACTATATATATATATATATATATATATAATATATATATATATATATATATATGTGCATATATCAGATGCATGCATAAAGCGTGAAGAGCACTTATGTATAAAACAGAGTATGTATCTCAGCACGGGGTATAGAGATAATATATTTTTTCAGTTGTTTTTTGAACGCATTTATGTTTTTGATGTTTTTCATGATATTCAGTAGATTGTTGTATAGTTTCAGACTCTGATATCTGTAACTTTTTTGCCCAATACTTTTATTCATAAATGGTGTTTTGAATTTGTGCTCTCTGCTTCTTGTATGATGTTTATGATCTATTCTATGTAATATGTGCTTATTTTTGTGTAACCTTATGTTGCTATAGTGGAAAAAAAGTTGTATTGGGTCTAATATTTCTGTTTGTTGATAAAGATCATCCGACGGATGGGTTCTCTTTATGTTGTATATGATTTTTTAAAGGCGCTTTTGAGTTATTAATATTTTGTTCATGATTGTTTTACCCCCATGCTAGAATTCCATAAGATATATGTGACTGAATAAGGGCAAAATATAGTGTTCTCAGAGTTTTTTCCTCAGTGTTATAAATATAAATCGATATATCAAATATTGGAGTTTTTTTACTACGTGGTTAATATGTATATTCCATTTAAATTTGAGTCTATAAAAATTCCCAAGTACTTTATATGAGAGACCGGTTTTATTTCAAAAAGGTTAGCGATATTCAAATTTTCCGATGGGGAGGAGTTTCTACTATTTGTGTATATTGGTGAGTAATGTTTTTTTTTTTAAATTAATGGTTAGAAGTTTATGTGCGAACCATTCTTTAATACCCAAAAGATCTTGTTCCACTTTTGCTTTTAGGTCGGCCCATGATGTGTGCTCATAGAGGATGGCAGTATCATCGGCATACGTAAATTTTTTTTCCGTGGTTGGTATTAGGAACAAATCATTCAGATATATGTTGAATGATATTGGTCCTAGAATAGTGCCCTGCGGTACACCGTATTCAATTTTTTTAAAGTCGCTTTTAAAGTGTTCAATTTTAACGCTTTGATGTCTATCTTCCAAATAGCTACTGAACATTTTTAATGCGGTAAATCTAAATTTTGTTTGGTCGCCAAAAAGTCAAGAATGAGTTCTGTAGATATTAAGTATATGCGGATTACTATAAGTGAGGAAATATTCTTAGTGATAAAAAAATTCAATATTTGAGCACAATTTAAAATTCCAACTCAAAATTCCATACCCATGCAGGCTATGTTATGAGAAAATTATCAAATAAGTTGGATTGATAATCGACAAAATTGTCGCTTTTCACAGCCTTCCTCATTCACAGATCTGTTCAACCTTATTGTTTCATTTACAAAAATATAAAATAAGCCAGTTGGAAAGAATCCAAAACAGAACTATGAGACTGACTTTAAAATCTAATCGTTATACACCTGTTAAATCCATGTTGAGTGTTCTAAATATGTTGTCTGACAAACAAAGAATTATATTCAATGTACATTCGTTTATATTGAAACTGAAACGAAATCTGTTCACTGAATATATCTGTGATAAACTGAAAGTTTTTGGAGATGTACATAATCATAATACTAGAAACTGTACACAAATTATTTCACTGGATAGATGTAACACCCCCAAATGCTAAACGTCTTGATGAAGTTTAATAAACTATTCAAACCAGTTCAAAAAGCTTTTGAGAAAATTTGTCATATTTTATTATATGTTTATAATTTCATACCTGATTTGAATTTTATTCAGTTAGTTTAATGATATTTGTAACGAATCTTGATTGGCATATTTCGTAATAGTCTACTCGACAAGTTGAAAATGGTCTAAAATAGAGATACTGCTCTTAAAATTATGTGTGATAGCTCATTGGATCCGGAATAAGGCCCAGAAGAATGTGCCAAAACCGTGTATTAGCACATAAAAAATTGCAAAAGTTATAAACAATTGAAGATGAGAAAAAAATGGCATTTCGGTTTTTGCCAATATTTCATAAACTATCAATATTTAAGAAATTTCAAAAAAAGATTCTGAAAGAAGAGGAAATTTCCAATGAAAAACTCGCTACTTCCGGAACTCTTTCTCCATCATTTATAATTTTAATTTAACGCTGGAAATGGGTCTCCGAGCGACATTTTTAGGTTGCGCGCGCGGCGTCAAAAGCGAGTACGACACATTAATTAATTTATTTAAGGTATTAAATATATATTTTTTAATTTGAAAAAATTATGGTGTATTCGGAACACTATGAATAATTCATTCCCTTCATCACTTAAAGTTAATTTTTCAACAAGTCAAACGATTGTAAACTAACAAAATTTTCTCGAACTTCTGTCTTAATTGTAAATGAAAAAAAATGTTTAAATAATTGTCGTAAAAATTGTTCACTCCGTAGAGCCTTTTTTATATACATAATTAACAGGATCACGTCATAAAAGTTGGAAAAATATTCATACGTTGTTTATAATAATCTTTGTACTTGAACAAAAACAAAAAAAACAAGTAATGTTGTGAAAATTTTTTTTTCCTAATCATCATATTATTTTTTATCAATACAAAATATAAATTGATTTGCAAAAAAAAATTTCCCGCAATTTGTTGATAAATTATTTCAATATTTTTGAAACATTTTTTTGCACAACTTCATTATATTACAAATATTATGATTTTTGAAAAAAAATTTTTTTTCCTAATAACATTTTAATTGTTTATAATCGTTTTTTTTAATTTCTATTTTTAAATAATTAGTGAGGAAATTATTTTTTTCTAAAAATAATTCAGTCCTCTATAAAGTAACGAAAAAATATTTTTTTTTATCAACAATTCCATTGTTTAACTTACCAATTTGTTATAAACAAATTTTCAACTTTGTTAGATTTTTTTTCTGAAACTTCTCAAATTTAAAAAACAACCATATATAACAAATTAAAGTTTTTTTATATTATTTTAATTTTAAAAATAAAAAAACCTAAAAGAGTTAAAAATTCGTTTATAACAAATTGGTAAGTTAATAAAAAGGAATTGTTGATAAAAAATTTTTTTTTTTGTTACTTTTTAGAGAACTGTCAATTATGATTTTCAGAAGAAAAAAAATTCTTAACTAATTATTTAAACAATAAAATATAAAAAAAACGATTATAAACAATTAAAAATTTTATTAAGGAAAAATTTTTTTTCAAAAATCAAATATTTGTAATATAATAAAGTTGTGCAAAAATTTTTTTCTAAAATATTGAAATAATCAATTTGTTTATAAAAAATTTATCAACAAATGGCGGAATTTTTTTTTTGCAAATCAATTTATATCTTGTATTGATAAAAAAACGATAATATGAAGATTAGGACAAAAAAAAATTATTTAACAACATTACTTGGATTTTTTAGCTTTTGTTCAAGTACAAAAATTATTATAAACAAAGTATGAATATTTTTTCAACTTTTATGACGTGATCTTGTTGAGTATGTATATGAGAAAGGCTCTACGAAGCGAACAATTTTTACGACAATTATTTAAACATTTTTTTTCTTTACAATTAAGACAGAAGTTCGAGAAAATTTTGTTAGTTAACAATCGTTTAACTTGTGAAAAATCAACTTTGAGTAAAATTTCCAACGGAAATAAATTATTTATAGTGTTCCGAATACACCATAATTTTTTAAAATTGAAAAAAAAAATTTAATACCTTAAATAAATTAATTAATGTGTCGTACTCGCTTTTGACGCCGCGCGCGCAACCTAAAAATGTCGCTCGGAGACCCATTTCCAGCGTTAAATTAAAATTATAAATGATGGAGAAAGAGTTCCGGAAGTAGGGAGTTTTTTATTGAAAAGTTCCTCCTCTTTCAGAATCTTTTTTTGAAATTTCTCAAATATTGATAGTTTATGAAATATTGGCAAAAAACGAAAGGCCATTTTTTTCTCATCTTCAATTGTTTATAACTTTTGCAATTTTTTATGTGCTAATACACGCTTTTGGCACATTTTTCTAGGCGTTATTTCGGATCCAATGAGCCATCACACATAATTTTAAGAGGAGTATCTCTATTTTAGACCATTTTCAACTTGTCGAGTAGACTATAATGTTTATGTAGCACTGATGATAAATAAATATATTATTATTATTAGTTGCACTCAGATATATACAATATTCCTTTCACATATATTTCGATTTTCACTCAATCATTTTTTTTTGAGTGAAATATTTTTTAAAGTGAATTTTATGGATACGAAGATAAAATACATGTTAAGGAGTTAATACGGGTAATATACTGGGTTCAAATAATGGTACATGGAAACGAATGAGGGTTATATGAATGAAAATTCTAATTTCACAATGAATAGTTGGAGTGGGGATGAAATTCAAGTTTTGAATTATAGAGCATAATTCAAAACACCATTGAAACTGGATAAAAATAAGACAAAATAGATATTATTTTTGAATTTCTCTTTGTCAATTATAGAAAGTAGTAATTTTCCTCAAAATAATTCAACTGATTTTACATTCCTGAAAAAGAGTTGAAACACGGAAATTTTCAGGGTTGGAAACAAAATTTTGATGCAAAATAAGTACCGTAAGTAATATTTTTCACGCTATCAGATAATATTCAATGTCAGAGTGTAAGAAAAAACGAAACATGTACCTTAGAAATCTAAAAAGATTGTCGAAAACTTTGGCAAAATATTTGTCAAATTATAGCAGTAATTTTTTAAAAATTGTTCGTTGAGTAGATTCTGAAAAATTTCAAACCAATAAATAGGTATATACCTCCATTTCTCGGAATGAAGATTTGTATATTAAGTTTGTTCACTCTTTCCTGATCTATTAGTTTCGATGTGAACCAATTATTTACTACTTCATTAAATTTTGCTTGAAGTTTTTCTGTGGGGTTGAATCTCCTTTTTATATATGTGGATTCGTCTATTAGCAAAAAGGATTCTTTTAATTGTTTTTATTTTTCAAATTTTCAACTATTGTTATAAAATGGCATTAAACACTCGTCATTTACGGTAATTTCTCATTATTTTGGTATATTCCAATTCACACAAACATCATTTATTGCAAAATAGAGGATAGAACAAAGGTTCCTTGTCTTTTCCAGAACGATTCTCCCCAGGTTATTTCTCATTATGCAGTCCTTTTTATTCTTTGGTATTTTTTATGTAATCACTTCTGTTAAAAAATAACGGATACAAATTATTCGATGAATTAATCAAAAATGCGTTTCATATTTGACATTTTTTCTAGGATAGCAATTTGATAAAAAAATCTAATGGTTTTATTTGGTGTTTCATAATATTCAATTGATTAAATATGGTTATATGTAATCTGAGAAGAAATGTATTATTTTAATATTTCCGGTTCATTGACTATTTTTTCAAGGTGAATGTTTTGTCAGCTCGTCGGAAAAAAAATAAAGTCTCGTCTTGATGGAAAGTGACTCTCTTACGAAAGTCTTGACGGAATCACTGGAGATTAGTTAAATGGAAAAAATTGCTACAAAAATAATTCCCACTCACCTATCACAACTGCACATATTTGAAACCACGTTTTCTCCTTTTTGGTATCCATTTTTTGTTATATCACTTCACTTAAAAAAAAGCAACATTTCTATCATCGGATCATAGGTGAGCAGTTGACACAACCGAACTAATCAAAATTTTGTTACACCAACACAGAACTAGTCAGATAGTTGGTTTGACTACTTTTTCAATCGAGCTACTTTCATCTCAAGAATATTCATGATCATATAGCGTTTTTATGGTATAATATGAATTCCACTAGTGACTCATTGATTGAATTTTGTATATATTAATTATATGTTTTGTTATGCTTACTCTAAGAATTTATGTTTTCAACGATATTGAATGGAAATGATTGTTCAATAATACCCTCGAATCAATCTAATTCGGAAGAAATATAAGGTCAGCTAGGGATGATTTCAACCTATATTTACAATTTTATGTTCCTGTTTTTTATAGGGTTTGAGAGAAAAATTTCAAGGTCGCGTTTGAGAGCAACGTTTCCATGTAACATTTCAAATGAAACTTCTTCTGTACAACGTCTTCGTGTAGACTAAACCGCTGAACCTAAAAAGCTGAAATTTTGACAGCGTATTCCTGTGATGACGTATACAGGGTGATTATTTATAACTTGCTATTTTTTGAGGAGGTTAGTCTTGGGTCCATTTTGGGAAATTTTTTTAATATTAACATATGTTCTAAAGATCCTATCTTTTGAACAGCAGGTTAAGTTCAAAAAAATCATTTTTTTAAGATAACTTTGGTATGACCGTAGTAATTTTTGTGGAACATAGTAAGCATCTTACATGCATCAAAAAGCATTTTTTGCTGTCCAATAAAAAATTTCATACCTGCCAGTGACGTTCGTGCGGGATTTGCACTTAATAATTCTAAAGAGAAAAGTGATACGCCGCTGCTTTTTCTAAAAATATTTTTTTTTTAAATCCTCATTCTTTCTTGAGCAAATTTATGTAACTTCAAACGAAAATGTATTCAAGACAATAATTTATAAACGGTAAAATTATAAAACTAAAGTTATTCAAGTACATTTTGGAATGCTAACACAAAATTACCCTGATTTCACCAAACAATAATTCAAATCAGATATTCAAAATGTGAGCCTCCTGCAAATATGCATGCTTCTGCTCTTTTTCTCATGGACTCACGTACTCTTCGGAAAATGCCGGGACTGTTTCTAATAGTTTCGCAAGAAACTATGATGCGATTTCTCAACTGCTCTTCAGTTTGAATTGGTGTGGTGTAAACCAACATCTTCCATCAAAGCGGGCAATTCTTCTTCGAGAAACTGCCGTTAATTATGCCCATTCAACCTCGCATGAAGAAAATAGGATCCAATTAAATAATCACCCCATATACCAGCCCACACTGTAGCACTTTTTTCAAAAACAAAGCAAGATACGAAAAAATGCTAGGAATAAAAAAACAATACAAACATTGCAAAAAAATCAGTGGCCCACATTTTTTTTTGTCAAAAATATTGGTTGAGGTGCCTTCCGAGAGGCCACTGGACATGCTATTTTCAATCTAGTCAGGGCTAAATTAGCCCCTTGCTACCCCAAATAACACTGCCAAATTTTAACAAAATCGGCTAAAGGATTATTAAGATATTTAGAAAAAAAACATTTTTTTTAATGTTGACACCCTGTTTGTTGAAAACGAAGCATTACCGGACCTATGTTCATGTGATTGTTTCGTCTTTGAAAGACTCAAAGAATCACCCCTTCGAATTTGGCTACGTACTTACATAACACTGTATATCTCGGAAACGGAACTAACGATTAGCATGAAATTTTGTATTTAGAAAGGGTTTTGCTTTTTAAGTCCATCTGTATGGGTCTATTACCTGAAAAAACGTGATTATACACACACAAAAATTATGGTAGGCTAGAACTGGCGATTCCACCAGATTTAATTACAACGTCTGCAATACCGGTAGGTTATGTTATGAAAAAATGTTTTTTTTTTGTGTTAAATCGCGTTTTTTTCAGGAAAGACACCTATATGAGATGGCGTTATAACATTTATCGAATATTTCAAGTTTTTCTAAATAAGTATCTCCGAAAAAACACGATTTTACAAAAAAAACACCGAGATATCGACAATGGAGGATACTTTGATTTCGATTTTAAATATCAACAGTGACTTGTTATTAGAGCTGAATTTTGATGATGCCATTGATGAGTTCCCATGAAAAATTCCAGAAAAGTATTTATATAAAAAATATGTATTTTTTGTCAGGTTTAAGTTTGTGAAGTAAATAAAATTTGTTTCTTCATAAGTAATAATTTTATGTTATACTCATATGTTATGAAAAAAAAAACAATAAATGGGTACTTTGAAACTGGCAATTAATACTAATTGGCGGCAGCATCGTAAGAATGCCGGGAGCTAGGCATAAGTAAGTAAGTATAAATCCAGCACTGAGTGTAGAAGTTGTGTGGTTGTGATTTTGATAAAATGCTATCTAAAATACAGTTGCGTGCAGATTTCAGGGGATAATTTTTTTTAAAGGGATACCCTATATATTATGGAATTTTCGGAATCATCTTTATTTTCCTTATTTCAAAAATATTCCAAATATTACTCCTGTCTTATAGTTGTTACTGTAAATAGCCATGCTATGAATTTCAACATTTTTGAAGTGAGCTATGAAAATGACAACTATATTATGTTTGTTGAGTGATATTTCTTTCATGGAATAATCAAAGTGGTTTACAGCGAGGAAGGAAGAGTTCAAATATTTATACAAAAAAAGATAACAAAGTTTTATTTAGGAACTTTAAAAAACGTGATGACTCGTAAAAGATGGTCAATGTGTCCACCAATATTGTCAATGCATAATTGATAATGTCTTCTTATATTCATAAGTGCATTGGAAATTGGTTCATTGTTGTCATTCAGATTCTCTATTTCAAGTCGAATCGTGTCTTTAATGAGTTGAATATTATTCACCTGAAGACGATTGCAGATACAAGCATTCGAAACGTCGTGAAAACCTTTCAAATACATTAAGACGATGGACGTCCGAAACGATAGTAATCAAGTTACCACATCGTCTACAACCTTCAAACAAACGTTGAATATTATTATTATTATTAACAATGTCTTTCAGAAATACCCAGAAAAATGAATCAATAGGGGTCAAGTCCGGATTGTTAGATGGTCACTACTTACATAATTTCCATATTGAGAATACATTATTCAAATGTTTTTGGACGGGTAGGACACTATGCGGGGTTGCCCCATCTTGCATCCAAATCATACTGGCAAGCTCAGCTTCCGAAAAATTATGTGAAAGATTTGTTTCGATCTGATGAATAGACAAACGCATGATTTTACGCTCTTTAATATTATAATAATATCGAGTAAACTGCAAGTCAATTTGTTTTTCTGACAATTAATACTAATTGGCGGCAGCATCGTAAGAATGCCGGGGGCTAGGCATAAGTAAGTATAAATCCGTCACTGAGTGTAAAAAATGCTATAAAAAATACAATAGCGTGCAGATTTCAGGGGATAATTTTATAATGGGATACCCACTATATTATGGAGTTTTTGGAATTATCTTTATTTTCCTTATTTCAAAAATATTCCAAATATTACTCCTATCTTATAGTTATTAGTGTAAATACCTATGCTATGAAAGTGGACATTTTTGAAGTAAGCTATGGAAATGACAACTATATTATGTTCGTTGGGTGATATTTCTTTCATGGAATAATCAAAGTGGTTTACAGTGAGGAATAAAAAGTTCAAATATTTATACAAAAAAAGATAACAAAGTTTTATTTAGGAACTTTAAAAAACGTGATAACTCATAAAAGATGTTCAATGTGTCCACCAATATTGTCAATGCATAATTGATAATGTCTTCTTATATTCATAAGTGCATTAGAAATTGGTTCATTGTTGTCATTCAGATTCTCTATTTCAAGTCGAATCGTGTCTTTGATGAGTTGAATATTATTCACCTGAAGACGATTGCAGATACAAGCATTCGAAACGTCGTGAAAACCTTTCAAATACATTGAGACGATAGACGTCCGAAACGATAGTAATCAAGTTACCACATCGTCTACAACCTTCAAACAAACGTTGAATATTATTATTATTATTAACAATGTCTTTCAGAAATACCCAGAAAAATGAATGCATAGATGTCAAGTCCGGACTGATAGATGGTCACTACTTACATAATTTCCATATTGAGAATACATTATTCAAATGTTCTTGGACGGGTAGGACACTATGCGGGGTTGCCCCATCTTGCATCCAAATCATAATGGCGAGCTCAGCTTCAGAAAAATTATGTAGAAGATTATTTTCGATTTTATTAATAGACAAACGCGTGATTTCACGCTCATTAATATTATAATAATATCGAGTAAACTGCAAGTCAATTTGTTTTTCTGAGCTGTCACTAAAGATTGGCGTAAAAAGTATTTTTTTCAACCGTTTGTGTATGGCGCAGAAACAACAGTAGAATTATCGAATTCAGATAGGACTTCTATGAAATTTTCAGTTGTTTCTAATGTAGGCAGTACTTCGGTAACTGCAGGTTCCTCGTTCTAGCGATATAACCACATTAAAATAGCTATCGCATGTTCACAACCTCCTCAAAACAAAAAAACTGCTGTTGCTTAAAAAAATTCCCTTTCAGATTTTTCTCTAAGGTAAGGGTTCCTTCACAATATCTAGCAGATGTAGTTCGAAGTCCAGCGTGGCTTTAGCCGTGAAAGTAGTTGTTTTAGACATTTACAAAAAATAACTAAATTTTTATATTCCTCCATTCAATATTCAATTCCCTATTCAACATGGATACCTCCCAAGACGATGGGAGATAGTGACTGAAGTTTATCTTTCAATCGCAGATGATTCCACATTTTATGAACACTTCGTTCATATTCTCAAAGAAATAAAAGACATAAGTACTTATCAATTCTATACTTCGAAGTGGTCTGTCGAGGTCTTCGGATTTTACTGGACATCTTTGAGATGAACCTAATGTTTGGAGTTGAAGCCTACAAGACATACTTGAAACAGATGTGTTCTGTATGGATCAATTTTTTCATCAATGTGTGGAATTATCCATTATTTCTAGGTATCAGGTTGGATTCAGTGAAAAAAAACTATTTAATGTTTATTTGTACATCTAATCAACTTTATTTACCACCAATTTTTCACTTTCTATAATGTCGTCCTGCATCAGAATAGGTTTGTTTCCTTTCAGTAATTGTTGAATTTCTTCCAAAGTTCTTCCTTTAGTTTCGGGTAAGATGAAATAAGTCAAAAAGGCTGAAGTAAAATTGCAACACGCGAAAAACATGAATGGAGCAAAAAGTCCTAGGCTAGAACTAAGGGCATAGAATAAATAGTTCATAGCGAACGTAACAATGGCCAGTGAACACATCCAGACACTGATAGCTTTAGCCCTTATACTGATGAAAATATTTCTCGAAGTATAATTGTGGGAACTATTCCCATTCCGTAACTGTAGAATATTTTGTGAAGAATCATACCAACTATAGGAACCCACCTGAATGAACTTAGGTCTACATCAGTGCGTTTTTGATAAATGTAGAAGTAAATCGATTCGATTAAAAGTACAATGCCACATGGCAGGAGTGATCCGATGACAGCTTTTTTTCTACCTAGCCTGTCAACTAGAACACACGCACAAAGATACAATAAGAAAGTCAGTCCGATATAAATGATTGATGACGTTTCCTTGCTGAAACTTCCCTCAGATTGATCGAAGATATATTGACTATACACGATGAACACTGATGATCCTCCAAGCACCTGAGAAGTTTTCAAGAAGATGGCAATACTCAATCCCTTTCTATTACTCTTTATCCTGAATAAATCTGTCATTGTTCCCTTCTCTGACATCATTCTTTCCACGTCCCCTTTGAGAGCTATAAAGTCCGAGGATGCATCCGTTTTTCTTTTGAGCTTCTGCAATGACTTCTTTGCTTCAATGTATTTCCCCTTCATAATGTAGTAATAAGGTGACTCTGGCATTAATGAAAATAGAATGAAAAATATGATCGGTATTGGTAGGAATATGTAAGAGCTCTCCTGCACGTTGAAGTAACTCCCAACCACGGTGGCCAGTAACTCTCCCAAACAGAAGAAAAACGTCTGGGAATTTCCCCACGTGCCCCTTATACTTGGGGTAGCAACTTCTGAAAGATATGGGGGTAAAGAGGCAAACATAATGCCGTCGGAAACACCTGCAAGAACTCTTGCAAAATAAAAGACGTAAACACTCTTCGCTGTAGCTGTGACTACCCACACTGCTACGTCGACAAACGCTGTCAATAGCAAGATACGTTTTCTTCCGTAGATATCACATAGTTTCGAGAAGATTGGACAGAATATCAAAACAGTTACGAAGGTTATTAATGTGAACTTTGAAGCTTCCTTCTCACTGATGTCATAGTTTTCCTTGTCTCTTGAAATTTTCAGCATGAAGGGTGATGGCCAAGTGTAAAATATACCATTGCTGAGGGCAGAGAGTCCAGCTGAAAATACAGTATTCAGTTAGTCAGTTAATCGCAAAAGTGATCCCAGTGGGAAATTATTACAATTAGAGATATTTCTGGACTATTGTCCAAGCTGATACACGATGTGTTAACACGTAACGTTAGACAGCGACATAATATATCATATAACCCTCGCATGTACAGTGTGGTCATTTAGGTGTGCAAAATATGGAAATTTTTATAATAAATTGCACAACCAAAATACAAAGAGTGCCGAAAGTTGGTGCATGTTAGCAAGTCAAACAGCATACAGGATAGTCCAAAACTATAAAAATTGTACAATTCAGCAAAATGTTATGAAGAAAAATTGTTTAGAATTGAAAGTTATGCCTGAATACCAAAACATGGCCTCCCAAGTTTTTTTTAAACATTAATAATTTACCTTTTTTTTTATTCACCCTGAATACTTCCATAAAATATTCAAAATCAAATCAATTTAGCATAATTCCATTCAAATTCAAGCATAATTGTCAAATTGATTTGATTTTTTAGGGAATCACAAACTTCATGTTTGTTGCAACGATTATAAACAAAAATTTCGGAAAAACTTTTTTTAACAAGGTAAAACCGTCGTTATGATAATATACATATGAAAAAATTCTGATTTAAAGTGCAAACATTTTATTTCGAATGTTTATCAAAAAACTGTACAAATTAATCGACAAACATGGAATTCAACCAAAATAATCGCGGATAAAACAAATGAGGGTTAAAAGTAAACATTAGTATTATCAATAATTAATATTAACAAAACAATGTCACCATAATGTATACATTGAACGCACCCAAAACTCGAAAGCAATAACACAATGTTTATAAATGTATTTGAATGTGGTTCCGATGGTTTCGCCAATTTCATAGGCTTATTTTCATTATAACTTAACAATTAACACATACAAATGAATTGGTACAAAAAATATTTGAAATGCAAAAAATAGGGTGAGTGCACAATGGTTGACCAATTGAGAGCTTCTTCCAAAAAAATAACTCATATAATAGATACTAAAATATCAACTTTTCATGAAAACCAATATATACAAAAAGAACCAAGGTTTGGAATTCTTATTGATATTATGTACAATCTTCAAAAGAACGGTGAAATGTAGTTGAGAGAATATATGAGTGAAAATAGTCAAATCGCCAGTTATTGACCAGCAAGAACTGATATCAATTTTACCCAGTGGTTGACCACTTGAGAAAATCAAATAAAACAAGTTTCTAAGCAAAACTGTAGATTTATTGATATAAAAAACAAGTTTTGATTTTCAAACAGAATCTTAAAAAAATATAATTTTTTAACTTAAACCTTTACCAAAAATACTAGTTTTTAACGAGTTGAAACTCCTCGGGTTTGCACCACAATTTCCTTGAATTTCCGTATCATTTTTATATTCCTTCACTCCAGTGTCACTATTAAATTTTAGTTTTTCATTATTTTCTTTCGTTTCAGTATTACTCTCATTTTCTTCTTCGAAGTTTCATTATCATTAATAATTTCATTCCCCAATTCTATATCAATGTGTTTTCCTTTATTGTGTTCTTCTTGGCATCATCATGTAATTCTCTTGCTGTCCCTTCGCCGACCCATTCCTTCATTTCTGCTCTTTTGGACAATTCCTGTCTTTTCTTGAAATGAGTGATCTAAAGATAAAAACGTTAATTGGCTTGATACGTTCTATTCCGTGTTGATCTCCCAAAGTTCACGAAGCGTCGTGCATACATTTTTTGAAATCTACTGCCTGGACTTCAAAATCCATTTTCCATGCTTCCTTTTTTCTAATAAAAATGGAAATTGGCTTTATTCAATAAACTTCAATTAGAAACAACTTTTTTCCGTTTACTTCTCAAATTATTTATTAAAGTAGCATGCGGTACACCATACAGCCTCTTCGATTGTTTAATATTGCTAACATCGCTCACTGCCTGTTGCAATCGTACCTTTGTATATTCTAAAAATCTACTGTTAGTTTCAGTTATTTCTTCTGGAAAATACAGTGGTCTCACTAAACTTATATTTAAAAATAAATGAACCTGATATTGAGTAAAATATATGTACCAGTTGTTGACCATTGATAAAAAACTAATAGTTGACCATTACAAAATTGTGGTCAATTACTAGATCTCCTTAAGAATTACGATATTGTTTGAACAAAAATATATATTTTACTCGTTAATTACTGGAGCTTCAACAATTTTTTTTTTCTAGTAGTTAACCACATGAATCAAAATAGTAAAAACACACATTCCAACGATGAATACAATGAACATACTTTACTATATTCATCTAGCAACTAGTACATCAAATATGTTTTAAATGAAACTATCAACATGAACGGATGATTCAATATTACTAAAAATTGTCTACTTACCATGCTTAATGCCACTCACCTGTTTTCCACCAGTGAAAGACGAAAAATGTGTAAAAATGACAGTGACCTACTTATAGCGAAATTTATTTGGGTTAGTTGTGACATTTAATGGACCAAAGTCTCATTCAATTTTTAAAAACATAGGCAACCAACAAAACAATATAGTATCCTCATATCTGCGCATTGAGGAAAAATGGTGAATTATCGGGTGCTGGTCACCTTCTCGTTCAATTCATCTAGTTGTCCGATCATAGATCGCAATACATTTGCTGAAATATCGTATCGAATTTTCAAGCTCTCCAACATTATTGAATGATCAATCCTTGTATACTTTTTGCTTTAATTATCCCCATTAAAAAACTATTTTGTTGAGATCTGGCGTACGAGATGGCCATTTGATATATTCATAATGTTATTGCTACAATTTCGAATGTCTACCGGATTAAGGGGTTTTTTCTCATCCCTGGAAACAACATCATAACTGTGATAATTATAAGGTAATTTTCTGACACTTTGATTTCCCAACCTATTGATTGCTAAATGCCCCGACAAGGGAACGCCCACTACCCAATCACGCACAAATGTATCTTTCTGGAACTCGTAATTACTTTGGAGCCCAACCTCATTCAGATTCCCTCCTTGACTAGATTTCAGCCTTCAAAACGAGGATTTTGTGAACATTTATATAATTGAGTCTCTAACATCAGTAGAAATAATAGTTTCTTAGCAGTTGCACATGAGACATAAAAAAATTCGATATAATAGTTCTACAACGATACTTATAAGATAATAGCTCTAAGTAAGCACTAGTGAATTATGAAAACCAGTGTGTGTTCTTTTAATAAAACTAGAAAATCAATTCGACTGCTAATAATTTCATTCTCGTTTCTTGGTGCTGATCGCCGTGAGATCGGCACGTAATCATTAGGCGCTGCGATAAAACAAACGAAGTCCAAACTGAATTTGGGAACGAAAGATTTGGCAATACACTTAGAATTTAGAAATCAATTCATCATCACTCAATCATTTATGGAAATCAGACAAAAATGTATGGACTAAAAAACCTGATCTTTCTCCTATTCACGGTGATAACGGAGTATGCTATGACCCTGAGTCCAAAGCTTTTTCAGACACGATGGAAAGACAATTTGAGCTGAACGAGCATCCAGACGATGATCTGAATAGAGATCTTTTGTTAGAAGATCGGGTTCATCGTTCCATAAGAGAACCGAACCGTGATGACATTCGTCCGGCTTCACTGGATGAACTTAAGGCGCACCCATCAGAGGATTGAATCGCGGAAATCCCAAAAAAGCGTCTGGTCATGACGGAATTACTAATCGAATGATTAAGTATTTTCCGGATAACCAGGTGCAGTCACTACTGAATATCATCAACAACTCATTGGGTCTCGAATGATCCCCTGGAGGTGGAACCATGCCATTGTGGTCATGATTTCGAAGGTGGGACAAAACCCGACCTTCCCACAGAATTATCGATCGATCAGTCTGCTTTGCAGTTCGGCTAAGTTGGCTGAGAAAGCGTTCAGGAAAGGCTCAACGACGAAGTCCTACCGGTGAGGCGCCGGCTTCATGTAGACATTATGAGGCACTCGATTGAGTGAAACTAGTTGGAAGGCAGGTACCAACCAAATTAAGTGGAGTTAAAGGAAACATGTTGTATTCAAATAATTCAACCAATATTCAACCGGGAAGTGAAGTGTCTGATATAAGTGTTACTATGATATAAAGCAAGACGACTCATTGGGTCCAGTATTGTATAACGTTGTTATGGACAAAATAATTAGCAGAGTAAGAGCATGAACAGAATAGAGGATGTTTCATTGGGATACTCCTTGGCGGGTGTCCTTTTGACCCACTGTATCTTACCTGATGAGAATACCGGTCCGGGAGGTCTCAATTAACACAATAGCTCTCCACTTGTCTCTTCCATACCTTCTGACTCATCATGGCGTATCGATGGTTCCTGAATAAAGACCACTTCGAGGTCTCGACAAGTACTGCCGTGGCTGCCTTACAGTGCTGGAGGTTCTTCTGAATGACACTTATCGTTTGTTCAGTACCTCTTCAGATCTCATAAAACGCTCCGAATTGCACCCTCGAAACCCTTTACGGATAGTCCTTGGTAGTGTGGGAGTCCTTTTGGTCCATTGTATCTTACCCGATAAGAATACAGGTACAGAAGTTCTCAGTTAATTCAATAGCTCTCCCCTTACCCCTTCCAGACCTTTTGGTTCACCATGTCGTATCCATGGTTCCTGAATGAAAGCCACTACAAAATCCCCAAAATGACTCTCATCGTTTGTTCGGTACCCTGAAGAGTTATAGTACGCTCTGATTTGCATCCTCTATGGCACTCTCAAAGGAACATCCTCAACCAAGAAGGCCAAGAGTTGTCCTCATTCCCTCTGGGTATTTCAGCTCAGCGATCATTTGTTCACACGAGTGAGGGGAAGGAGTTGGTCCAGCTTGGCTGCTCAAAGCTTGTATTAAGATCTGTTTGCCAGAACCTCGTTAGTCGAGTTTTGGCCGCTCATTCGAATGTCTATAAACCGTTTCATTTGCAGTGCGACCGCAGCCCGTTCACCATAAACCACGTACGTGAAGGCGAGGTGGGTTTTCAGAGGGCGTATATTTGATGGGTAATAAAAACTTAATAATACTTTGTTACTCAGATGATGGTGTGCATTTATCAGACAAAGAAGACAACCTTCAAAAGCTACCACACAAGTTCAACAAAACAGTAGAATATGGCTGTGTCCACTGAGGGAACTAAATGGCCAGTAAGTAAAATGCAAATCGGAAGTACAAGGTATAATTATAGAACAGGTAGAGACATCTCAAGAGACCTCAATACATACAAGGAGGTTTAATAACAGGCCATGAAAGACGTCATTTGGAAAATTAAATAAAAATATATGAGTTTAGATCGCAAAATAATGGTCATCCCAATGATGAACACCACCGAAATTTTCTCATCAAGTTTTTATAATGTGAGGCTATTGTTAATTGAGTAGTTTTTTTGGAACCACTGAAGTTCTTTCTTTTGTTAATTATACATTTCTAAAATTAACAGAATATGAAAAATGGAATAATAAATTGTTTTATGTCTGACGATGGCATTTCAGAACGTTTAAAAAAATACTCTATTTGTTTATAAAATATTTATAAACAAATGGATAAATTGATTTTTTTTATTATTTTTTTGCATTAGATTGTTAACAGTTCATTATGATATGAAAAATGCTTTCTAGTATTTTTTCAATTGTTCATAATCAGTTTTTTTTTTTTTATTATTTAAATAATTTATGAAGTTATGTTCCTTAAAAATTCATCATTAGTGATTCTCTACCTAATAAAAAAAAATTTTTTATCGATAATGTAATTGTTTATTAATTCAAAACTTATTTACAAAAGCAGCCGTAATCGACAAACTGTTGAAAACATTTTCTTCAATTTTTATAGAATTTTCTAGAAAAATTACCAAAATTTTGTTTCAACTGTTTGTCGTATATGGTTGTTTGTGTTATTTTTTGTACCATTTAAAAAATATAACTACAATCAGAATTTGTTTGTTACTAATTATCAAATTATTGATAAGGAAAATGATTAGGTGAAGAATAACCAATGATGAATTCCAAAGAAAGCAGAATTTTTAATATATTATTTAACTAATAAAAAAACGATTAGAAACAATTAAACATTTTCTTTTTCAAATATCATAATAAACTCATAATGAACAGTATCCGAATTATCCATTTGTTATAACCATTTCATAAACAAAATAGCTATTTTTTTTAAACGTTGAGAAATGACATAAAGCTATTTTTTACAATATTCACAGGATTTTTCATATTTTGTTAACTTTAGAAATGTATAATTAACAAAATAATTAACATTTAAACAATTCCATAGAATATTATTGAATACCTATGATATAAACACATATTTCAATGTTAGTGATGTCGGCGATTCAGTCACAGATTTGAGCTATACTTCAACTGAATCTGATGTGATGTAGATGCACAACATGTTCCAGTCGAACAAAGTATGCTCGGAAAACTTTTCTTGAATACAAATGAAAGCGATGATAATTTGCCTCTGTCTGTAATTAGACAATGATATAAGGTATAGTATTATAAACGAAATCTAAACAAATGAACAACAGCTACATTTCACAAAAAGAACTGTAACAAAACGATATGCCCATTCAAAAAAGAAAGAAGAAGATCCGTATGGCAGTTGTTGGAAAGCATGCCTCAAAAGAAAGCTGTAACGAGAAATGCAAAAAATACCAAAAAATATAAATAGAGACATACAAAAATAAATAAACATGGAATACTGGAAATTGAACAAAAAGGAACAAAAATATCTGAATAAACTAACAGAAAATGGATTTATCTCATACATAATCTCCTCCACCGGAGTTAACATACTAGCACTACAATTGATCATATCGTGAAAAAACATCATAATATATCTTTCACTCCAGCTATCATTTAAACAAGCTTGTCAGATCACTACACAATAAATCAATCCCGAAAAAAAAAACGGAACAAAGAACCATAAAAACAACGAATACTACAAAAGAAACAATTATCAAAAATCAGAAAAACTGTTCAAAAACGAAACCTTGGAAGAAGTAACAAAAAACCAAGATGCACAAGTTGTAAACCCAACCAACCATTCTAAAAATAGATGGTCGTACAAAAAATTTTACCAACGAATACTGCCAATGACGATTTTCAGAAGCCGCTGAAATACTTTACCTAATATTTTCCAGGGTTGCCTTTTTTTCACAAATTGGAAGACGCTTGGAAGTGGGCGCTCTGAAAGTAGTATATACCTTCCAAGAAATATACATAAGTTGCAACTTGCGCCGCTGGCGGTGAACCCGTTGAACTAATAATATACAGTAGTATTCAAGAAAGTAGGTTCTACTATCAAGAAGGCGTCCAACAAATTCGGACGCTTGAATATAATAATTTGTCAATGTATGGACGCCTGGATTATAGGGGGATGTATATATATTGTTATGCTAGGTATTGTTAATTTTATTATTATTATTATTTATGCTTATAAATATTTCCGCACCTCGTTGGGAGACAAATTGTTATGAAATAATAATAGCTTTTAAATAATAATTGTTGTTAATTTTTCCCCACGTTATTGTTATTGCCCCACAAATATTTTCTTCCTGTATAAATATTTTGATTTCGATTTTGATATACCTCTAATACTTATGTAGACAATTCAGCTCCGCGATGGGAAGCCAATTGTTATATTGTGATATGAAAATGGCTAATTGTTATGAAATCATAATTGCCAGCTAACGTTACTGTTTTCTTGCCACGTTGTTGCCAATTATTATTATTTTTCTTATCATGACTAATCTCAGTTGGTACGCCTCCGCCTCAGAAGTCGGTACTGGCAATAGAGCCACTGCCTGTCTAGATGTCACTCGAACTATTTTAGTTCAGTGTTTATAAGTAAGATATTGCATATCATTGTGGAAAATAAACCAAAAATTATCAAAAACAATTAATTCCTTTATTCAGGAAAACTTATATTAACCTGGCCTGTGATAGATAACTTATAACTATGAGCAATTGACAAATGTTCATAAAATAATGGAAAAACAGTGATGGATATGTGAATATAACCTCACTTTTTTCTTTTGAGTTGGAAGAATTCTTTTATAGTTCAATACCGAATCATAGAGTTCTTCAGAGATATGAGTTATTTTGTGAAGTGATTCAGTTTGTGATGTGCACTGAAACAGTTTATACCTGGAACTGGAATGTCGCTGACGCAATACCTGGCATAATCTGAATTCTTGTTTCATCCACTCCTCTCAGGAACTCACCATTTCAAAAGGAACCATCCAAAATCCAGGAAATCAGCTTGGACAAGTTTTTATGTGGAGAACCAAAAAGGTCATCTTCTTTTATTCTTGTTTATTTTGTGTCGAGATTATTCAGAGGTTGTATTGGTTTTTTATTGTTGAAAAACTAAAATCCTAAATTTCTTTCTTTCCAATTTTTGTACCTGGCTTCTCTTCAAAATGTTTTTCTATCTCCTCCGCTTTGTTTTTTCATTCCCTGGATACCATTTCTGTTTTGTCAATTTTTTTTGAATTTCCAAACTCACGCACTTCCTTGTCGCACATTGATCAATTTGTTGTTATTTGAGAAAACTTATGAACTAATATATTTTACATTTCTTATAAACTAAATACAATATTTGATGATAATTATTTTTGACATTTCTCAGTTTTCACTTTTCCACAATTTCAAATCTTTTATCTCACCATCTCTGTTCCCTGATTAGCTATTGTCATCAAGAAGTTTCTTGTTCTCCCATTGGCTATTTTTAGTTAGATACAATTTCATATACTGTATGTTTCAAGCTTATAATTTTGTTGATCACATTTAATTCAGAATGATTTTGTAAATCTAGCCTTTTTTTGTTGTATTTTGAACAATTATAGGTTGTAATCATTTTGACAATGTATGAAAATTATTGCATTATAGTATTTGCATATTTTTACCTATCAATATTATACAGAGGCTCCATAAAGGAAATAGAATCTCAAAAAAATGTAAAACAATTTCTCATGAACTACTAACTGATAAGTTATTGTTATTTTTGTGGTTTTTTTAAGAAATTATTTCTTTTTCATCTTTGAAATATATTACTGGTACTTCCTAACATAACATATATAGTAGAAGGGTAGTCGTTGCTGACTAGTTAGTTATAAAACTCGAGGATATTGGGGTTTGCAGCAAAGGAAAAAAACATTTTTAGATTATTCCACGCGTCCGAGAGTATTCATTCCCATCATCAGGGAGACTACAATAGGAGAAAAATACAGGTGAGCTTTTTTCGTAATTACAGTTCATATTATAACTTACATCTATGTTGAGGTTGGTTTCCATGATGTTACACAAAATTTGTATTGTACGTACATTGTGAATCCAGGTAAAATGAAGAAGAAAGTCAAGTTAAGATAAAAGTTAGTATAGTTTTTTACAATTTTAATGTGTTTTACAACTTTTAACTTGACTTAACTTTCTTCTTCATTTTACCTGGATTCACAATGTACGAATAATACAAATTTTGTGTGTGTAAAAGATCCCAACTGTATTGTTCTTCTATCGTAGTCTCCCTGATGATGGAAATAAATACTCCCGGGAGCTTGGAATAATCTAAAAAGGGTTTCCTTTTTCCTTCGCTGCAAACCCCAATATCTTCGAGTTTATATATATATATATATATATATATATATATATATATATATATATATATATATATATATAATAATATATATATTATTATTATCATTATACCTCAATTTCTCGGAATAGAGGTCTGATTCATTCAATTTCTATAATTCCTAGCACGTTTAGAAATAGTTTTTGGCATATTTATGTTGAAAACACTGAAATAATAAAAAACATGCAGTGAAACATGACACGTTAATTAACACAATATTAAAATATCTATGATACGTATGAAAATTAGTTGTCACTTACAAAATATTCTATTCATATTTCGTCTTTTGCATTTCACGAATATTGATGAAGGTGATATCGGAAATGGTTTATCTTCAATTTTTATTTTTCTTCATAAATACAAATGGTTGAGAAGATTAAGTTATAGTATATGAGCCTTACTGCATTTTTATGAAAGCATGTAGAGATCAGTTTTCATTTTCTTCGACATACTTCATTACCAGATTTGCTACTGTTGCAGAAAATGGAGACTCCACTGCAATTCCTTATATTTGTGAGTGGTATGTATTTTCATATTGAAAGTACGTTGAAGTTGAAGTTCAAATCGTTTCGAAAACTCTTCCTGTTGTATGACTTTGGATTACATGCCATTTTTATCATATGATATTTATCTCTACTGTTATATATATATTTTTAAATATAGAAACTATGCCCAGAGAAATTTTGTGGAACTGTTATATTGCGAACAAATTTTCCAGATATTTTCACATAGTAATTTTTTTTTAATAACATTTTGAAGAATTTCTGAGAGGAATTTTGATGAATTGAAAGTGGCTGATCAAATAAATAAATAAATCATTGGTGGTTGAACGTTGTGTATATTAAGTTTATTTTTTGTTTCCTGATTCATTAGTTTCGATGTGAACCAATTATTTACTACTTCTTTATATTTTGCTTGAAGGTTTTCTGTGAGGTTGAATGTCTCTTTTTTATATGCGGTTTCTTGTGTTTTCCAGAACAACGAATGGACAATTCTTCTCAGGCAATGTCTCATTTTGCAGTCTTTTTTATTCCTTGGTATTTTCCATGTGTAATCACTTTTGTGTATTGTTCAAAATTAATGGATACAAATATTTGATGAATGAATCAAAAATGCCTTTCCACCTTTGACATTTTATCTAGGATAGCAATTTGAAAAAATATTCTAATGGTTTTCTTCGGTGAGTCATAATATTCAATTGCCTAAATATTTATTTGTAATCTGAGAAGAAATGCATTGTAAACGTTAGAATATTATTTAATTCTTCAGTTGTACTGGTCATCCGATTCATTGAGTATTTTTTCAATGTAAATGTTTTATGTCAGCTCATCGGAAGAAAATTAAAGTTTCGTCTTGATCAAGAGAGACTCTCTTAAGAGTCTTGATTGACAAAATCACTAGAAATTAGTAAAATGGAAAAAATTGCTACAAAAATAATTCCCACTCACCTATCACAACTGCACATATTTGAAACCACGTTTTCTCCTTTTTGGTATCCATATTTTGTTATATCAGTTCACTTAACAAAACAACACTTCTATCATCGGATCATAGTTGAGCAATTTACACAACCGAACTAATCAAAATCTTGTTACACCAACACAGAACTAGTCAGATAGTTGGTTTGACTACTTTTTTAATTGGGCTACTTTCATGTCAAGAATATTCATGATTATCTGCATTTATATAGCGTGTTTATGGTATGATATGAATTCCACTATTGACTCATTGATTGAATTTTGTATCTGTTAATTATTTGATTTGTTATGCTTACTCTAAGAATATGTGTTTTCAAATATATCAAATGGAAATTATTGTTCAATAATCCGTTACCCTCGTAGCAATCTAATCCGGAAGAAATATAAAATCAGCTAGGGATAACTTCAACCTATATTTACAATTTTATCTTCCTGTTTTTTTATAGGGCTTGAGGTAATAAAATTCAAGGTCGAGTTTGAGTGCAATGTTTTTATGTAACATTTCAAACAAAACTTCTTCTGTGCAACGTCTTCGTGTAGTACCAAACCGCTGAACATAAGAAGCTGAAATTTTGATAGCAAATTCTTGTAATCACATACAGGGCTCGTCCAAAGTCAGTTTCCCTCCAACTAATTATGGAACCATCTGCTATATCGCGAAGAAATTTGGAGGACTTAAATAGGAGATAAAAACCTACGCTTTCATGAAAAAATCACAGCTGAAAGTTTTAAAATGGCGGCTGAGCACCATCTTCAATAATTTTTTTAAATAGAACACCCCGTATATTATTCCGTTTTAGAAATCTGTTCATAATACTCAACAGTTTTCTCCGATACACTTCACTTCTAAATTCAATTGTTTTCGAAATATTAACGTTGGAAAAGTGACATTTTGGTCATTTCAAACCTAACCAAAAACACTAATGCTGCTTTCAATTGGGTTTGCATTGGAAAAAATTGTTGTCGCGATAACATCTTGTTTACTGTCAAACTGAACTGCTAACTGTCAAATAGTCCGTTGAGCGCCCAAATCCTTTTATGAAAAGTGTGATCATGGCTCGTAGTTTGACGATAAATTTGAAGCAGTTTTGATATTTGGAGAAGCTGGAAGAAATTATCATCTAGCAGTCCGTATGTTTAATGATAGATTTCCCGAGAATCCTTTTTCGAAGTCATATTTGCGCGAACTTTTAAATAAGCTCCAAGCAACTGGTACGCTGAAAGATGCTCCAAGTTCAGGAAGACCGCCTCTTTCAGAAGAAAAAAAGGTAAAAATTGTTGCTGAAATGATAATCAATCCGACTCAGTCGACGTCTGCAGTTGCTTAATCCTATGGAGTAAGTTCAAAAAGTGTCCAAGAGTCATAAAACTAAAATATTCATCCCTATAAAATGAATCCTCTCACGGAGGATGATCCAGACTGGCGTGGTTAACAAGAATAAGAATAATTGAAGGAGAACGGGGCTTCCTGAAACGTATATTTTTCGCAGACGAGTGCACGTTCTTTCTCAATGGAAAAGTCAACAAATAGAATGCACGATACTGGAGCGATACTAATCCGCATATTTTCAGAGAGGGACATACCCAGTTTCCTTAAGAGGAGAATGTTTGGGCGGGGATTTTGGGCAATCGCGTTGTTGGACCGATTTTCATCAGAGGCAATCTTACAGGAGTTCTTTACAGAAATCTTTTAGGAACTGAAATTGAACTTCGAGTAAGACAAATTGTATTAAATAATCAGGAAAAGTTTGAAAATCGTGAAAACATATTTCAGCAGGATGGGGCACCTCCATATTTCGATCGCATGGCTAGAGAGTTCCTCGATACAAATTTTCCTGGGCGATGGATAGGTCGCAGGGGAAGTACAGAATGGCCACTAAGATCTCCGGATCTTACACCTCTAGATTTCTTCTTTTGGAGGTATCTGAAGTCGAAAATCTACGCCACTGTATGCCAAACAATAAAAGAGTTGGAACGCAGAATATTAGATACATGTGAAGAAATAGATGAACAGACTTTCATCAACGTGAGAGAGGCTATTTATAATAGGGCACTTTATTGTCAAAATTAAGGAGACATCGAAGACTTGATGGAATAATAGTTGGGGTTAAATGGAAGTGTTATTCAAAAATAAATTATAATTTTTTAGCCAACTAATTTGTTTTGATTGTGAATTTACAGCACACATGCGTAGGCTTCGAAATTTTCCGGTAAGCGGTACTGTTTATCCTCAATAAACTCTCTTCACGCGTCTTATCAGTTGAATTCATTGAGAGATTCAACTACAAATCAATAACAACGTTTAGTTAGCAAAATGTTTTACCGGAAGTGACCAAAATCCATACTTTATTTCAAACCGGAATGTCACTTTTCAAACGTTAATATCTCGAAAACAATTGAATTTAGGAGTAAAGTGTACTGGAGAAAACTGTTGAGAATTATGAGCAGATTTCGAAAATAATATACGAGATGTCCCATTTTGAAAAATTATTTAAAATGGCGCTCAGCCGCCATTTTTATACTCTCAGCTGTGATTTTTCCATGAAAAAGTAGGTTTTTATCTCCTTTTCGAGCCCTCCAAATTTCGTTGCGATATACCAGGTGGTTCAAAAATTAGTAGGGGGGGGGACGGACTTCAGACGAGCACTGTATATAGCCACTAAGAAAGGTTTCCATGATATTTCATTTCTTAACGGGTGAAAATAGGGGTGAAAAGGGGCGTGAATGTTTGTATGGAAATACCGTTGATTTTTCCCCCTAAAGTCCAAGCTCACCTTTACTTGGTTTGGGGTGAACAGGCCACGGCTGTGAGGTGAATGAAGCAGTTTGCGGACATTCCCGTGGTAACATGGATGGCCGCAACAACGAGGCTCTGGCAAACAGACCTAAATCTAGGCTGTGAGCGCCGTGGAGACGGATGTATGGCACTGGGGTCTCAAAAGAAACGGTGCCGCAACGAAGCCTCCGAGAAACAGGGCCAAATTTCGGATTTATTAGCCTTGGCCCTGTGCAGGGGGGACCATAGGGCCAACCCCTTCTCCATCACTCACTCGTGGGAACAAATGACTAATGAGCCGAAACACCGAAGGGGAATGAGGACAACCCTTGGCCTTCTTGGTTTCTTCCAGGGCACTGGAGAAAATGTGTTTTTTTCCTGAGCGCTCAAGAATCCTTATCCCTTTGTTGCCATGTGGTCCCGCAGAGGTACCACAAATTCAGTTTCTTTCCAGATATGTCTAGTCCACGTCATATGGAACCACATATGCTTACACTCTACAATGAACCCCTCCACTCATGTTCTATGTGCTCAATATATTTTACGCATTTGATAGTGCGCATTATTCGGATATGAATGGTATTGTTTCGACTGTTTGTGGCGTGCGTCTGACCTGACCTTCAAAGTGCTCATTTGTGGAAAATTAATTATATTTTAGGAAAGTTTCGTTCGTATTTCCTGTGAAAAAAATATTATTTTATTTCAATTGATACACATTACTAATATAAAAGAAAATAAATAGCACATTTGTTAGGAAAGTTTGTGGTTCCACACGGAACCACTAGGTCTGAAGCGTGATTTGGGCAGAAAAATTATTTTTTAAATTTTTTCATGGATTTGAGCAAATTAACTTCCGATGATTCGATATCATGTGATACGGGTTCAATTACTTCAAGTCATCCATCAACTGAATCGAAAATTAACAAAATGGTGACACAGGCTTTTCTGGCATTTCTTAGATCTAAGCATAGTAAATGTTTTCATAATTTTTAGTGACCGATCTTTAGATGCTAAAAACCTGAGATTGAAGAATTTCGTTTGACCGTAGCTACAGGATTGATCGGTGCAGATCCATGCACCTCTAGGAGGGAAAGAAAACCTCCAAACCATGCACAAAACATTCAAAGTTATGGTTCCTGTCGAAATACAATTTGATAACTGTGCACACGTGCAGAGCCCCATCGTACTCGATGGAATTGAAAAACATGCAAAGTTGTTATTTGTTTGACAAGTACGTCGAATTGTATTTCATGAGATATAATTTTTTTTTTCACATTGTTCGTAATGACCTGGTGGTCATAATACGGAACCACCAAATGAATAACAAACTACAATAAATAAATACATGTTTTTGAATTATTCGTGAGGTAGGTATTTACCGTTTAATCCCCCATGTGTGAAAAAAGAACAATTTTCATTCAATAAAAGATAATTCTGGCTGCGAAGGATTATATAAGAAATATACAGGGTGTCCCTGGACTTCCTCTTTTCCTCTCGGAAATGGGGTCAAAATATCACCAGTACTTCATATAACTGTTGTTCCTAAAAGCCTTCGTTACCAAGTTACGGGCCCTCAAATTTACAAAATGAAAAATGTTTTTCTTTGATAACTTTCAAAGTGAATATTCAAAGTCATCTAAATTCTGGTGATTGACTAAACAAATGAATTCCTTCGATGAGCTTTTATGCAGGAGTCAGTTGTTTTGCTACAAAGTCAGGAACGGAGTACCCCCGATGGTCCACACCCCAAAACTTTGAAATGACTGGGATTTGTCGATATGTTTTAACAAAACAAGGTTTCCTGGACAATTTCCTGAATAAAAGTACTCGTGTGGAAAATCGATCGGAGCAACGATTTTTGATAAAAATGCATTTTTGTTCGACGACATCCAACCTGAGATGTCTACCATTAATCGAAAAGATCAATTTGTAAAGAAAATAGAAATGATAGGTACAATGTTCATAACGAATGATTATCATGTAAACACGTTTGCCTTACAAAACTTATGGTGTAAATAATCAATCGCAAGCCTCAAGAGCAAACAGAAATGCAAAATCCGCTACAAAAACTGCTCGATATGACCCTATTCATGTGCAGCCGTTTTTGTAGTTTATTCGTTAGCTTTTCATTAGATATGTCTTTCGATGTACGTTTTTTCAGCTGAATTTATCTTCGGGTTGAAGATTTTCTTCCATGAAATTATACTTATCAGTGAAACTCCTCAACATTTAAGCTGTGAATACGAATTTCAACATCCAAATGTTGAGATTCATGAGATTCAGATAAAACAACACAAAACGTGCTTATTCCACGCGTACATACAAAATATGGACTGAATTCGATATTTCATAGTGGAGTAGCTTGTTAGTTCAAAAACACCACGAATCTACATAACTTGAAATTTCATCTGAAAAAATATCTACATTGTGAATGACACTTCCAACTAGGTACTGTACTTTTTGTTTACGACTTTATTTTAGCATATTTTGTATTATCCCTGTTATAAATGTTGTTGAATTAACGTTAGCATCAGTATTGCTACTGTGAAAATTTTTCATTTCAAATAATGGTGGACGATCGGGTTTTATGTCGTCGAGTAAAACTGCATTCTTATCAAGAATAGTTGCTCCGATCGACTTTCCACACGAGTACTTTTATTCAGAAAATTGTCTATGTAACCTTATTTTGTTGAGAACTATTGAAAAATTATCTGTCATTTCAAAGTTTTGGGGTGTGGACCATCGGGGCTAGTCCGTTCCTGACTTTGTAGCAAAACAACTGACTCCTGCATGAAAGCTCATCGAACGAATTCATTTGTTCAGTCAATCACCAAAATTTAGATGATTTTGAATATTCACTTTAAAAGTTATCAAAGAAAAACATTTTTCATTTTGTAAATTTGAAGGCCCGTAACTTGGTAACGAAGGCTTTTAGGAACAAAAGTTATATGAAATACTGTTGATATTTTCACCCCATCTATACATTCTCGAGAGGAAAAGAGGAAGTCCAGGGACACCCTGTATATAAAGGCATTTTACATACTGATATGGAAAATCATTGATATATGTGTTTATATGGAAATGCTAGCGTTCCTAGACCAGTTAGGTATTATACCCAAGTTTCAGCATACACTTTTCTCAGTGCCTACGACTCATCGGAAACATTCGATATTACTGACTCTGATATTTGTAATAAACTATTTTCAATTGGTTTCATAGGCAACTTTCTCCCGTGACTTAGATCATACCTGTGTTTCGGGAAAATATATGTAAAAACAGACGATTATAGATCACAATCATAGGACATTGACCATGAGGTTCCACAAGAATCTATACTGGTTCCCCTCATTCTTCTGCTTCTTATTAATGGAAGCAGATCATGGAACCACATAATATGTAGTTTTTTATGTAGATGATGCCACGCTTGCAGCAGATGCCAATATCCCAGAGGAACTCCAAGAACAGATGAATATATAAGGTTTCGAGTACACAAATTGGTGTTACAAAAATTGTTTGGTGGTGAATGCAAAAAAATCGTTTTGATGCAGTTTTGTTGCAGGACCAATAAAAACATTGATAATTTCCATCTTAGAGAAGGCGATGAAATCTTTGAATCATCAGATAACACCAAATTTTTTGGTTCTTATATATATTAATAGCAACATGACCTTGGGATCAAGTATAAATCATGTCAGTTAAAAGGTTACCAGTGAATACTAGGCAGTAAGACAGTTGAGGTCCATTTTCAATAAGAAACAACTTTTGAATGTATTCTTTGCTCTTGTATATTCCCACATTACCTACAATATCGCCGTTTGGGGTTGCTCTACAAAACTAAAGAAAATGTTTGCTTTCCAAGAAAGAGTTATAAGCCCAATTTATGGAATGGACCGCATATAATCTTGCAGACGATACTTAATTCACAATGAAATAATGTGCGTACCGTGCATTTACATTTACAAATGCATTATATTATTAGAAAACATATACACAATTATGTTCGAAACTAGGATATCCATAGGTATCCTACCAGGCATGGAGAATTCATAAGGCTCCAGAAACATTCGTAGAATACGTGGAGAATATGTTTGCCATATCCATTTTGCTATAACTCGGATAACGGGATAACAGGAAACGGGTTTACGGGATATTGAGGTGAAGAGATAATGGGAAGCGGGTTAGGGGGAAAAAGGGTAAACGGGTTAACGGTATAAAGGGAAACGGGTTAACGGGAAGAAACGGGATAATAGGAAGTTGACACAGTTACAGGCATAACCTAGAACAGGCATAACACGTGGAAAAACAACGTAAAAAAACAAGTTCTACGCGGGCAAAGTCGCAGGTGCCAGTTGATTATATTTCGGTGAAGGTTGAGTTGAAAAAAACTTTTTAACAAAAAATTCAACCGACGAAATACGGAACTGAAAAGTAGAAAATAAAATAAACCCTCTCAGTCTCAATAACTGAGCTCCTCAACTAATGTAACTAGTTTTGAGTCGGCGACAAACAAACAAGCAAATGAATTATGTAAGGCGTAAAATGATGGCATCGAGTTGCGCGGTGACATTCTGATAATTTTCTTGAAGTATCTTCGACTCAAAACTAGTTACTTACATTAGTGTAGGAGCTGAGTTATTGAGACTAAGAAGGTTTATTTTATTTTTTACTTTACAGTTCCGTATTTCGTCGGTTTAATTTTTTGTTAAAAAGTTTATATTTTTCAATTTTTTGTGGCTGAAATCTACTAATTACTACCTACTTGTTTTTTATTACTTGCATAATACTTACTTGCCCACCTTACTATTACCAGTTAAATAATATGATTATATACTTTCACTATTAGTTGTAATATAAATTATTTTTGTTGTTCTGGTTAGTTTATTTCATTACTTTGTATATCATTCCATCCTCTCATAGAATAAAATGATTGTGACGGATGTAGGAGAACAAAAATAATGACATATCGATATGTCATTGTCAACTACATATGTGTGCCAATGTTCACAAGTGAAAAATCAATTATCCCCTATTTGTCCACTCGTAAGGGTGGAATATTCCATTCAAAATTCAAATATGATCAACTATGAGCTATACCCCATCTAATAAAAAAGAATAATCCAAATCGAAGAACCCAGTACGAAGTTATGTCTGATAGAATCGGTTAACGGACCAGAATTCAGAGGGTGAGTGATCAATATCCTCAATTTTGCTACCCTTAGGGGTGGATTTCATTTTTTTAATTCAAATAGGACCAACTTCGAAGAACACCCTATTCACTGAAAGAATTATTATCGGAATCGGACGCCTCAGTAAAAAGTTATGCGAGGTCATACTTAAAAAAAAAATATACGCGTCGACTAGAGAACCTCCTCCTTTTTGGTTTCGCCGGTTAAAAAACAACAGATACTCTCTCTATTCATCATTTTATCTAGTGTGTAAGTTTGTTGTTTTCCATTTATATGGTGATGAATAAAGTCGATTCATTATTATTACCTATATAAGTTAGTATTGGAACTCCATGTTAAAAAGAGAAAAATCCCAAATTGAATATTGGAAGGTTTTTTTTTTGGAAAACTTTAAATTTTCAGTTCAAAATGTTTTCCTTCTCAACATACCTCTCAACAAGTTATCTTGAACTATATAGCGACTTAAAGTAATATTCCGGTCTCAGATGATAGAAAGCCATATTGCCTGAAATTCCTAATGATATATCGAAAACATCCAATAGCTAGAAAGTTCCTGGAATCAAACAAGATTATATGATAATACGACATCGAAAGTTTTGTGCTAGCCTTGACTACCAATGATGATTAATATTGGTATCCAAGATCTGCATAGCATATTTTTTCTGAATGTAAGAATGTGGTTTTATGATTAACATAAGTATATTGATTTATGTTTCGGTAGGTGCGATTAAAAGTTCAGGAGTTCATGTCGCAGAATTATTGAAATTACAGTGGCACTGCTTGCAAGGTTGAAAATCAACTATTACTCCAATCATTCACACAAAACAACCCTTCAAATGAATATACTCAAATTTCGAAACCGGCGTTTGCACATGCTTTTTTCGGTAAATTTTTCTCGATAGCCTCAGGCAAAGTATTTTATAAATCTCAATTTTTCTAAATACGGATTATCAAGTGTTTTCATGACCTTAGCAGGAGGGGAGTCGTTACCACCAGCGGAGATACCTCCTTCACTAAATATGGCAAGCTGGATGTCTGACTCCTAATAGGCTATTGAGTACTTGAATGAGTGACCATCGCCTGTCGGGAAAAAATCACTTCAAAAGCCCGTACAAATGCAGCATAATAGAATACTCTCAAGAATCCTGAATGCCAGAAATTTGGAAACCGTAGAAATATTTGGGACGGCTGCATTTTAGGGACATTTGAATTCTTGGACATTGTTATTGATATTTTTCCAGAGATTTAGAGTTTATTTTTTGAATAGGTTGAAAAGTAACTCAATTCAAAAGGTACTATGAGAAGCAATTGCGATCTTTAGTGAGACAAAAATATTCCAGAGTAACTACATTTGATACGTGATTCGTGTATACATCCAGTTTTCTGGAACATTGATGCAGACGCAAGATCTACAGATTCCGATAGAAGAAATGGGCTCTAGACCTGGTCGTCCTCTGGATTTTTTTGCTGGGGAAAGAGGCGTTCAGAATTAGGTTTCATAAAATCATCAACAATGTATCTTCAAATTGTAGAACTAGTTTTTATATTTAGAAGGTTCTTAATTTTTTTTGAGGATGCCTTGTGCTACCAAGAGGCTCTGCCACAAACTTAGTGAATGCTATGGTCACCGACCGTGTATCCATCCATTTCAGCATTACTATTCTCCTATATTTCCTCACTTTGGCATCCATGGATCCCCTACCCTGTTTTTTACATCTGCATCAATTTTCAAACCAATATTCAAGAACCTATTTGACATTGTGGTCCCCGTTCTTGAACAGTGCTCTTCTATGAATTTCTCTGAAAAAGCGCTACCAGTGAAGTACCTATCGAAAAAAATATTGGATCCTGGATAATAAAATTCCACTAAGCGCAAAATTGCTCGACCTCCTGGTCCTTATTTCTAAGTGCCATTATTTTCTGGTGGTAAGGCAGTGGTGACAGAAATATTTCTCTCCGGGTTCAGATAAAAATAAAACCACGCTCCGAATGTGTAAGGAATTTGAAAATATGTTGGTAATGTGACGGAATTTTGAGATTGTTTTAGAAGGAAATTCACTTTTTAACCGACGAAAAAAAGGAGGAAGTTCTCGACGCGTATATTTTTGACCACGTATAACTTTTATAGAGTTGCCCGATTTTGATTATTTTGTTCAATGGATAGAGTATACTTCGAAGTTGTCCCTTCTGGATTTGAAACAAAAAAAATTCATTCCCAAGGGTATGAAAATGGGGGATCATTGTTGGTTCACCCACTGAACTTTACTTCTCAACCGATTCTACCACGCATAACTTTGTACTGGGTTATCCGATTTAGATGATTTTTTTTATTGTATGGGGTATGCTTCGTAGCTGGTCCCATTCGAATTTGAAAGAAACATTACACCCCTAAGGGTAGAAAAATAGGAGATGATTTATTGATTTCACACGTGTGAACCAATTTTTTTGAAACTTGGCACAGATATGTAGTTCTGATGACACTACAACATAATGGAGGCCCGGAGTTAATCCGATGATGGTGACGGAAAACAGTCGAGGGATCTCCTCTTCACAATAGCTTCCTCGTGTTTGGGGTAATATGTACATATATAATTACATGTCCTGACTAACTCACTCACTGATTGACTGACCAAACCGCTGGACCAAAGAGCTGAAATTCTGACAGCATTTCTTTTTTATATTCCATATCTAATGGGGTGAAAAGGTGGATGAGAAGGGGGGTGAAAGTGAAAGAAGAGTTGGTTTTGAAATCAGAGTCATGGAAATCGGTAGGTATCTGGGCTCTTCTTCACAAATAAAGATAAATGTGTTTTAGGGTTTCTGAAAACTCATCCCTAAAGGGGTTAAATGGAGGTTGAAAGTCTGTATAGTTAGTTTTGAAGTAAGGGGCATGAAAATTGGTGTTTGGAGTCTTTGTTACAAATAAAAAATAAGTGTTCCGGTGTTTTTAGAAATCTACGCCCTAAAGGGGTGAAATTGGGATTGAAAGTTTAATGGAATTGTTCCTTGTAAATTGGTATTTGAAGTCTTTGTTTAAGCTAGAAAAAATATGTATTTAGTTTTTAAAAAAAAATTAAGGGTTTGGGAAAAAATACTTGTTTTAGTGTTCTTTATAAATGCAACCCCTAAGAAGGTGAAAGGGAGGGTGAAAGTTTGTATGAGGGTTCTGTTGGTACTTGGGGTCTTTGTTACAAATGAAGAAATACGTGTTTCAGTATTTTTAGAAATTCTGTCGTGAAAGGGGGGAATTCTAATAGTCATCATAAAAAATACGAAATTCAACGCAGACGAAGTTGCTGGTACCAGCTGGTTATAGTATATAACAGTTGATGGTTGAAGTAACGTGGGTGAGTTTTTCAAAAGCAACTCAAATTAAGTAGGTAACAATTAGTAGATTTAAGCTACAAAAAATTTAAAAATAAAAACATAATTTTACGCCTCACTTTATTAATTTGATTGTTTGTTGGTTTGGCGCCGACTCAAAATTAGTTACTTACATTTGTTTAGGAGCTAAGTTATCAAGACTAAAGTGGTTCATTTTATTTTCTGTTTCTCAGCCTCTTTTTTCGTCGGTTTAATTTTTTGTAAAAAAGTTTTTATCAAATTCAAATCTCTCAAAGACTTGATCCGGGAAAATAACTCATATGGTCACCAAACGTTCTGAAAACCTGATTATTTTAGTTTTCTAATTAAATGAGTGATTTTTTCCACTGAATTGAAATGGACCTTGATTTATAACACGATCAAGGTGATTGAACGAGACATCGGATCATAGAGATAATACCGGCGGACACACTGTCTCGACATCATCATCATTATGAATAAAGCATGAGCAAACAATTGCATAATTCCAATGCATTGCATATAATGCACCAACCTTACCTGAGTGAACATGAAAATTGGCAGTAGGTCATTGAGTGATAAAATTCATGTTCAATGTTGTTGCAGTGTTCATTTTCGCGAAGGCGAGATAGAGGAATATTTTCAGTTTTCATAATACCTATATCTGATATTGGACATTCCAAATAGCTTGTTCAACGGAAAAAAGGTATACCGGGTTTTAACCAATAGCTCCTAACTTCACAATACGATTGTTTTGAAACTTGGAACAAACAGATATTCGAAATAATTTTCAATTCACTGCCGTATAAATATTATTTAAATAAAAAAAAAACTTTTTTGAAACGGACCAAAAGATATAGGGCGCGTGCATACAGTGCTTCTCAAAAGTCCCCTCCCCCCCTCTTATTTTTGGCACGATTATACATAAACAAGTGAAATTTGGAAACTGAATATTAAAGGTTGTAAACTTCCCTACTAGTGATGAAAGATGAAGAAATCGTCAAAGATGACGTCACAAGGCCATTGTGACCAATAATTTTAAATGGAACCCTACGGTAAGCGATACCTCTTTTAGAAGGTATCGAAAAAACCTATTCAATGATACTAATTTTGTTTGTGTTTATGGCAGTTTTAATGGCTCATTAGTAAACATTAAAATTTAAATTCCATTCAGTATGATATTAATTACAGATTTAAGAATCAGTATCTACTTAAAGAAATTGCTCGAAGTGACCTTCATTTACTTCCTGACAGTGGAATATCCTATTTTTAAACTCTTCTCGTATTTTTGCAAATGTGTCTGCGGAAACAGCCTCACATTCTGCAACAATACGTTGTTTTAAAACGTTTTAAATTGTCAGGTTCAGTGGCCTAAACCTTCGATTTGAGGTACCCCCACAGAAAAAAATCCAAAGGTGTGAGGTCCGGTGATCGAGCTGGCCATTCCGTTGAACCTCGTCGTCCAATCCATCTACCACGATACTCCTCATCCAAATACCGTCTACTGCACCGTTATAGTGTGGAGGAGCACCATCCTTTGGAATGTTATTTCCAAATTGCCGAATTCATCTGGATTATCTTCCAAAATTTCAAGGATTAACGGTTTTATTGGTTTTGCAGTAGCTCCAGATAAACCTCACCAGTTAAATGGGTATTCAAAAGAGGCCCAACGATGTGGTTTCCCAGGATACCTGCCCAAACATTCACCTTCTGGGGAAATTGGGTATGTGTTTCACGAAACAGGTGAGGATTTGCGTCACTCCAATACCTCACATTCTGTGTATTTAATTTCATTTAGATAGAAAGTACTTTCGTACTGAACAAATTGTTTTGACAAGTCTGGCTGTTGGTTAATTTTAGTTTCCATATTTTCACAAAATTCTAGTCTTCACTCTGGGTCGTCGTCTGAGAGTTGATGGACCATTTTTAATTTGTATGGATGAAATTTGTTTTTTTTCAACACCCTGTGTACTGTACTCCGACTGACTTCACAGGTAGATGCAACGTGAGTTGTTGAAGAAGTAGGAATAACTATTACTTCTGCCAGTATATCAATTTTTTTCTCATCAGAAATTTGTGGTCTGCCAGATCGTTTCGCATCATTGATACTACCCGTTGTTTCAAACTTACGAAGAAGCTCCCTTAAATAAGTCCTCGAAACGGAGCGATCGGGAAACCTCTCATTAAAAATGCGTTCTGCTGCATGAATATTTCGTCCAGTTTCACCAAGATAGGATCGCTGCTACTTTATCACCTAAAGCAAGTACCATTTCGCTTCTTGAATCACTTAAACGTTCGGCCCACAACAGTTTAACAAATTATTAAAATGTACAAAAATATTAAAAGTACCAAAAGCTGCTAAAACAGTTAAACGTTCGATCAACAATACACAAATTATTAAATGTACAAAAACTTGGACAATTACGAAAACGTCGAATTAGGGAGACTAACAAAAACGTCAGCTTATTTGACAACTATCCAGAGGCGGCGCTTGAATTTGGAACTTTAGTATCAACTGATTTAATTCATCACAGCTTTGCGCTTTTTAAAGGCGAGTTGCCAAAACTGCCATAAACACAAACAAAATCAGTATCATTGAATAGGTTTTTTTCGATACCTTCCAAAAGAGGTGTCGCTTGCCGTAGGGTTCCATTAAAAATTATTGGTCACAATGGCCTTGTGACGTCATCTTTGACGATTTCGTCATCTATCATCACTAGTAGGGAAGTTTACAACCTTTTATATTCAGTTTCCAAATTTCACTTGTTTATGTATTATCGTTCCGAAAATAAGAGGGGGAGAGGGGACTTTTGAGAAGCACTGTATAAGGAATGTAGGGAGTAGCTGACTCAGGTGAACTATTCATTAGAGTGTCCGTTACAGACTACCTCCAACCAGCACCCAAAGTTATATTGAAGACTTAGGCCCGCCATTTTCACCTTCGGTTATACTAGGAATAAATTAACCAACGGTTTGAATATTCTTTTTTTTGTCGTTTATCGATAGCAAAAGCACATTCTGACCATTGGTTAATTTATTCCTAGTATAACCGGAGGAGAAAATACTGGGCCTTAGAAGAATACCTATTATCAATTACAAAACTTACCTAGGTGATATCAATATAAACTTATTGATATCGGATCCTAAGCGAAACAAAGAGATATCTCAATCTCACAAATGGATTTGTCTCATATATATTAAACCTACACTTGTTACACAAGACTCGAAGTCAACCATAGATAATATTTTGTTAAAAAAAAATATCACATTCTAAATAAATTAGAAATAGATCCCATAGTTTTTCAGACTGATATCACCGATCATTTCAACTTCTTCATTTTTATCAAATTCACTGAAAAAAAAAATAAAAATTCAAACTCAACAAACTGGTGAGCACCGAGCAGTGGGCAAATGTAGTTATAAATCAAGACGTTCAGACATCTTATGATGAATTCATCCAAATACTCAATTAATATATCGAAAGTTCTACACCAGTGAAAAATGAAAAAAATTAGTTACGGGAAATAAAACCTTGGATATCGTTAGGTCTAATTTCTTCAATCCATAAAAGAGAGTCGCTGAAAAAACAACTACTTAATAACTAATAACTTCAACGCACTAATAAAAAAAAGTTAGAATGATTTTTATCGAAGAAAATTGAATGAAGCAGGAGGAAACTGTAAAAAAACCTGGGCTATAATAAATTATATTTCAGAATCCAAATCAACTCCACATACTGCCCAGACTGACATTATGAATGAAAACGGACTCTCACTTTTTGATTGATATATCTATACAATCATCATTTTTTATTGAACCTGTCACATCCTCAGAACTTATTTTCTCCAAAATTATAAAATGATTGTTCTCCAGGGCCCGACGGGATCAATAAAAGCCATTCAAAAACACATTCTGCTTCCACTGAAACACATTATAAATATCTGCTTTCTCAATGGGAAAATACCTATACAATGGAAAAAATTCATAGTTACCCCAGTTTCAAATCCGTAAAACGCAATTCATTAATAAACTATCGACCCATCTCAGTAATTAATAATTTTGCAAAAATATTCGAACACGTACCAAAAAAAAAGATTAATTGCATTTCTGGATAAGCATCAAATAATAACCAGTAATCTTTATATTATTAAATCAAAACACTGAAGATGCCATCATGAGATTTGTTGAAACAACATCAAAAGCCTTGGACAAATCAGATAAGTGCCTAGCGATCTTTCTTGATTTGGCATAGTCATTTGATACTGTCTCTCATTATATCAAAGTACGGCATTCGATGGTTACCGCTGAATCTTTTTGAGAGCTACCTAACAAACAGAACCCAGAAAATAACGAAAGGAAATATTCTGAGCTCTGAATCGCCAGTTGAGAGAGGAGTGCCACAAGGTACAGTATTGGGACCCATATTGTTTCTATTATATATAAACAGTATTGCAAAAATCAATGACTTCAAAGGTCAAATGGTCTGCTATGCTGATGGTACAGCAATTATCTTCACTGGAAACTTCTGAAATAGGTTTGAAAAATATAAAAATCTGGTTGAATAACAACTTATTGAGCCTAAATGTTGCGAAAACGGAATATATCACCTTTTCACCCAGGAGAAGTGATCAACCCAACTTAAATACTAAATAACTTTCTCCCAAATGCTTAATTTTGGACGGATGTAGCTGCCCAATTTAGAAAAAGTAGCAGCCATGGAATATATTGGTGTCACGATTGACCAGCACGTCAGATGGTCCGACCACATCACATACACAAGAACCCTGATTCACAAATTCTACCTACTACGAGACATTCTATAAAAAAAATCTTATCATGTTATACAACTCTTTAGTTGAATCTTTCAGCTGTATGGGGTCGGCTTTAGAATAGCCCCATGGTAAATCCTGCCTGTCGTAAGAGGCGACTAAAAGGATAACCGTAGGTGGAAGATGGTCTCATCGCCCGGTGAAATACCACCATATCGACTTTGTGTGCTGTGAAATGGATCATTTCATGTTTCAGTGTTCGGTCGATACTTTCCGGTCTCCCTCTTTCCTTTTTCCCAATTCTTCCTTTATTTTCAGGTGCATCCTAATAGTATTAATGATGAAGTCTCCTAGAGTAAAACACTCCGGAAGCAAAATACCTCTCCATTCGGATTTACGGGCGAGAGGTACTCGAGGGGACTCAACATTAAAGATAAATCATTGCAACATCCGCGGACTCAACAAGAACATCAATGACGTCCACCATCACCTACAGACGAAAAAACCGGATATTCTGGCTCTAACAGAAACACAAGTAAACTCGTCCACCAACAAGGTCCACATGCTTTGTCCTGGTTACGAACTCCATTCTCGATTCAGGTTCAAAGGTGGAGTCTGCCTTTACGCTAAGGCTAACCTTTCATGCCAGCGTGAAGAGAGTTTGGAACCGAAAGACTTTGATGTGATGTGGTTCAAGCTATCTGATACCAAACTGACTAAGTTCCTCTGCTGCCTTTACCTATCACCTAATGAACCTTCATATAACGACCTCTTTGAGTTTTTATCACTCAAACTGGACTACATTCAGGAGAACCATCCAACAGCTGAAACCATAATCATGGGAGACTTTAATGTACATAACGCTGCCTGGCTCAAATTCTCTAACAAAACAGATGATGCGGGTCGTCAAGCCGAGGCCTTCACCATCACTCATGGTCTAGAACAACTGGTTGAGCTACCAACCCGCATCCCTTTTGTCAACAACCAGTCTGCCAATACACTAGATCTTTTCCTCACCACCAATCCTGAACCGTATAGAATAGGAGTTTGTGCCCCACTTGGAAACTCTGATCACACCCTCATATCCACAACATGCTCTTTCCATTTACCATCGAGCTGCACAATACCACCCCATCTCAGGTGGCATTACAATTCGGCCGACTGGGAAGGTCTTCGTATGTTTTTCTCAGCGTTTCCATGGAAGAGAGTTTGTTTCTCTTCAGTAGATCCAACACGATGTGCTGAGACAATTTCTGAAATCATCATGTTGGGGATGCAAACTTACATACCGAATACCGAAAGAAGAACATCATCCGATAAGACCTGGTTCAACAGAAACTGCTCTAGAGCTGTGGCTTCCAAACAGGCAGCATACCATCGATGGCTAAAAAATCCGGGCCCTGAGACCAGAGCAGCATATGTCGAGGCTAGAGGCATATGCAAAGAGACGATAGAATGCTCAAAAGATGCCCACAATGCCAAAATAAGATCAAAACTTGCTGAATGTCCTAACGGATCCCGTTCATTTTGGTCTTTCGCCAAAGCTGTGGGAAGAAACTTCACTTCCAGCTCATTTCCTCCTCTAACCAAAGAAAATGGAACACTAGCAACGACTGCCCAGGAAAAAGCCAATATCTTTGCGCACCTATTTGCTGGAAATTCCACTCTGGATTCGTCGGGAAAACAACCCCCGAACATTACACCTATTGACAGACACATGCCCGAGATCACCTTTCGCCAACGTACTATCAGAAAGATTTTGCTGGGTCTCAACACCAACAAAGCCTGTGGATCTGACGGAATCCCGCCGATTGTTCTCAAGAAATGTGCCCCCGAACTAACACTTGTTCTTTGCAAGTTGTTCAACCACTCTTACAATTTGGGGGTATTTCCGTCCAATTGGAAAATTGCAAGAGTACAGCCAGTCTCTAAGAGAGGCAAAAAGTTCCTACCTAGCAACTACAGACCTATCGCACTGCTATCTATTATTTCAAAGGTCATGGAAAAAGCCATAAACATCGAGCTCATGAAATATCTGGAAGACTCAGGAATTGTCAACGATAGGCAGTATGGCTTCCGCCATCAGAGATCAACTGGTGACCTGCTCGCTTACGTCTCACATATATGGCAGCTATCTATTGAAAAGTATGGAGAAACTCTACCTGTGGCATTAGATATCTCCAAGGCGTTCGATCGAGTTTGGCACCAGGGACTCCTCGCCAAGCTTCCGTCTTATGGCTTGCCCCCTCAGCTGTGTTCTCTGCTTGCTAGTTTTCTCTCAAACAGGTCTCTCCATGTAGTGGTCGATGGAGTTTCATCTGACACTCTACTCATAAATGCTGGTGTTCCGCAAGGATCTATTCTCGCACCAACACCATTTCTACTTCACATCAACGACCTGTTGAAAGCAACTTCATGTCCAGTACACAGCTTTGTCGATGATAGTACCCTCCATACCCTTCCAGGGCCCCTATATCAGCCCGTGAAACCAGAAATGAACGAGGAAGAAATGTTAATAATATAAATATGGACTTAGCAACAATTCTCGAGTGGGAATCTAATAACTTGGTAGAATTCAATGCAAACAAAACACAAGCATGTCTTTCCTCTAGAAAAGCCGATCTCACTGTGCCTAACATAACTTTGTCAGGAGTAACCATACCACTGAAGTCATCCATATCGATGCTTGGTATTTCCTGGGAAAATCACGTGAGGTCCATTGCCAAAAGTGCATCCCAAAAACTTGGTTTTTTGTTTCGTGCACAGATCCGACCTGTCCTGGAATACTGTTCCCATATTTGGAGCGCGGCACCTAAACATATCCTGAGGCTATTGGATTCTGTCCAAAAAAGGGCAATTTGTCTCGTCGGTGATGCCACGCTTACAAACTCGCTCACTTGTCTGGAACACCATAGAAAAGTTGGCGATTTGTCTCTATTTTATAGATATTTTCATGGGCGATGCTCTTCTGAAATATCAACAATCGTTCCTGCTTTGGCAGTCTCTTCGAGACTAACCCGTCAAGTTCAGTCATCACGCCCCTTCGTGGTCACTTTGGAGACCTGCAGAACATCACTTTCCAAAGACTCGTTCATCCAACGAACAGCGAGGCTTTGGAACTCATTGCCTAGGGAGGTGTTCCCCGAGGCATACAACCTCCAGAAATTTAAGAAGAACACCAACTCCTACCTTCTTTTCCTTGGTTCCCACGATGTTCTCTGAACATTACAGGATATCCCTTTTCGTGGAAACCAGAACATGAAAAAAAAAAAAAATCTACCTTGAGATATTGCATAACAATTTGGGGGTGAGCATTCACAACTACATTGCAAAACCTTCAAACAACTCTACTATGAAAAGGAAAAACTCTTCTCCACAAAAATACTGTACCAAAACGCCGGTTTGTTCCAAGTGAGACAAATTTATATATACCAATGTCTCCTCCTACGAATGCATCATGAACATGAACAATTTTCAAAGAAGCCTCTCAATACCCGAGCAGCAACCAATCCCAATGTCGAAGTAGGTGCGACAGCCAAAAAAAGGTTGCATAGGTGAAAAATAAATACCGTGAGTCTGAGGTTTTATCGATAGAAAATTGATATTTTTGCGAAAGTTACGCTAACCGAGAGGGATTATTCAATATATCGACCCATTTTTATGATTCGAACGATTGAAATAGAGCATTGTGGTATCGCTTCAATTCAAAACTATTTCAGAGGAATAAGAGACCTGGCATCGGCCCAAAAGGTATGTTGAATCTTATGATGAGCTGATCTCTATATACTCTTTATACTATTGATCGTTCACAAAGACCATTCTGAAATGTTTTTTTCTGTTATTTGCTAGATTGTGGAAATTGGGAAACACCGTTGATAGTTTGGTGACGTTGGACGGTTATTGATAAGACCTCTTGGACTAGGGTAAGTCTAATTTTGTAGCTTTTGGAAGTTCAATCTCATTTGTGTTATGATTGAATTATTGTTGAGGATGGGACATACGGTGTGCTACATCAAATTTGCGATATTTCCAGAGCAGAGCGAGACATGACAGTCATCTCAGTTAAACGTCATTCCTTTTAGCAGAGTATGGGACATACAGGATGAACCATCACATTTGTGGTATCTATTGTACAGGGTGATGCATACCGAATATTTCTTACATTGATAATTATTTTGAAATTAATATTTTGATAATTATTTTAAAACATATTGGGTGTCTCTTCCATTGTGAGACATACAGGGTAAACCATTACAACTATGGTATTTATTGTACATGGTGATACATACAGTGTGACCCATTTAAAATGGAACCACCCCTGTAGAATACGCATTTGTTAATCAATCATAACTTCAGTTTTGTTTCCAAGGTACACTATGGTTTTTTTTCTTTGTCAAAAACGGCAAAAGTTTATAAGGCAACTTTTGTTTTCGAATTTGACTACACCACTGGATTCGTAGTCGTCATAAATAAAAACCATCAGAATTTCATGAAAAAATATTGGTTAACAACGAAGTTTCAACAACTTCAATTTTGAAAACAAAGTATTTGATTATAATTTTTATTTAGATTATAGACATATTTAAAATCTGGCAACACCTTCGATACAAAGTAGAACACCAGTGAACTTGTACAGTGTAAATCCGTCAATAGATCATTCTGTTCTACAGTTATAAGTATGGTAATGTTAGCGATTTGTGGTGGAAGCGATTTTGTAATAAAAATCTGAGTAGGCCACTGGATTTGTAAATTTTATTCCCTTGAAATCATTTATTTAAGTGAAGGTTATAAGTGTATTCGAAAAGAACAGAAAATTTGAAATTTATTTTCAAGTTATACAGTAGTACATTCTTCCATAGCCGATAAAAATGAAATGAACAGAAACAAGTTTCAAAGTATTAATTCAACAATAAAACGTCATTGAGCAGAAACTAAAACTAAAATAAACATTACTGTAAAATTAAATATTTGAATTTTTGTGGCTTCTACCAAACCTCCATTTAGTTCAACACATTTATCGTATCTCTTCCGAATATTTTTCACACTATTTCTCATATGTTGAGTTGTAATTTGGTCACAAATCCAGTGGCGTAGTCAGATTTTTATTACAATATCGCTTCAACCTCAAATCGCTCACATTACTTTCAGAAGTTATAACTGTAGAACGGAATGAGCTATTGACTTCGGATTTTCACTGAACAAGTTCACTGGTGATCTACTTTGTATCGGCAGTGTTGCCATATTTTTAATATATCTATAATCTAAATAAAAATTATAATCAAATACTTTGTTTCCAAAATTAAAGTTGTTGTAACTTCGTTGTTAACCAATATGTTTGTATGAAATTTTGATGGTTTTTATTTATAGCGACTACAAATCCAGTGGTGTGGTCAAATTTGAAAAGAAAAATGGCCTAATAAACTTTTGAACTTTTGCCGTTTTTGACAAAGAAAAAAAACCATAGAGTGCCTTGGAACTAAAGTTATGAAAATTTGTGTCAAAAAACGATTTTCAATGCTTGGAATTATAAAAAAAATTGATTTTAGATTGATTGAAAAATGCGTATTTTACAGGGGTGGTTCCATTTTAAATGGGTCACACTGTATAGGTAGTATATTATTATTTTGGGGTATACGGGATGTCTCACCCATTGTGAGATATACAGGGTGTTCCATCCATATTGAGATATACAGGGTGCTTCATCCATATTGAGATATACAGGGTGAATCACCATATTGAAAAGTACAGGGTGTCTCACCCATATTGAAATGTACAGGGTGTCTCATTCATACTGAGATATACAGGGTGTCTCAAAAGTATTCGGAATAATGTTTGAACACGCTTGGGAGTGTTATCGAATATTGGTAATATTATATGATATGGACTTTTTTTACAGAAGGCTGTTTTTTTTCAGGGTTCTTGTGCCTCGTGGTGTCTTCTTGTGCCTGGTGGTGTCTTCTTGTACCCGGTGGAGATTCTTTTGTGCCTGGCGGTGTATGGAGATTCTTCTTAAATATGGCGGAATTTCTGTTTGTACCTGACAGAGCGTTTTGTGCCTGGCGGAATTTATTTTACCTGGCAGAGTGTTTTTCAGTACTTCTTCCGTTATTGGATTTGGTAGCACGCAAGTCATTTAATGATAAATCGTTTTTTGATTTATTGAACCCTATTGTCAATTCTAGTTGTTCTCTTGTTTTTTTTATTGTTTACTGGTATTGATACTCCCTACCAACGCCTTTCAATGAGTGTGAAGCGAAAAATGAACCACCATCGCGTAATAATTGACCATCGCTTGCGCCTGAGTTCACGCGCCGCCGATTGGGTTTCACGATTTTGTTTTGCGCCCAAAACATTTAATTTCTGCTGTTTTCAGCATCATGGCGTTGGGTTTGGAATAACTCTTGACCGTTTTCCTAAGTAATCTATGTAATTCTCAGTCCTCTGATTCATTTAATTAGTCATTGGGATTCGATTTTTTTTTTCTTAATAATAACTGATAGATTGTTGATTGTTATGTGGAACTTTTTGGGTATTGGGACATAAATCTATCTGGCGCCTATTTTTTATCTTATTAAAACATCTACTTGTGTTTGAACCACTTCCTTCTCCACTGTAGTGTAGCCGCAATACACACCTGTTGAAAGTGATTAGTTTGACAGGCGAGCCTGTGACCCTTTGGAAATTTGGTAGGTCGCAGTGAGTTCATTTATAGTTTTCCAAAGTTTCTAGGATTCTCCTCTCCTATTTTAGATTTTTTTTTTCGGTAAGAATCTACTTTTGATTCTTCCATCACTTTCTTCAGATTATTTTTGTTCCTTTCGGTTCTATTTTTTTCACGGTTTCATATAGGTCATTTTTCACATTAATGGAATTAAGTATAACATCAGTAACCCATGGATTCCTTTTTATATCGCGTCGTTTGACTTCAACAGTAATTGTACTATTCTCTATGATTTTCTATTACAGATAGAGAGACTGAACAAAACAAAAAAACTCACAGATCCCTCTGTATCGGATGCATATTATAGACATATTGTATATCTTCCTCATATCTGATATTCAAATTTATATATCATTTCGCGCAGAGATAATTATTAGTAGTACCCACATGATAGTTTTGAGCTTCAACTATTTTCAAATACAAATTCTATTATATTCTAACTTCTTTTTCCGTCACTATGATTCATAGTCCATTTCCTGAATATTGATGTGAAAATAAAATATTATGCTGGTCGATTTATTGATCTTGAGAATATTCATAACATTTTGAAGTTGAATGACTGGAGAACTGTTTCACATCGTAAGTTAATATATACAATGTGTAATCTATCCTCTTGCACAACCGCTAACAGTTGAAAAAATAAAGTCCTTAGTGAGCAGGAAAATAAATATAAATAATATTTTGCTCACCAAAACTCATCTATATGTAATAAAATAGTTGGAGGTTGGAAAAAGAAATGTAGTTTTTTTCCATCTGCACAAGTATGTTTTTTTTTTCAATTAAAGTACGTTGATAAACGAAACATGGCACCAATTATTAAATTTTTTCTTACGAGTATTCCGCAAATTGCTTGCGTCGAATTTACTTTTTATTATAAAAAAGTCTGTGTTAGTAGTTTGTATTGTGATCCCCACCACTCTAATATGCATTGTGAATGAATATTATTTCTATTACTTGAGCTGAGAATACAACGATCATTTTGACTATTTTTACTTTAGTCTGAGGACACCAGCTCCATGACACCAAACCGTATCGTAATTTCAGATCACTTTTCTACCAGACGCGCAAATCAAAAGCAAACAAACAATAATACAACTAAATTAATTACATGAATAAATGGACAGAAAAAAAATAATTTCTAGGACGAAATAAATATAATGTGCAATATCGAATCGGCAAGTACATTCTTAGATATCAAATTCTCAAGAAATGTTATGGTTGCTTACCTTTTCGTACGCTTCAGCCAAATCGATGAAAATGCAAGGACAGGGCTTATTTCCACCCATATTTCAATTCAATTCATTTATTTTCCTTTTCAACATTTCACAATGTATAGGAAGAGTCGTTATATGAGGGATATATACAGTATCAGGGAGTTTGGGGTATTTACATAATATATATAAACATAACATTTATAGTCAGTCACATCTAAAAAGTAGAAGCAATTGTGCAATAAGAACTCTTCCAGACTACATTTAAATTTTTTAAGTGACTAACATTCCTTGATGTTCAAAGGAAGTTTGTTGATTGATTCGGGGTCCATGTAATCTGTAGAATAATACGTTACTTTCCTGTTGGCTCTAGGTAAACAAAGGTTTTCTTTTTGGCGAGTATGGTGATTATGGAGATGTTCATTGCACAAGAGCTTTTGTTTATTATTAAAAATAGATACACATAATTCAGGAATGTAATTGCAGGTCAATGGGAAAATATATTTTTTTTGGAGGATTTTTCACATGATACCCAACTCGGAATTTCAGCCATGCATCTAATTATCCGTTTTTGAACCCAAAATACATCAGAGTCACCTGTGCTACACCCCAGAAAAAAATACCGTATTGTAGTCTGGAATTGTGCATAATATAAATAGAGAATCTGCTGAACTTCCAGAACATCTCTCAAATTGATGAAAAGGTACTTCAATGAATTTAATTTTGGTGTGAGCGTTTGACAATGGGTTCTCCAGCTGAGATTTTCGTCAAGATGAATGCCTAGAAACCGAATGCTATTGTATGTGTTCGAAACTACTTGGTTATTTATGTTCACATCTAGATTATAATTTTTTTTGTACATTTTGAATTCTGATCATTTCCGTTTTCGCTATATCAAATAATAAGCAATGATGGTTGAAGTAGTCAGCCACTTTGCTCATCACTTCAGATCATTTTCTATGTAGCGCTTGTGTTTCCTGTGCAGATATAATGAAGGAGAAGTCATCCGCATATGCCGTGAAATGATTATTCTCTGTAATATATTCCACTTGATTCGTGTACAGGGTGATTAGTACTGGACCCAAAATCGAACCCTGGGGCACACCTATATCAACCGTCAACACAGACTAGTGGAATTTTGGAATTTTGTTCATACTAAGAGAATCAATTGACACGTATCGTTTGCGGTTTTCGAGAGCCATGATGATACATTACCTCATAGACAATACATTTCGAGAGTTGTTAATAGTTTCTTGTGATTGACGCAGTCGAATGCCCTGCTCAGATCACAAAATATGGCAGCAGGACACTCGCCTGCATCTCTTAAATTTGATGATTTGTCTATATAATGAGAAAATAGCCGTTGACGTAGATTCTCCTGATTGAAATCCATGCTGGTTTTCACTCAATATTTCGAAATTATCCAGGAAGTTCAGAAGTCTGCACAGGAAAGCATATTCGAATAATCTAGAGATACTGCAAGGGACCGTTATGGGTCTATAGTTCTTCATTGTCTTTCTTGAACAGAGGTACAACTTTTCCAATTTTGAGAGTTTCTGGAAATTTCCCCAACTCGAATTATTTGTTTACTAGGTATGTTATGGGGATCAATATATATCAATTACCCTTTTCAAGATAAATCCGGGAATGTCATCTGCACCAGATGATTTTTTGTTTATAAGTTTGATTTTCGGCAGATCTAAGAGTTCGTTCTTAGTATAGAAGAACATCGACTTTGTGTTAATATCACTCTAATAATTTATAATCGGATTTGCTAACGAATTCAATGGGACCATTAATAGAGAATTTGTTGAATTCAGAAGCAACTTCTTTCGGATCTTCTATATTATCTCCATTTATATCAATAACTATATCATTATGTTTCTTATTATTGTTGGATAACTCATTACAACATTCCATGAAGAACAAAGATATTTTACGATTTATTATGCGATTCTGATTATTTTTAATTTTTTTTAATTTGAACAATTGTCGGTGCTTCCTTTTCTCAGTGTTTCACAATTCACTAAATAAGAAATCACAGCGTTTTAAAGCAAATGAGCCCTCTAAGTTTTGACTAGACGAGACCACGGTTTCATCAACCCAGTATTTATTTTTTAGTTTACGTGATATTTCCGGATGAATTTCAATGAAATAGTTGAATGCATCATCAAAATCGGACGAACTATATATATATATATATATATATATATATATATATATATATATATATATATATATATATATATATAGAGTGAGTCAACAGGATTCCCGTGGTTCATTGCTCCTTAATGTATCACTATTTCGTTTTCTTTTATTTTTTTTGTCAAAGGGACCATCTAAGACCACATTCCAAAATTATTCTCATTCATACAGGGTGCATCATTGATGCGTGGCTAACCAAAGTTGTTCTTTTTCAAACAAACACCCGGTATATTTTCATATATTCCGATCGGCTGTTCCATTGGCTGCTCAACGATTCTTTCAATTTTGAATTCTGTTGCGGCGTTGCCGAGTTATTCAAAAGAAATCTATTTTGTAGACTTCTTTTCGGAAAATTACACATTTCGAAATATTCTGTGAAGATGATTGGGAAATCGTTGGTCGATATGATGATGTTCATTGAGAATATCAAGAATTTTGAATAAATTGTACCGGATGTTCGATACAACAACACAAACTTAGCCATTTTCAAACCTCGGTATTTTGATTTTTTCAAATAGAACACCCTGTATATTTTCATTCAAGTCAACTCCTTTTCAATAACACTACACTTTTTCTTCCCCATGTCATGTACCTAAAACAACTCATTTCCGAGATATTCTGGTTTAAAGGAATTGGTCAATATCAAATCAACAATTCTATACATTTTTTATCTTTATGTTTGTTCATAGAAAATACATCAGTATTTTCGATACAGTATCAGTGAATGATGTTTCAATTATTTTTTCCCATCTTCAAAAGCATTTACGGCAACTCATGGATAACTAGCATAGCAAAAGAAATTTTCAAATGTAACTATTTTTTCTAGTTCAGTTATCCATGACTACCGCTGGAAAAATGATAATCGGAATTTGTAAATAGAGGTAACTGTCAAACGACAATCCAGTTGTGTTTAAAATATTGTGTCATTATGAATTATAATTTAGAGGACATGGTTAAAATGGTGTATGCTTTGAGGGAAAGTGATGACAATTGCTTACTGGCATCTAGATTATACAACAAAAGTTTCCTGAGAGAAGACATCCAGACCAGCGAGCATTTCGAAACCTCAAAACAAGATTTGAGGAAACCGGAAAAGTATTTTACAAAAAGTTTGATCGTGCTTGTCCTGTAACGAATGATGAAAATACTCTTGATATTGCATTGCATATTACCGAGAATCCCCATGTGAGTACACGTATTTTCAGTAGGGAGTTGGGAATATCTCAAAGTGGTGTTTCACGGATGGTGAGAAAATGCAATTACCATCCATATCATATGCAGTTAATGCAGGAGCTGACTGAAAAAGATTCTCCAAAGCGAATGCGGTTGAACCTGATTTTTTTGAGTATGTTCTATTTTCGGACGAAGCCACGTTTCACATGGCCATATGAACAATGGCCAACAATGGCCATATGAATCGGCATAATATGCACTATTATGCAACTGGAAATCCTCATTTTGTTAATCAATCACCAACAACGTTGGTCACTGAATGTTTGGGGAGGTATTATTGGACGGCGTGTAATTGGGCCCTTTTTTTTCAACGGTCATCTCAATGGAAGAAAATATCTAAGATTTCTGCGAAGTCAGTTATCAAATTTATTAGATGATATTCCATCGGCAATAAGGCAGAAATGTGGCTACAATAAGATGGCACGCCTGCACATTACCACACTGATGTGCGGGAATACATTGATAATGAATTCCATAAAAAGTGGATAGGTAGAGGAGGGCCAGTTCAGTGGCCTCCAAGGTCACCGGACCTTAAAAAAATTAATTTTTTCTATAGCGATACATCAAATGGGTTGTCTATCAAACTCCGCCTACAACTTCTGAAAATATGGAAGGAAGAATTCGTACTGCTTTCAGGGAAATTTCAGAGGAAAAGCTGGCACATGTGGATACTAATTTCCGAAACAGATTGAGAGAGTGTATTGGTGAAACTGGCAGGCACATTGAACATTTGCTGCAATAATTATTGTTATTTTCTGTTAGATTCGATTAAATATGATTTTTATGCAGAGTTTAATTCCAAATATGATACCAAAGGCGAACATTGTCAATATTTTCTGTGGAAAAATATCCATCTTTTGGATTTAGAATATCTCGGAAACGAGTTGTTTTAGGTACATGACATGGAGAATGAAAAGTGTAGAGTTATTGAAAAGGAGTTGATTAAAATGAAAATATACAGGGTGTTCCATTTGAATAAATCAAAATACCGGTGTTTGAAAATGGCTAAGTTTGTGTTGTTGTATCGAACATCCTGTATAATGTATTCTGAATTCTTGGTATTATCAATAAACATCATCATATCGACAATTATCTTCACTAAATATTTCGGAATGTGAAAGAGGTAATTTTTCGAAAAGAAGTCTTCAAAAATCGATGAGCAGCCAATGGAACAGTCGATTGGATTATATGAAAATATACTGGGTATTTCATTTGAAAAAGAAAAACTTTGGTTAGCCACGCATCAATGATGCACCCTGTATGATTGAGAATAATTTTGGAAGGTGGTCTTAGATGGTCCCTTTGACAAAAAAAATATAAGAAATCGAATTAGTGAGACATTAAGGAGCAATGAACCACGGGAATCCTGTTGACTCACCCTGTATATATATATATATATATAATATAATTTAATAAATTTAAAAAAGTGATAACTTTGAGAGACCTTGAGTGCAGTCAATTAATGAGAAAGAAAACTCTTTCATTTAGTCAGCTTTGAAAATGTTTATTTTCATTATCAAGAAGTAATGTGAGGTTAGTGAAGAAGCGATTAATACATTTTGTGATTGAGGAAGTTTCAAATCATATCATATGAACACTACTAGTAATATATATAAATTAAACAATTGCAAACGCACATATTTAGAAACTATTTAATTTAAATTTGAGTACAAATTACACATGTTAAAGCATGACTGAATCAACCATTTGGTAATTTTGTATTGTCAAATTTCAAATTGTTTAAATTAAGTTTCTTAAATAATATGTGCGTTTGCAATTGTTTAATTTTTATATATATTACTAGTAGTGTTTCATAGTGATATGATTTTGAAAACTTCCTCAATCACAAAATGGTGATTAGATCGCTGTCTTCACTTAACCTCACCTTACTGTCTTGATAATGAAAATAAACATTTTCGAAAGCTTGACTAAATAAGAAAGAGTTTTTCTTTTCTCATTGGCCATTAAATTTAAGATTGACCAGCAATTACAAATTTATATTTTTAATATATATATATATATATATATATATATATATATATATATATATATATATATATATAGTGCGCAACATTTTGGTTAGTATATTAGATGGACCAGCAATTACAAATTTCATATTTTTGACGTTGCCAAATGTATAGTTTCTGAGATATACGAATAATATGTTTATTTTTAAATGGGACAAATCGTTATTTTACAATTTTCTGTTACAGTTTTTTATTGCCGATGTAGCATACAAACTGTAAATGGCCACTATTGACCATCAATTTTAAGAAATTATTAAAAATATTTTTATTGTAACCGTTGATATTAACATAGGGAAAAAATAAAATGGGCCACTTGGTATCTGTTAAAGTTTGAAAAAGTCTTTGCTGTTTCTGTACTGATGAACATGATATGAATATCGGTTTCATTTCGTTAAATCAAGTGGGTTTTACTGTCAGTAGGTACGTCGTGATTTACTGTCAGTAGGTACGTCGTGATAGTTTTTTTAAAATAGGTTTACCAGCGATACAAATCAAAGTAAAATACAATGGTACATTCAATCGAGCGTCAAATAATTGAAATTCCAATACTAAAAAGATGTGACGACAGGTAATACCATAATATTATGAAATTTGAGTATGTTTTATTTGCGACATTATTTGTAGGACCCGAACACACGAAGAGGTATGTAAATATTCAATGACAAGTATGAAGACAGAACTCCTATAGCACGTGGTACTGTATCTAAAAGTATTCTTAAATTTGAGGAAAGTGGACATGTACGAGATCTCCCAAAAGTGGAAGCTCTGCTATTCCAGAGCAAATAAAAACTTAAATTTTTTTGTCGATGGTTGAAGACCCTCATAAGGCTACTAGAGTTGTTGCAACCAAAAATCACATCAGTCAAACAACTGTGAATATTTAAAAAAAGGAAAATGGTATCCCTATGAAGTATAATTTGTACAGGAACTGAACGAAGACTATCCAGATCGCAGAATGGAGTTCTGTGAAACAATGTTTAATAGATTTGACACTAATCCTAATTTCTTTAATCAAATCCTTTCTTCTGATGAGGATACTTTCCAGTTAAATGGCACGGTCAATGAACAAACCTGCAGGTACTGGTCAGATGAAAATCCTCATTGGATGATGGAGGCACATACGCAGTATCCACAAAAGATCAATGTGTGGGCAGGAATTGTTAATAATACCATTATTGGACCTTATTTTTGGAATAGAACCACGACAGGTGAAGAATACTGGGCATTTTTATAATTGGAGTTGATTCCAGAATCAGCCAGACTCTTTTCTGATGATATAAATCCTCATATCGTGAATAGATCAATTTGGATTCAGCAAGATGGAGCTTCCCCTCATTATCTTCGAGGCGTTCGTGACTTTCTCAACATTACATTTCCAAATCGTTGGATTGGAAGAAGAGGAACTATCGAATGGCCAGCAAGTTCTCTGGATTAGACACCTCTAGATGATTTTTTGTGGGGCTATTTTGGAAGCAAAGTGTATGTGAATAGGCCACAGACTATCTAAGGACTGAAAGACAGAATTACAGAGGAGATAGCACTAATTTCTCCGGAAACGATTAGAGAAGTCTTGGATGAATTTTCATTCAGAATGTATTTCCGTTTCCAAAGACAAAGAGGTCATATTGAACATCTCCTTAATTTTTTTTCCTTAGGTATTGTTTACTGTTTATACTGCAATAATAAATACTAAATAAAAATGTTTTTCCTAATTTCTTAAAATTAATGTTCAATATTGGCCATTAACAGTTTGTATGCTCCATCGGCAATGAAAAACTATAACAGAAACTTGTAAAATATACGGGTTGTCCCATTCAAAGATAAACATATTGTTCGTATATCTCAGAAACTGTATATTTGACAACGTCGAAAATATAAACATTAAAATCGCTGGTCTATCTTATATACATAACCAAAATTTTGTTATTGTGTCCTAAGGGGTGTCAAAGATATCTTCATGTTTCCATACTTTACGCACGCACTGTATATATATGATTATATATTCCAGGAATATAATATTATATATTTTAGGAATAAATTTCCATCATTGCAACTTTTTTAAGTTAGGTTTTGAAAAAAACATATTTGATGAATCTCTATTCGTGGTAATATGTTAACTGTTTCTAGTGCGGAGTTCCCGAAATCGCCGACAAACTTTTTTCCAGGTTCCTGCGCTTTCTCAGAAAGTTATCCTATAGTAGGGAGTGTTTGTTTATGAGGTCAAAACTATGATTTGAAATCTTGTTTACAGTAAGAGAAATGTAATACCTTGAATGATGATTCAAATATGTTTGTTATTACATCAGCCAAGTGTTTGAATTTCATTTAATTATTATTATATGATGAAAATAAAGCCATTGACATATTTGTATTCAGCACTTTTCAATATAAAATTTATCATATTTGCCACGTGTCTAATTCGGTAAAAATCCTGTTCGTGACCTTCCACAGCTAATTTACGGAATACAGGTACAAACCATCGATATTATGCCAGCTAGGAACAACTTCAACAAGTACATTTCGAAGTGATTATAAAACCCATCGAATATACTCAGCGAACGGGCCTCAACTAGAGAGGGTCGAAGGGTCTGGAGTGGAAGTAACGGGACCTAGTCTTAGGCTCCCAAAATCCCAACAATTTTCCAAGCAGAAATCCATGCTATAGAAATGCCTTGCAAGAGGCTCCAGGGGGGCAAAATCTGTATCCTATCGGACAGCCAAGCAGCACTGAGGGGTACTAACCCCCCCAGATATCAGAAATGTAGTTCTCAGGAAACTGATACACTTCACAAGGAGTCTCGGAATCCCGAGTCTTGATTGGATGAATCTACAACTAACTCATATTTCCCCATTTTTTTAAATAAATTTAGCTAACGTTTCTTTGGCCTCTATAGCTATATTCTGAACAGCACGGTTTCTTTGCTGAAGAAAGTATCGAGTAAAACCTAATGTGCTTATCCGATTTTGTTTGCAATGCTTCAGACAAAAAGATACAGGTAGACACTATTCACACAAACTTCAGCAAAGCTTTCCGATAAAATAGACCATACTACACTTCTAGAAAGACTGGCTGAGGTCGGTGTGCATATACCACTCTTGAAATGGATATGGTCCTACCTAACAAAAAGAGAAATGATAGTTGAAGTGAACGGATTCAACTCACAGGTCTTCAAAGCAAGGTAGCCATCTTGGTACACTATTCTTTATCATTTATATTAACAGCATAAAAAACTGCTTTGGTACATTGCCGAATACTGCTAGACGCAGATGACCTGAAAATATTTTCACTCGTGGAAAAATTGGAAGACTGCTTGAAAATTCAGAGCGACCTCGACAGACTCGCTGAATACTGCGAGAGAAGTAGTCTTTTTCTGAACCCAACCAAATGTTTCGCCATAACATACTCCAGAAACAAGAATATCATTCGACACACGTATAACATCGAGCAATCCAACTCAACATACGTCCACGAAACTAAGGATCTGGGTGTCACACGAAATGGACTTTCAACACTGACATAGACAAAATGGTCAAAGGGGCAAACAGGATGTTTGGGTTCATAAAAAAAACAGCAAATATTTCTATAATTCAAGAACTTTCATCTTCCTATACTACGCCTTCGTCAACAGTTAGCTCACTTTCGCCTCAGATATTTGGAACCCCCAATACACTGTTCAGTCATCAAGAATATAGAGTGTCCAAAACAAATTATTAAGATTTCTTGCTTTTAAAAACAACACACCAATCCATGACCACTATTATCTCCCGATACAAACACAATATAAAATTATGCCGCTTTGTAAAAGACGAATGATGTCAGACCCATCCACACTCTACAAAATTATCAATCATGAAATCGACTGCCCTCATTTACTTCAACGTTCCCGGTAAAAATAATCCAAGACACCTCAAAAGAGGTCATTCAACTCACACTGTAACAACTCTAATTGGTCACTCGATATTTCCCCACCCTGTATCAATTCAAAAACTTGTTAAAAAACTGACACTGAACTTAGAATAAGAGTAACTTGAATAACACATTTATGTACATCTATGCATTGTCTCTATCAGATATAATTTACTCATAAGTTACATCTACTATTGTGAATAACTTAGCAACTATTTCTTTGCGGATGCTTTTTTTGGAACTGTTCTGTTAGCAACCTGAAATTTGTGAATAAATGAACAAACCTCAAGAAATACGAAGACGAATAAATGGGCAAAAAGGTAACTATTTTGGGGAGCAATACATTGGTCGAAAATCTACAGGAACTCTCGCCCTTCTCCAGCTGTACAGGAAAAAATAAAAATGCTATTTTTGTAAGTGAGGTCCAGGAATCGAGCTGGCCAGGAAATCGGTCCCTTGTTTCCAATACATTTTCTTGGGAATATTGCATCTAATGTTCCCTCACTATTGCTGAGTTATGATGAAGGGCACCGTTGAAAATATTCTATTTCACGGCGGATGTTCAGAGGAAATTCATCTAAATAACCCTCAAACTCGTTTGATAAAAAATGTAAATATATACCACTATTTAAATGCTCATCATAAAATGCAAAATCTAGCAGTTTGTTTCCAAAATTCCCAACCAATCATTTATCCCGAACCTTTCCTGAAATTTAGTTTATCTCTATAAATATTCATTTGTATCATTCCACCGATAATGGGTGTTCCTGTTAAACCAACCATTGTTGGTAAATCTTGAATCGTCACTCCATATAATTTGTTTCCAAATATCTTCAACTTCAGAATTTTCACGACTTAGCCACTTTGCAAATCGTCCTAATCTCTTTCATTACGGTGGTGAACTTTGCGTAACTTGTAGCATTTGTATTTGTTATTTATCAAAATATTCCTCAAAGATTTAACCGGTAATCCCTAGTTCGTGGCTGTTTTCTCTTAAAGAACAATCTTGATCAGGAATATCAGGAACAAATCATGAAATTAAATGAAAGAATAGTTTTATACTTTGTTAATGTTTATTAGGTACCCAAAACATCCATTTGGTTCGTCATACTTCCAGTCACAACACATTTTCAACTTTTTTTTGTTAAATGCGCCATAGTCTCTCAAATTTCTTTCTAATCGTCTGAATATATCAATGTTTGGAATACGACGATTCGGGTACAACCCAACATACATATTTCTTACAAGAAAAAAGAATTTCTATATGTTTTAGCATAAGTAAATAACATACAGTCGTCATTTGACCACATTTTCAATGAGTAACCGATTGCATAAACTTCTGACAGCTTTCAACAGATATCAACAACCCTTTTATTTTTTCTGCATAGAAACGAAGCAAAGCCTACTCGTTTTCAAAGGGTAAAAGAACTGAGATGCCATTTGATTGTACTAAATGAAACAGAAATCGTCTTTTGGCAAAAAACAGTTTCGAGGAAACCAAAACGAATTTACAAAAGAACTACAAAAATTATTGTCACTGATGATTTAGTTATTTCAGATAAAATATCTTTAAAATTTAAAAAGTGTGATACTTCACTGAATTTGGATTTCAACAGTTTATCAATATTTCTAATAAAAAGACAGGTCCTTTTTAAAAAATAACTTGATGGTGGCCGTGAAGATACGAAACGTCGTATCGAAGATTTAATAATACACTAGTATAGATTTTTTTTTTTTATATTTTTGCAAAAAAAAATTCTAAGCGTAAAAAAACAAAAATAGCATTTTTAGTTTTTTCTGTATAACTCGAGAAGGGCGAGAATCCATATAGATTTTTTTCGATCAATGTATGCTCTCCAAAATAATTATCTTTTTATCCGGCTGCGCGACGCAAAGGAGGGTAATATGTTTATCATGTATGTTTGTTCTTTTGCGGCGGTCTAGAGACCAAACGCGTTGGCCGATTTTGATGAATTTTACGTCAATCGGATTGTCTCAATCTTGCGAGAGTGACCTAAGACATGACAGTAATCAAAATCCAATATGGCGGCAACCAGGCACCATACTGTGATTAGAGACAAGACAGTCATAATCAAAATTCAATATGGCGAAAACCAGACGCCATATTGTGGATAAAGACATGACAGTAATGATCAAAATTCAATATGGGACAACCAGACGCCATATTGTGACAAAATTCAATATGGCGACAACCAAAGCCATATTGTGAATAAAAACAGGACAATAATAATCAAAATTCAATATGGCGACAAACACTGTCAAATTTTCTAATTAGTTTCAGCTTAACCGGCAATGTAATAGCCTTCCTGTATGCTTTTGTACTAGGGGTATTGGTACAATGCAGTTCTAACACTACGCCATGTATCTGGTCGACTGCGGTCGTTAAATTTCTCAAATTATCGGCACTTGATTAAACGATGTTTCCTCGGTAGTTCGTTATAACCGAGTTTGACTGTATCTTGTTAGTGACTGAAATTATCCATCCACTTTGTTGTTGTAGTATATTCATTTGTTATCAGTGAAATCGTTCATGTACTTTGCTAGTGTATGATTCAGTACACATGGTGAGGGTTTGTATCTTTTTGTTGACTGTTGTATACCTGAGTATTACATAACTCACAACACAATGTTACGCAGTGGCGTATCTAGGAATTTAACTAGGGGGGAGGTAATGACATGGAAAAGTTATATAACTCTATTTATAGGTACGAACAAGTATTTTTATTCATTCAAATTCAAAATTAATAATGTAATTGTTTATTTACTGAACAATCAAACAAACTTCGATTGGCATTATATTTTTTTGATGGAACAAAAAAGAACAAAAACAACCATATACGACAAACTGTTCAATTTTTTTACTTTGTAATTTTTAGAAAATTCTATAAAAATTATTTTTCGTAGCATTCAAAAATATAATGCCAATCAAAGTTTGTTTAATTGTTAAGTAAATAAACAATTACATTATTTATGAAAAATATTCTTATTAGGAAGAGAATAACCAATTATTGATTTAAAAAAATGTTGATATACTATTTAAATGATAAAAAAAATAAAAAAATTAAAAAACGAAAAATAAGAATTCGTAACTTTTTTTCAATCATGATAAACTAATGCAAAAAAACAATTTTTGAAAAATATTCAACTTATCCATTTGTTTATAAATATTTCATAAACAAATATCGTATTTTAAAGAAAAACCTTGTCAAATGCCTCCGTCAGACATAAAACTGAAAATAATGTGGAATATCAATCAAATAAAACAATATTAACTCGATTCCTCATATTTTGTTAACTTTAGAAATTTATAATTAACAAATTAATCAACTTTTAAACAATTTTATTGAGTGATATTATTGATTACACATGTATAATGCTCCAGGAAGCAAAAAATATATGGAGTCATTCTGTGAACAATTCGGTTTTTAATAAAATCGGTGATTCCAAAAAACTACTTAATTAACAATAGCCTTATCACATTATCAAAATCAAATTAAAAAAATGTTACTAACGAAATTAATTTTTTCAAGTATTCAGATGATACTGTACATTTTTTGAATTTTTTAAATTATTATATAATAGTATAAAAAAATATTTTATGTGCATTGCTCTCTCTTGAGGTGCTGTACTCCTGCATTAACGCCCACGCGGTGCCCTATTTTCAACGTTGAATTGAAATTATAAATAATTGAGATAATTCCGGGAGTAGAAAAAATTTCCCCCTCTTCAAGAATCTGTTTTTTATTTTCTCATTCATCAATAGTTTTTGAGCTGTTGCCAAAAAACTAACGTCGTTTCAATGTTTTTGTTGAAAAAAATAGCAAATTTTAGTCGGCAGAAAAAAATCTGAAAATATATATTTCTCAGAATGTCATCCCGAATCGAAAGAGCCATGGCTCATATATGTTTAGAAGAACAGAAAACTCACTTTTTGACTAGTAACAATAGCGGTCACGACGTTTTAGATTTGAGAAGAGATGTGGAGTGTGGTGCCCATTCCATCGATTTAAACATTTCTTGGTGTTTACCCCCCCCCTCAGATACGAGCTCGATAATGTCGTGAAAAAGCCCGACAAGAAAGTAAGTGCACGTCACGAAACATAGTCTCCGGCATCGCGACCAAAACGAATGCAACACGTTAGAGATCAAATTCGGCAGAATGGCGAAGTATCGTAATAATCGGGAATCTAATCAAAGTCGAGTTAGTAGACTAAGTAAATAAAAAAGTGTAAAGTAAGAAAAAAACATTTGAAAAATCACAAAACCCGACTGCGTAAAAAGTTTCCTTATAAAACAAGATGACCAGAAAATATTGTAAGAAAATTATGTTTTGAGAGATTAACTATTGAATTTAATGCTGTAAACAATATCACGCAGTCGGAGGCAATAACATATCTCCATTTTCAATTAAAGAAGATGCTTCCGACGGCGTGAGATTGTTTACAGTATTACGTTTAATAGTTAACCTCTTAAAACATGATTTTCTGACAATATTCTCTGGTCAACTTGTTCCTATCTTTTTTAAAGTATACTTCTTACACAGTCTCCTTGTTTGATTTTTAAAGTTCCTTTTTTTTCCATTTGATCGTCTTCGTATATCTTACGGTTGAGAATATAGCGATGTTAAGACATGTTAAAAGAAACGAACTGTATAGAAGAATATCCAATTGCAACTGATTCTTCACCTGATTTTGATCACTTATAAACTGTTTATGAGTATTCTTCCAATGGATATAAGTACAGTTTTAATGCATCAAGGAATGTTGTTTACGATATACTAGGTTTCGGAAACCCATAATGATTACTTTCGTCCACCTAGAACTTGAAAACAGCACATTCTGCAAAGTTGAGTATATGCTGTTAAAAAAAGCAATCGTTAACTTGAACTGTGTCAAAAGCAAACTAGCTGAAGGATGTATTCTTTGAAATCAAACAAATATTATAAATAGATGATCATGATATTGAAAAAATGTAAAATTTAATAGTGCGCCATGGCACTTTTCTTATGGTAATTTTATTGAAATGCAAACAAGTGGATATATCACGTTTTCATTTACATAAGGATACTTGAACTTTTTGAGGCTTACCTTGTTATCATGCATTGAAAATTAATCTATGATGAATATATTTGAACACATTCTCTCTCCAGTGTTACAGAATGACCTTATAATTTCATCATTACCCGGCATAAGAAGGAAATGGGATGTAATGGGATGTATATTTTTTTCTTGAATTTCCTTCAATACTTCTCATTATAACTCAAATATCGTCAAATTGTATTCATTTCTCCCGGTGAAGAAAAATCAAATTGAATGCATGTAGTAATGAGTTTTGAATAATAAAAAAAGGTAATTTTCATCGGATCAGATGATGTACAAACAAAATGACATGATTCGAAGACTTCATTAAAATGGGCTCAGTAGAATATTGATCTGAAGTAATGATTGTAAGAAAAAAAAACAGAGTGATTCTCAAAATACATAGATAAATTTTCATCGTAATGAATAGACGTGGGAATCGTCAAACGACAAATATTAAACAAAAAAATGTACTTAAAAAATATAACAATTCCACAAAAGTAGAAATAAAAATATGAATTCAAAACTGCGATAGAATGAAGATCACATTATTGATCACCACTACAAAAACAACCATTATTCAAGAATTATTATCAGTTTCATATTATTTATACTACTTCCATTTCTTTCAACGCCAGGGAAGTAAATTATTCGTGCCCAGTAGAATACATATGAATATCACAGTTTTGGATGTTATTGTTCATCAAACGGTTTGGTTGGGATTGAGATCAATGTTATTGAAGAAAAACTATTGGTTTCTCGCCAACGTTTCGAACTTTAATAAATTTGTCATCAGGGCTCTATAACAATGAGTTTTAATTAACAATTCTTTTTGAGAAAATGTTAATATGTCAAAGTAATAGAAAAAATATAATTAGAAAAATGACCACTAAATATTGAAATATTTACAGGGGTTTGAAATATAAAGATGTTTTTGATTATAAAATATAAGAAGACATCTTCATTTTTGACAATATTAAAATAGCTAAAACCAGTTTGAAAACTATATCAGAAATGCATTCAAAATAAAAAACTCCCATACCAATCAAAAATAAATCCAATATAATTTATGAAATTCCTTGCAGCAGCTGTGATGAAGTATGCATTGGTCAGACTAGTAGAATGCTCAAAGATAGAATAACCTCCCATAAAAGAGACTGTAGAAGAAATGTGAGATCTTGTTGCCTTGCTAAACATGTAATAGATAAAGATCATGTAATTGACTATAATAATGCCAACATTCTCGATAATGACCTGAATCTCAATAAGCGCCTCTTTCTTGAAATGGTTCATATAGAAAATAATGAAAAAACAATGAATAGAAGAACAGATATAAACGACCTCAGTACAATATATACATATGTATTGAAAAAACATAAAGAAAATATCTCACCTAATCCTCTTTGAAATGATTATTATTTTTTATATTTATACATACTTTTACATTTTTTATATTCTCACTCTGTATCTCTCTCATTTGGTATTTTGCTTATTTAGGCATGTGACTGAGTGATCATAATTTGCTGTCATCTTGTCATTTTAAATTGTAACACCAATGTTTCTTTTTGTGTATTATTTTTTCTGAATTTCATGTTAGTAAGTATCCTCCAATTAATATTTATGTATTAACTTTTAGTTGCGTCTTGAAGAAGAAAATAAGAATTTTCTAAAGCTCGACAAAAAAACGAAGAAATCGTATTAATTGGTATACCATTGACTGTTTCCCACTAATTTCTACATAAATTATCGAACAGTCACGAAAATATCCCCTTTTATATATATATATATATATATTAATATATATATATTTATATTTATATATATATATATATATATATATATATATATATATATATATTTATATTATATATATATATATATATATATATATATATTATATATATATAATTGATTTATAGATTCTATATTAATGAAAAAGGGATCTTTATTTTGGGTATACAGTCGTAGGGATGAAGTGAGTATACTCTTTTTTTTCTATTCGAGCTTTCGAGACTTTAACTAAAAGAAAACTTGAAGATAGAATTTGCTCGCATAAAAGTGATATTAGGAACCTTAGAAAAAGTTGCACCCTAGCACAACACACTTTAGAAAAAGATCACAAACCCGATTATGATAATTGGATCATGAATCCAATTTAAAAAAAAGAACTTCTTTGGAAATGTCTTACATATACAAAGAACCAAATTCAATGAATGCCAAAACTGATATCGATAACCTTAGTATCATTTATTCCTACTTATTGAGTCTCCCTCCACATTTAGATAACACTATTAACCATTTTTCACAATCAGTTATACAATAATTTTTTCAAGTTGTCACCCTAATTTATGACTATTGGCCCAAATCATTAAATTGGCAACACTACCTTTCAAAGATGGTTGACACTTCAATTCCTCATATCAATCATTATTTTTATTAGACAGAAATTTCACTTGATCTTGTCAACATTGTGTCAAATGAATCTCTTCCCTTAATGTAAATCCATAAGTGTTTTTTACATCAATTATTATTTATACATTGTACAGTAGTTGTATGTTCATCATTAATATGTGTTCCATGTATTTACAAGTTTTGCTCGAATTCAACCTCACTTTCGTAAGTAATTTTTTTAAGAAAATGTTTAAATTCTCACACATTTTAATTCATCATTGTAGAGTTTTTGATGAAGAGTCAATAAAGTCTCGAAAGCTCGAATAGAAAAAAGAGTATACTCACTTCATCCCTACGACTGCATACCCAAAATAAAGATCCATTTTTCATTTATAAAAAGGATATATATATATATATATATATATATATATATATATATATATATTATATATATATATATTTATATATATATTCTCCGAAAATGTCTCCGGTTTTGAATTTTCAAATGGAACACCCTGTATATTGTAACATTTTTGGATTTCTGAGACAACTCTGGATCAGAATGTGACATTTTAAAAAGTTTTCACGCCTACTTCATTTTTTTAGAGTCACTTTTAATATTGCATCTAGATTGCCAATCTGAGGACTTCAGAAAATTACAATCGCAAAGTTTTGGTGACTAGTATGATAGACTGCAATAAGACGAATTGGCAAAATTACATGTTCGTGTCTAACTATTAGTTTTCAAATGGTGACCATTTTTGACAAGCACTTTCGGAAAAATGGATTTTTTGGCGAATCTAACGATACTTAATTAACCCCAAATAAATAAATCGAGCACAGTGAGATCCGGTGACCGGGCAAGCCACCATACTGGACCATTGGTTGCAATAACTTGATTACTAAAATGCACTCATCAGTAATTGAGAACTTCTCTGGTATTAGGGGGTAATACATCTTGTTGGAAGTGAATTCACCGTAAAACTGCTGAAGGTAGATTATTAAGATGATCCTCGATTTCATTCTGAAGAAAACCTGAGTACCTAACCCCTGTTAACTGACCTTGAAACAATATGGGCCAATTATTCTGTTTCCAACGATACCAGCCCAAACATTGAGGCCAAACCTTTCTTAAAAATTGCCCTCTCCCATTGCATGTTGATTTTGTTGGGCCCAGTACCGAGTATTTTGCTTATCGAACATACCATTATTTTTAAATCGTGATTCGTCGGAAAATAGAATAAAATTGATAAAATTTAGGTTAACTTTATGATTTTGAAGCAGCCAATCACAAAACACTACCCGTCTATCGCCATTGTCAGCATACAAATGTTGATGTAACTGATATTCAAATGATCGATATCCGTGCTTTTTCAGTATTTTTCTTGCTGATTAGTGACTTTTCTGCATTTCTTGACTAATTTATCTCAAAGAAACCGTTTTATCAACATCAACCATAGCAAGAACGTTAATCTCATGAAAACAGAAAAACCCCTATGTATCCATGCATTAAGTTTTATAATAGACTCCCAACGGAACTGAAAACCGAACCCTGCCTTAAAAAATTCCAACATCGCGTACAGGAATTCCTAATCAAGCTAGAACCGTACAGTATAGATGAATTTCTAGACTCCAGTTCAATGTGATTTCAATGTAAACCAAATTATCCTTTTTTTTTGTTTTTATTTCAACAATCTCAACATATCTGTTTTTAGCGCATTTCTGTAGTTGTTTCTTATCAAATGCTCATTTTGTATTCTGTAGTGTTTTAGGATTAGTGTTACTTTTCTCTTTATTCTAAACATCACCCCTTTTGACGCCGTTTCACCTAATTATATTTATAAATTGTATGATGTATACGTACAGTTCTTTGAATAAAGCTCAATCTATCTATCTATCTCAGTATCTTCATCAATGATAAACCTCTGTTCCGCCTCTCGATTTCCTTCTTGCCTAAAACGATTCTCAATATACGGAAAATACTGATGGGCTGGATGCTGCCGATTGGGATATCTCTGAGCATACAACTCAGCAGCATTCCTTGAATTTCTATGACATTCTCCAAATATTAATGACATATCCTCTTTTTCACTTCGTGTATACATTATTTTGAAGATAAATTGAACTGAAATTTAACGAAAATCAGGAAACTTTTACTGTCTGCTTATGAAGCTTATGTCACTGTCATTACCTAAATGAGTATTTTATTTTACAAAGAAGGCTTGATAAAAATAACTGCAGAATATTATGCATCATGATATCCATGGCACACTTGACAAAAGTAAATGAATTATCATCCAGAATTTTCCTTGGTAATATTTATTCATTGTTCCTATTTTTAATCCAATCGCAAATGAATTAGTATCGTTATTTTCGCCAATTTTTTTTCTGAAATTGCTTGTTAAAAAATTTTCTCTTTTTGAAAAATAATAATAGTTAGACACGAAAATGTAATTCTGCTAACTTGTCTTATTCCTATCTATCATACTAGTCACTAAAACTTTGCGATTGTAATTTTCTGACATCACCTGAGGTCCTCAGATTAGTTTACGTCCGATCATGGCCAACTAAATGCAATATTAAAAGTGACTCATAAAGTATGCATAAAAACTCTTCAAAATATGATATTCTGATCCAGAATTGTCTCAGATATCCAAGAATGTTACAATATATAGGGTGTTCCATTTGAAAGTTCAAAACCGTAGTCACTTCCGGTGAAACCGGAAGTGACCGTGAAGTGAAAAATATGCGAAAACTCTCCTCTTCACATACCATTCATCAATAACAAATCTCATTTTGCTACCCCTAATATTCTAGAAGTTATAACTTGTCTAATAGATTCGTTGACACCCGGTTCTTGTTTTTATTTCTTGAATCCTTGGTATATTGTTACTAGGGATTTATTGGGCTTTGGATTCTTAGTAAAACGAAAGACGTTCAATATAAAGACGTTTCGTCCTCAGCTGGGGACTTTTTCAATTTATTCTAAAAATAATGGAGGCCATTTTTGATTTGTTTTTTCGTAAATCATTTACATAAATTATGGATATAACCCAATTTGGTACGTACCTAGGCATTATAATGGGGAAGTGAAGTGTAGTGGTTCACGCATTATGTGAATCGTTGTTTGTGTTTCATTTTTACAATTTTATTGTTGGGAATGTTGAAATACATAGTTTTTGATCTTCTGTCGTTCCGGTATGGGAGACAGCGCATGTGACAGCAGCCCGGAAGTTACTGGTTTGACAGTGTGATGTGCCAGGTTCTATTATGTTGGGTTTGGGGCTTTGCTGTTGTGGGGGGAATGTGTGCAGATTATTTTCGGGATATACTTGGATTTGTATTGACTAGCGATTATAAAATTGTGTGGTAGATTCGACTTAGGTTATTTATGTCTGTTCTGTCATTCATCGCATTTTTGTTTTTTTTATGTGTATCATTTCTTTGATGGTCCTTTTTCAAGGTTATTTTCGTAGTCTAGTATTTTGGTATTTTCGAAATTTGGGTTATGATTTTCGTTTATTATGTGTTTATTGAGAGCAGTGGAGGATTTGGTCATGTATTTGTGGCCTTTTAGTCTGTTGCTGAGGAGTTATGAGGTCATCCCGATATATTCACTGTTGCAATCATTGCATGGAATGCTATATATTATGTTTGACTTTTTCATTTTTGGTGTTTCACTTTTAAGCGGGGTGTATACTTGTTTGAGGAGGTTATGTGTTTTATAATAGACTTGGAAGTTATATTTGATTAGGATTTTTTTGTGTTTTCTGCCAAACCTTGAAGTGGGGTATTATGATTGTTTTACGTAAGTCTCTTTTTTTGGGTGGTATGGATAATTGGTTGTAATATTCATGGGTTCTTCGTTGGATGATGTTTATAAATTTCAGGGGGTAGTTATTATTAATAAGTGTGTTTCTTACTTTTTCTAAACATTCTTTTCTTAGGTTTGGGGTTGTTAATAATATTGTCTGTAATTTCTTTTTTTGGTTTTTCGTGTGTGAATTGTAATTTCGTGTGGAATGAGTTGAACGCATTGGTGATTTCATTTAGTTTTGTGGATGGGATGGCCAGAATGCAGTCATCTACATATCTTTTATAGAATGGTAATCTGAAATTTAGTTTTGAGATGACATCTTCTTCTAATTCTTCCATTATCAATTGGGCAACGGTGCTTGAAATGGGGGAGCCCATTGCGCAGCCGTCGATTTGTTGGTAGTAATTATTTTGATATTGAAAATAGTTTGTAGATAGGGTTAGTTCAATGCCTTTAATGAATTCATTCATAGGTAGGTTAGTGTGGCTTTTTAGGCTATCCCATTTTTTTGTTATAATTTTTTTGACCATTTCATTAGGGATATTCGTATATAAGGATACAACGTCCAGTGAGATGAGTATGTGGTCTTCTGGAATTGTGATTTCATCAATGAATTCTTTGAAAGAGAATGGTCTTTGATATAGTAATCGTTTTTTCCGGTGATGTTTGATATGATGTTGGATAAGAATTTTGACCCTTTGTAAAATGGGGATTGTATACTTGATATTATAGGCCTTAACGAAATGTCTTTTTTATGCAGCTTGGGTAATCCGTATATTTTTGGGGGGTTAGAGTTGTGGATTAGTAGGTTTTTTTCTTGTGCATCTGAAATAATTTTTTTTTCCTTCCATTGTTTTATAATTTTATTGTTTTGGGTTTGATGTTTGTTGGTAGGGTCATTTTTTAATTTTTTGTATGTTTTAGTGTCGTTTAATAGGTGTAGCATTGTTTTTTCATAATCAGCGTTATCCATTATAACAGTTTGGTTACTTTTGTCCGGTTTGAGGATCGTTAAATATGGGTTGTTTTTAATGGATTGTTTAGTTTTTTTCAAATCTTCGATTAGGTTTTTATTAATGTGGGTTTTTTTAATTTTGTTCCCTTTTATTTTATTTTTGTGGTTGTTTATGGCATTTACTAGGTGTGTTCTTATTTCATCGTTAGATTCATTTGGATTATTTTTTAATGTTGCTTCTATGTTAGCTAGGTATTCTGTAACAGGTATTTGTTTTTCTGTTGTTATTGGCAAGGCAAATTTTTCTCCATATGCTAGATAGCTTCGATGTCTTTGGGAATTTGAGTTGTGGAGAGATTCGTGGTCCATTTGGAGTTGTTAGTGGTTTTGTTTTGGGGAATATTTTTGTCACTAAGATTCGCGATCTTTTTAATATTGTTTTGTTTGATTTTGTTAAACATTCGCTCAGATTTATTCGTTTCTAGTTCAAGGAATTCGTTGAGCAATTCCCCAAAACAAAACCACTAACAACTCCAAATGGATCACGAATCTCTCCACAACTCAAATTCCCAAAGACATCGAAGCTATCCTAGCATATGGAGAAAAATTTGCCTTGCCAATAACAACAGAAAAACAAATACCTGTTACAGAATACCTACTAAATAGAAGCAACATTAAAAAATAATCCAAATGAATCTAACGATGAAATAAGACACACCTAGTAAATGCCATAAACAACCACAAAAATAAAATAAAAGGAACAAAATTAAAACCCACATTAATAAAACCTAATCAAACTGTTATAATGGATATCGCTGATTATGAAAAAAAAATGCTACACCTATTTAACGTACAAAAACATACAAAAAATTGAAAAATGACTCTACCAACAAACACCAAACTCAAAACAATAAAATGATAAAACAATGGAAGGAAAAAAAAATTATTTCAGATGCACAGGAAAAAAACCTACTAATCCACAACTCTCACCCCCCAAAAATATACGGATTACCCAAGCTGCATAAAAAAGACATTTCGTTAAGGCCTATAATATCAAGTATACAATCCCCATTTTACAAAGGGTCAAAATTCTTATCCAACATCATATCAAACATCACCGGAAAAAACGATTACTATATCAAAGACTCATTCTCTTTCAAAGAATTCATTGATGAAATCACAATTCCAGAAGACCACATACTCTGGACGTTGTATCCTTATATACGAATATCCCTAATGAAATGGTCAACCTACCTATGAATGAATTCATTAAAGGCATTGAACTAACCCTATCTACAAACTATTTTCAATATCAAAATAATTACTACCAACAAATCGACGGCTGCGCAATGGGCTCCCCCATTTCAAGCACCGTTGCCCAATTGATAATGGAAGAATTAGAAGAAGATGTCATCTCAAATCTAAATTTCAGATTACCATTCTATGAAAGATATGTAGATGACTGCATTATGGCCATCCCATCCACAAAACTAAATGAAATCACCAATGCGTTCAACTCATTCCACCCGAAATTACAATTCACACACGAAAAAGAATCCAATAACAGAATAAACTTCCTAGATATCACCCTAATCAGAGAAAAAAACCACATCCTCACACAATGGTATACCAAAAGCACGTGGTCAGGAAGGTATTTAAATTACATATCAAATCACCCCCTAACACACAAAAAAAGTGTAGTAGCTGGCATAACTGACAGAGCAATATTATTAACAACCCCAAACCTAAGAAAAGAATGTTCAGAAAAAGTAAGAAACACACTTATTAATAATAACTACCCCCTCAAATTTATAAACAACATCATCCAACAAAGAACCCATAAACATTACAACCAATTATCCATACCACCCAAAAAAAACATCGACTTACGTAAAACAATCATACGTTCAAGGTTTGGCAGAAAACATCAAAAATATCCTAATCAAATATAACTTCCAAGTCTGTTATAAAACACATAACCTCCTCAAACAAGTATACACCCCGCTCAAAAGTAAAACACCAAAAATAAAAAAGTCAAACATAATATACAGCATTCCATGCAATGATTGCAACACTGAATATATCGGGATGACCTCACAACTCCTCAGCAACAGACTAAAAGGCCACAAATACATGACCAAATCCTCCACTGCTCTCAATAAACACATAATAAACGAAAACATAACCCAAATTTCGAAAATACCAAAATACTAAAAAACCAAAAAAAATGATACACATAAAAAAAAACAAAAATGCGATGAATGACAGAACAGACCTAAATAACCTAAGTCGAATCTACCACACAATTTTATAATCGCTAGTCAATACAAATCCAAGTATATCCCGAAAATAATCTGCACATATTCCCCCCACACCAGCAAAGCCCCAAACCCAACATAATAGAACCTGACACATCACACTGTCAAACCAGTAACTTCCGGGCTGCTTTCACATGCGCTGTCTCCCATACAAGAACGACAGAAGATCAAAAACTATGTATTTCAACATTCCCAACAATAAAATTGTAAAAATGAAACACAAACAACGATTCACATAATGCGTGAACCACTACACTTCACTTCCCCATTATAATGCCTAGGTACGTACCAAATTGGGTTATATCCATAATTTATGTAAATGATTTACGAAAAAAAAAAACAAATCAAAAATGGCCCCAGCTGAGGACGAAACGTCTTTATATTGAACTTCTTTCGTTTTACTAAGAATCCAAAGCCCAATAAATCCCTAGTAACTATATATATATATATATATATATATATATATATATATATATATAAATTTTCAGTCTTATTTTATTTATATATATATATATATATATATATATATATATATATATATATATATATATATATATATATATATATATTGTCATGTTATGAAAGAACAGAAATTTATTTTAAAAGGAAAAAAGAAATAATTGCAATAAAAACCCACAAAAATAATAATTACTTAATAGTTAGTAGTTCAAGAGATATTGTTTTTACATATTTTTAAGATTCTATTTCTTTTATGAAGCCTCTGTATAATATTGATAGATAAAAATATGCAAATACTATAATGCAATCAGTTTCATACATTTTCAAGATCATTACAACCTATAATTGTTCAAAAGATAACAAAAAAGTCTAGATTTACAAAATCATCCTATATAAAATGTGAACAACAAAATTATAAGCTTGAAACATACAGTATATGAAATTGTATCCAACTAAAAATAGCCAATGGGAGAACAACAAACTTCTCGATGACAATAGCCAATCAGGGAACAGTATGGTCAGATGTAAGATTTGAAATTGTGAGAAAATAAGAACGGTAAAGTGTCAGAGACAATTATCATTAAATATTGTACATATTCTGTAAGAAAAGAAAAATACTTTAGTTAATAAGTTTCGACAAATAACCCCAAAGAGTGATAATATGACAACAAAGTGCGCGAATTTGAAAATTCAAATGATATGGAAAAAAGAAGAAATGGTATCCAGGTGATAAAAACGAAGCCACGGAGGAGACTGAAAAATTTTTTAGAAAGAACGCCACGTTCGGTTTGAGGAAAAGAAACATTCAATAACTTCATCAATATAAGCAGCAAACTACATCACCTTGTATGTACTCCTTATAAAAATATTCCAAAGCTGATTTCTGGATTTGTATGGTTCCTTTTTGGTATTGGGAAGCCTGAGAGCAGTGGATTGAAGGTGGATTCAAATTCTTGGTGTGTATTGAAACAGCGACAGTTCCAGCGTCAGGTATAAACTTTTCTAGTGCACATCACAAACTGAATAACCTCACAAATAACTCGTATCATATCAGAAGAACTCTATTTCATTTTGATATTGAACTATTAAAGAAAATTTCAACCTTCAGAGTAAAAGTGAGGTTGTGTATAATTTATTCGTTACCGTTTCTCATGATTGTCTTTGAAAATTTGTAGATTGACCATAGAGTAAGTTATTTATCGTAGGCTAGGTTAATATAAGTTCTCCTGAATAAAGGAAATAATTGTTTTTCGATACTTTCTCGTTTGTTTTCCACAATGATCTGCAACCGTACTTATAAACACTGAATAGATTGAAATTTGACATCTAGCAGTGGCTTAATTGCCTGAACCGGCTATCTGAGACGAGAGGCGTACCAACTGAGTTTAGTCGTGGTAAGAAAAGTGATAACAATTGACAGCAACGTGACGAGAGGACAGTGACGTTAGCCAGCAATTATTATTACATTGCAATATATTATACAGAGTGAAAATAATTTATCTATCATATCAATTTGAACCCAAGAAGGACAAAAATTATCAACAACTATTATTATTCAATTCTCATTATATTACAATTTGGCTCCCAACGAGTTGCAAAAAATATTTGTAATTTCTAATAATAAAATTACAATTCATATTAAATAACAATTGGTGCCCAACGCGGTGCAAAATATATATTTGTACTTTGTAATAATAATTGTAAAATATCAATCATCATTACATAACAATTTAGCGCCCAACGAGGTACGAAAATATTTATATTGAAATAATAATAAATTAAATTATAAATAACCAATCATCATATTATTACAATATATATAATCTTCTAGAAGTCTATTAGGTTGAACCAGTAATTCCTTCATCGTTAATCAGAAGCGCATAATTTTTATAAGGACTTCAACAGCAGAGTTCTTCAACTTGCTTACCTTCAGATATGAAGGATATATTTCACACATTCAAAAGAAAATTCAACAATTATCTGGTGAAAGGAGGATTCATTCTGTTAATTGTGTTCTTTCAAACCCAGTTTCATTTTGTTATTTTAATGTTCCTATTGTATTATATGTTGGTAATGAAGTTCAAGTACTCTGTAAATATATGGTGTATCATATTTGAACATATGACAATTCCCCTAATGTTTTACATTTCGAGTAATGAACTCATTATTATTGGCACGTATGCCCAAGGCTACAAATGGCCTACTGCGAAGAATTCTTGATAATAGTATTCTTGGCCATCTTCCGCAAAATCTCACGAATAATAGCACATAGAAGAGGACATGGCTTTTTCCTTATTCAAATTGCAAACTAGTTAGATTCCGATGAATATTAAGTATGTTATTCATGGAGTCAAAATAAACATTAGTCATTATTATTACGCTCAAGTCGTATGTCTACAGAGCGAGTCAGAAATGCTACTGTTAGTTTCAGCTTTTAATGAAATAAAAATTAAATGTTCAAAGAATTGACAATAATTTCATTCAGATAACTATTTATTAATCACTGATTCATAATGGAAACCTGAAATAATCACATAATCCTGTCACTATTTACAAGGCTACCTGAAAAAACTTTACCGTTAACAACTTTTTTATTGAATAAAATTTGATATTTCCTTTAGTGCTCTATTTGTTGCCATAATGGCTATTTATGTTATACAGAACTTAATTTTTTGGACGAGTCGCAGTTTTGGTCTAAGCAAGGCGAGTCCAATATTGTTCAATAATATACTAGTTACATACAAAGCTTTACGTTGACCTGCTGAAATTGTCTCATTGTTCCTAGCAAAAAAAGTTTTGTATATTTTTCTGTAAATTAAATACTTCAAAGAACAAAGCGGCAACAGCACTTGGGCCATACACGTCTCCGAAAACAAATATTGGGTGTTGCTAGGAGACATTGTAATTGTCAAAGATTGTAGAATACAAACGCCACTATCATAACAGTAGCGTGTTAGAGAGAATACTACAGAACAGAATTCAACAGGCCGAAATGCCAAGAGATTTTTTTGCCGAATAAATCGCGAATAGATTATAAAGAGGCTCACGAAGTATATCATAGACAGAGAACAATATGTTAGAATATTCCAATAACGATTTGGCGTCATATAAAAGCTTATCTTCATGAACCAAATATTCAATGTTTAGGTCAACAATTAATTTATTAGAAATAATTTCTCAGCGTTCTCCTTATTGAAAAAGAACCTTTTTTCTGGATGGCTGCAAGGCCAAAAATCTTACTTTGCTGAGTTTAACCGAAGCTGACAACAAATAATATTTGTTGTACAACGTAATATTTTTGAAACATTTTATGTTTTTGGTAGCACAATGAAATTTTTTATATTGCAGGTAATTTTGGTGAATGTGAACTAGCTTCACTTACTATTGCTGTATTGAAACGAAAAATGAAGAAAAAACTATTCGTCCCAAAACATATCATTTTTTCATTTCGAAGGGAAAAAACTGTCAGGTGTGGGGTTCAAACCTACCCTCCCTTTCGAGATCCAAAGCTTAAATCTAGCGCCTTACACATCTGATTTGTATTTAATTATTTATTGGGTATACATCCAGCAGGCCGAAGCCCAATTATAGGAGGACTTAATATTGATTACAACATGTGGTTGAAAAAGTTACAAGTGATGATACATTCACCCATGTAGGTTAGTAGTAGTTAGAATACAATATCTGGTTGAAAGTATTATACAGTGCTTCTCAAAAGTCCCCTCCCCCCCTCTTATTCTTGGAACGATTGTAAAATTTAGAAACTGAATTTTAAAGGTTGTAAACTTCCCTACTAGTGATTGTAGATGACGAAATCGTCAAAGATGACGTCACAAGGCCATTGTGACCAATAATTTCAAATGGAACCCTACGGCAACTACCTCTTTTAAAAGGTATCGAAAAAACCTATTCGATGATACTAATTTTGTTTGTGTTTATGGCAATTTTAATGGCTCATTAGTAAACATTAAAATTTAAATTCCATTCAGTATGATATTAATTACAATTCAAGAATCAGTATCTACTTAAAGAAATCGCTCGAAGTGACCTCCATTTACTTCCTGACAGTGAAATATCCTATTTTTAAACTCTTCTCGTACTTTTGCAAATGTGTCTGCGGAAACAGCCTCATATTCTGCAACAATACGTTGTTTTTAAACGTCAATATTGTCAGGTTCAGTGGCGTGAACCTTCGATTTAAGGTACCCCCACAGATAAAAAATCCAAAGGTGTGAGGTCCGGTGATCGAGCTGGCGATTCCGTTGAACCTCGTCGTCCAATCCATCTACCACGATACTCCTCATCCAAATACCGTCTTACTGCACCGTAATAGTGTGGAGGAGCACCATCCTGTTGGAATGTTATTTCCAAATTGCCGAATTCATCTGGATTATCTTCCAAAATTTCAAGGATTAACGGTTCTATTGCGTTTTGCAACAGCTCCAGATAAACATCACCAGTTGAATTGGTATTTAAAAAAAAAGACCCAACGATGTGGTTTCCCAGGATACCTGCCCAAATATTCACCTACTGGGGAAATTGGGTATGTGTTTCACGAAACAGGTGAGGGTTTGCGTAACTCCAATACCTCACATTCCGTGTATTTACATTTCCATTTAGATAGAAAGTACTTTCGTCACTGAAACAAATTGTTTTGACATAGTCTGGGTGTTGGTTAATTTTAGTTTCCATGTTTTCACAAAATTCTAGTCTTCGGTCTGGGTCGTTGTCTATATGGATCTGTATGGATGAAATTTGTTTTTTTTTTTCAACACCCTGTGTACTGTACTTCGACTGATTTCACGGGTAGATACAACGTGAGTTGTTGAAGAAATAGGATTAACTATTACTTCTGCCAGTATATCAATTTTTTTCTCATCAGAAAGTTGTGGTCTGCCAGATCGTTTCGCATCATTGATACTACCCGTTGTTTCAAACTTACGAAGAAGCTCCCTTAAATAAGTCCTCCAAACGGGGCGATCGGGAAACCTCTCATTAAAAATGCGTTCTGCTGCATGAATATTTTGTCCAGTTTCACCAAGAATTAGGATCGCTGCTACTTCATCTCCCAAAGCACGTACCATTTCGCTCCTTGAAGCACTCAAACGTTCGGCTCACAACAGTTTAACAAATAATTAAAATGTACAAAAATATTAAAAGTACCAAAAGCTGCTAAAACGTTAAACGTTCGATCAACACTACACAAATTATTAAATGTACAAAAACTTGGACAATTACAAAAACGTCGAATTAGGGAGACTAACAAAATCGTCAGCTTATTTGACAACTATCCAGAGGCGGAGCTTGAATTTGGAATTTTAGTAATAACTGATTTAATTCATCACAGCTTTGCGTTTTTTGAAAGCGAGTTGCCAAAACTGCCATAAACACAAAAAAATTAGTATCATTGAATAGGTTTTTTCGATACCTTTTAAAAGAGGTGTCGCCTGCAGTAGGGTTCCATTCAAAATTATTGGTCACAATGGCCTTGTGACGTCATTTTTGACGATTTCGTCATCTATCATCACTAGTAGGGAAGTTTAAAAAAAGTTGAAAATACTTGAGAAAAAAGTTGAAAATACTTGAGAAAAAAAGTTGAGAAAAAAGTTGAGAAAAAAAAACCAAGTTTGAAATGAAAAACAAAGAGGGGAAACCGTCAGAGGTATCTCTCTCTCTCACACCCACACACGGTATACGTGGCTCACGTCACGTACACCGTTTGTGAAATAAAAGTCAGGTTAGACTCTCTATTCATTTATTTTGATATTACATGACGATTCCAAGCTTCTTTTATAGGAATAGGAATTTTGCCAAAGCAAAAACATTATGTTGATAACAAACATGAGAGTACAAAATCTTATATATTTCATGTTCCAGGGTGGTAGTATTGGTGGGTGGTGCGGCGTTGGTGACGTCATCGCTACTCTGCCGTTGGAAGCCTTCTCATGGCATCACTGTACATGTAGAATCATTCATTTCAAACTTGAGCTGATATTTCTCGATTATGGTGTTGTTGTTATCATCCTCGAGGTGGGGTGGCAGGTCTGTGGTGAAGAATAACCTTCGAAGTCCTGCTGTTCGATTCATTGGAATCCAAGACTGATTGCCATCTTTGGAAGAAACCGCTACTCCTCGTACATCATCATCATACGGTATGTCTACGTATAAGATGGTGTTCAGAATCAAAGTCACTAGTATCATTTGAATCATATTTCGATGTTGATGGTTGTGTCGTGCAGAGATTCAACTTTTTCAATTTTCTTGTGACGTTTCGTTTCTCTTCATAAAACTGTAACTCTTCGTTCAGAGCTCTGACTTTTCGATGAAACTGTTCCAATTTCCGTGTATACTCCTCTGTCATCGACAACATAACCTCAACTGACGTCATTTCAACAAAAAACTCCAATATATACTTGTTTCGTTCTTCTCCTCCTCCTCTAAACACTCCTCAAACTTTAATATTCAGTTCCCAAATTTCACTTGTTTATGTATAATCGTTCCAAAAATAAGAGGGGGGGAGGGGACTTTCGAGAAGCACTGTATATAATAATAATACGTTCAACGCTTAGTCCGAATAATGGTACGTTCATAGGTTAGTCAGAAAGTAAATTGGAAACGGTTTGTCCGAATTGATTCTGAGTGAGGAAGAAAATGTCGACTGTCGCAAGTTTATTACAATTTCTGCACATTGAGTTTATTGGAGAATGTTGTGTATTTGGGACGTTGAGATGGAAGATATTTTGATACCGGGAGGCTAGTCGAGGTATGTTGAAATCGATTAGTGCAAGTAGTGTCGAATGATCTAAGGAATTGTGTATAAGCTGGTATATAAATATTAGATCCCCGATATCTCTTCTCTTTCAGTGATTTGAAGTTGAATTCGTTCAGAGGCAGTTCATAACTATAATTCCTTTCAGCGTAGCGCCTTTGTACCATCTTGATTGCTGAGATTGTTTGTTGGTGATACGGACCAACGTATTATACAACAGACAGAGTGCAACCAGAGAGTTGAATTCACTACGAGTTCGAATCAGGAAACCCCGTGATTCCATAGCTTTTGAGATTATTGTTTCGTAGTGATAAGTGAAAGTTCGTTCATGGTCGTAAACGACACCCAAGTCCTTATGTTGTGTGACTCTTGATAGTGACTCTTCGCTGGGCAAATAATTGTACAAGAGTGGGATCTTTTTTCGTGTATATGTCATTACACTTGCTATTATTTAACGACAGTTTATTCATTGAACACCAGTTTTCTGAAGAATTCAGATAATTTTGTATTGACATACAGAAGGGTTTCAGATTTGACTTCCGTGCATATACCATTCACGAATAAAAGAAATAATAGTGGTCCCAAATTTGATACTTGCAGCACACCCGATGTCGCAACAAACTCTGAGGATTTTACTCCTTCATATTCGACGAACAATTTACGGTCTAACAAATATGTTTTCAACATTTCAATGAGGTTTGCAGAAAAGCCAAAAGACATCAGTTTTTGTAATTGTGCGACATGCGGTTGAATGCCTTGCTAAAATCTGTGTAGATCACATCTACTTGCGATTTTGAGTCGAGGGCGTCTGAGACATATTCAGTAAATATGCAAAGGTTTGTCGATGTACTACGGCCTTTAATGACACCATATTGAGTTTCGGAGATAAGATGCCGAGTGTGGACAACCATCAAGTCTGCCACAAGGTTTTCGATTTCGAAAGGGCAGAAAATCAGAGGCCTATAGTTTGTAATTTCGGTGGGTTTTCCAGGTTTAAAAACGGGGCATATGCGTGAATATTTCCAAATATTGGGGAAGGTTCCACTTTTGACGATGAGCTTGAGGATAGCAACGAGAGGTTCTATCAATTTGTCGATACATTATTTGAGTACTTTGGGTGGAATGTTGTCAGGTCCAGATGTCTACTTGCTTCTGAACTTCCTGCACGCATTGATGATTTGTTATTATTGGTATGTGTAGGTAATTACTTGTACTCGTGGTGCTACTTGCCGAGGCATCGCTTACAATATCGGAGTCCTCCTTATTGTAAACACTTCTGAAGTGGGTTGCAAAGGAGTCAGTAATTTGCTGTGGATCAGCGATCTCTTTCCCTTTATAGTTCATTTTACCAGGAATGCAAGATTATTTATTTTTCAGATCAATGTAGTTCCAGAAGTTCTGCAGATTACATTTGGTACTTCTTCCCGAAATGTCGATTGGAGTGTGAAATGTCTATTTCAGTTTTTAAAATATTTCCTTAGATTTTTGAAAGTTGAGTTTATTTTTTCGATAGATTTTTATGTAGTGATTTTTTGATTTTATTTTGTATGTTATGCTTTGGGTGAACTAAATAGAATATTAAAAAAAAAATCGTGTTGATAAAGGTACACATTATTTTATCAACTTTATCAATGATGTGCTGGAAAGCTCGCTAGCAATGTTGACACCTGAACATGACTCTATTATAATCCAGTTGAATTCGGTAAGCAGTCGATTGAGTTTCTACCAGTAAATTTTTTTTGAAATTCAAGCGATCAATAAGGGAGGATAAATTATTGCTAACATAGTGTATGTCTTGAAATTCAATTAGTAAGGTTGGGTGGTGGTGATCCAGGGGTGCTAACGGGTAACTTTCACATGTCACCACGCAATCATTTACTAATGGAGAAATCACCAGATCTAGTATTCTATCATAACTATTTACATTTCTATCCAGTTGAATATGGCCTGTGAAGGATGAGAAGTGATCAAGATGGGCCACTAGATTTGTTAATGTCATCGTAATCATTTTTCGATTCTGGAATATCAAAGTCCCCTATTATCATGGTGCGGTTAATGCCTTGAAAGTTTCCAAAAAATTCTAGTAGTACTTCATACTGGAGTTTGGTGGTATATAAACTAGTATTATGAAATATGAGGTGTTGTCTTTGAGATATATTTTCATACAAACCAGATCGATTTTTTCTACCGGAGATTCCAACTTGTGATATTCTGAGTGGGTGGTATTCATATTAACAGCCAATAAAACGCCGCCACCATGGCCATTTGTTTCATCTATTCGATATACAATATAGTTTTCTGGGACGAGTTCACTATCAAGAACACTTTCCTTCGGCGATATTTCCGAGATAGCTAGTACACTGTAGTTGTTAGCGACGACATTTTTGTAAAAAGTATGAGTTTTGGTATTGAATCTTCTGCAATTACTTGTGATCTGCTGGATGAATTTAGGCGATTTTTGAAATGATTACTGGAAGGTTGTTCTTGTAACCAGGTTAGATTCTCCTTGCATCCTGCAGTTCTCCAGATCCTTGCGAAGGTTCAAGAAATACTCCCGCTGAGAAATGCTTTGGTCTTGCCTGAAGTAGACATTTTTGAACATCTAAGTAGGTACTGACTGGAGTTTTTTTATCATTTCTCAGTGGAAAGATACGTTATTTTTATCGGGGAAGACGATCTTGATCGGTCAACATTTCGTTGTATTGATGTCTGCTTTGCCCAGTCAATGGATTTTCACACCGTTCATACTGAACGAAGGAATAATGAATCATGACAAAACATGATTCATATTTTCCAACAAATCAATACCTGATCTTAAAAGTAATTCCAAACTCTTATTCCATTGGTATGGCTACTTTTTCCGAAAAAAGGACACTTAATCATTTTTCTTATGATTGCTATGAGTACTAACATTTTTAAAACACTCCATTCTGTTACTAGATTGGCCAGGTTTTTTGCAGCCAGCTCTTAGCCTACATATACATATATAGACATAACGAATTGATATGGAAAGAAATGGTTCGAAATCTCGAAGACGAAAAGTTATTTTAAAAAGTCGAATAACGCATACGAAACAGTTTCCAGATGTGGTTGAGGAAAAAATACATCAAATAACCTGTCAGGAGATAAAAATAGAACTAATAAAAAATATTCTTCATGGAGTCAAAACTCTCAGCACTTATGAAAAGTGTTTGCGTGTGGAAGTAATTTTTTCAGATAATACAGACATAAAAATCTCAAATTTATGCCGCTATAAAAATCGAGAACATGTGGATAACTTCCGCTAAAGGGTCATTAATTACTCCGCGAACAAAGAAAATTCCAAAAATTAAGCCCAGCTGAGTGAAAATAACGATCTTTATGTGTTTTAACCCTATATATATACAGCTAATAAACATATCATAGGACGTAATCAATTGAGGAACCCCGACCCCAGAATTCAACAGTATAAGTTGAAATATAAAATCTCTCATTACTACCCTCTAATAGCCAAGCACCAAGAAACATATAAAATGACAGACATTTATTAATTCTCTCCCATTCTCGCAACGAAGCTCAGTCACCTACGTCAGTCTGACGATTGAGTATGTAGGTAGATTAAAATTCAGTTAACATAGAAATAATCAAAATGGTTACTTAACAGTGTTAGAAATTTATCGAAACGAAAAAATTTTTAATCTAGAAGCAAGTGCGCGTTAGAGAACAGTCGGTATTTAATTACTAAAAATAATAATTGAAATTGTGTGTGTGAACCATCAACTTCAACAGAGAAAGGATGGTGAGCTGTATTTTGTGTTTTTGTGTTAATTTGACCTACCAGATCTCCTTCAACTATTATTTAATTCGATGGCATTATTCGATTTTTTTTACGAAATCTCTATTTAAAGTGAACATGTTTTATATGAAATTTTAATTTACCTATTTGAGAATGGCATTTCGTTAGTTTTTTCAAAACATAAATTAAATTAGCCTTGACTTTTGAACTACTCTGTGAAATCTCCAGTTATCTGTATTATGAATAAAAAACTAGGCTTCTATCACGGCGAAATACATTCCGCAAGATTTTGATTTATTGTATTGCGAATCTATACCTAGAAATATTCACAGTTTATTATTGAATCAAATTGATTTTATATCTTCGAAGACTTGCCAAAGTTTATGAATCATTCATCCAGTTCGTTGAATGATACTTGCTCATTGAAACAATATTATCTTTTTTCATTATTTTATTTCCTCAATTAATAGAGTTTTAGATATTTTGTTCCAGAGTAAGTATAAAGAATTGGACTTTTATAAATTGTAAAACTTTCTTACAGTTGTATGGAATGATACTTGTTCATTCACCATAGTTTTCTCAATTGTCTTAGATTGGTAGTTAATAAAATATTTGATATTATATACAGTGTGATTGGAAAAGCTTAATTTGTTTTGTAATTGGTTTAAATAGATCATTTTATCTGGAAAAATTCATCTCAAAGTCATTTTGAAATTGTTAGATTCTTGAAATCTCAGTTCCTTTAAACAGGGGCTTTAGAAAATTGTTAAAACTTATTCTCAGTTGTAAAACAATCATTATCCAGATTTGATTAAATTTTTGGCACATGTATTTGGAAGTACTTAATTTGTATTGATTAGAATGTCATACCATACAGTGGGTATTTGTTGTAATGAAGTAATGTTTTTATTAATATAGTTTGTTTGATTTTATAGGTGATTCAATGATTTGCATTGTATTGGCGATGTACATAATTCGAACGATTCCAGCTTTCTAAAAATTTATAACATCTATATATTGGGAGGACGATATTTATCTGCTGCTCGATAAAAATCGCAAGTGAGTTTTTATAAATTATTCACAGCCAGTATAGCCCTTCATGAACTTGGTGACAACATCTCAACTAAGTAAAATAACGTATGCAGGGCCGGTTCGTGATAATGGCTATTCAGGTGTGGGGTTTTTAAATAAACAACACCCTGTACCGGTACGTGATATGAGTTCATAATTGAATATTCAGAAAGAAGAGACATTTTTATTTAGAAAGTATCACGAAGGGCATTTTTCCATCGAGTTCGGAGACGAGATGGAGAAATTAGTAACAAAATGATCGGCAACTTCTTTCGATTTCTTGATGCATTAGGTTTCATAGATACTGACCCTGAAATTTCCTACTTGGATACGACACTGTCGATTTTTATCCGATGAATTAACCGAAACAAATCAGATGCAACCGCGTTATTTTTACAATGTCATTCCCAGTCATTTTCAAAGAACCTCCGATACTTTCCACTACAGTTTCCCATTTCCTGTTACATTTCCATAATTATCGTGGTGGGCCACGAAACCTTGCAGTAGAACACACCTCCACATACTGTTTACACATTGCGTGTCAGAACAAATACAATTGCGACCTCCGAATCTAGACAAGGTTATCTCGGAAACCAATATCATCAGTGAATTTAAATGAATACGGAATGAATCGATCACCTACCCTTGAATTATAACACCACCCGAGAATCATATCCCTACCTACCTATATTGCCATTATGTAATATAAATGAAAATGTTTTTTTTTTCTATGAGTTGATTGTACTCCAACCAGCATCAATTTGAGCATTTAGGTACTGGCTGGAGCAAGGGATAAATAAAAAAAATTACACCAAATTGAGAAACAAATAAGTACCAGTCCGTAGTGAAAATGCAAATCGTGTTTTTGTGCATTATCATATCACTGATAGTGGATAGTGAAGCATTTAATAATTGTGAGTACATTTTCAGCTATGCTTTTTTTCATTGGTTCACCTTTCGGGGGTAAAATAATGATTTAGAACAAGAAATGAAATCGCCCACGATAAGGCAAACGTACTCGTGTAAATCTTTTTTGTACACGCTCCACAAAATGCCTTCTTTGGATACTGAAAAGACTCCGCAAAATATATCTTTAGCGTAATAAACTATAGATTATTTGGAATTTTGTAGTGACAGCACACATTTTCTTCGAAACATTCTTTTGGAATACTTATTTCAGGAACAATAAACACTAATATTGCAAGTATTCGACAAAAGTGTCATTGATAAACAATCGCTTGCTACATTTTTGCACAGCTTCCTTACACTACCGTATGGATGGTTATTGATATATATATATATATATATATATATATATATATATATATAATGCATGAATTCTCCTGACATACCAGCGATTCTGAAGGAGTAATTATGAAAATCGAAAAATGTATTTATGCTTGCATGTGTATGTCCGATCTTTGCAGGAATTTGCAGGTAAATCAATGGACATTTGGTGTATTAAATTGTAAATTTTGTTGGGGTAAGGTCTAGTAACTGAAACCACTATTGATTCTTTGCCGACGTTTCAACTTTTATAAAGTGAGCTTCAGGGCACTACAATTAAAATGGGTATATAAATTATATAAAAACCTTTTAACACAAAATTAAACCGACGAAATACGGAACTGAAAAGTAACAAATAAAATAAACCATCTTAGTTTCAATAACTGAGCTCCTAAATTAATGTCAGTAACTAATTTTGAGTCGGCGCCAAACAAACAAGCAAATGAATTAGGTAAGGCGTAAAATGATGACATCGAGTTGCGCGGTGACATTCTGATAATTTTTTTGAAGTAATTTACTGATCTTCGTTGATTGTTCGTTTGGCGCCTACTCAAAATCAGTTACTTACATTAGTTTAGGAGCTCAGTTATTGAGACTAAGAAGGTTCATTTGATTTTTATACTTTTCAGTTCCGTATTTCGTCGGTTCAATTTTTTGTTAAAAAGTTTTTATTTTTCAATTTTTTTATTATATTTACTAATTACTACCACTTGTTTTTTGATTATTTCCAAAATACTTACTTACCCACCTTACTTCAACTATAACCAGTCAAATAATATGATTATATACTTTTACTATTTGTTGCAATATAAATTATTTTTGTTGTTCTGGTAAGTTTATTTCACTACTTTGTATATCATTCCATCCTCTAATAGAATATAATGATTGTGACGGATATAGGAGAACAAAAATAATGACAGTAGCGATCTGTCATTGTCAACTACATATGTGCCAATGTTCACAAGTGAAAAATCAATCATCCCCTATTTTTCTACCCGTAAGGGTGGATATTTCTATTCCAAATCTAAATGTGATCAACTATGAGGTTATACCCTATCTAATAAAGGAAGAATCATCCAAATCGAAGAACCCAGTACAAAGTTATGCCTGATAGAATCGGTTAACGGACCCGAATTCAGAGGGTGAGTGATCAATATCCTTCATTTTGCTACCCTTGGGGGTGGATTTCATCTTTTATATTCGAATGGGACTAACTTCGAAGTACACCCTATCGACTGAAAAAAGGACTATCGGAATCGGACGTCTCAGTGAAAAGTTATGCGTAGTCATATATAAAAAAAAATATATACGCGTCGACTAGAGAACTTCCTCCTTTTTGGTTTCGTCGGTTAAAAAATAAAATATTGACCGATTAAAATGGTAATAACAAATAAAATACATATTCGATGACAAAAAGAGTGGAAATAAAATACACAGATTGAAAAATATGAATGAATTTACTTACATACACACATGTATGAAAGGGGCCTGACTATTTGTATAGTACACAATATGAAGAAAACAGCAGGATTTAATACTAACATAAACACTAGCTTTCCTTGTCGAAAAAATAATACTGGAGATTTTTTTGTTTCTGTTTGTGCAGATTGTGAATGAATTTGGAAAGACATTCCTCGCTTTTTCCTAAATCAATGATTTCTTTATGGTTTTTCCCGCTCGATACGGTATATGAGATCCATAGGCGTCCAAAATATCTTAGTTTATTGAGTATGGGGAATCACCAACTGTGGTACTTTCAGTTGATTTATTAAATGAACATAGGCGTTGTGCAAAAATTGGGTGTCTAATTTCTTATTGGTGTTGCTTTTGAATTTTTTTATATCAATCATCTCTTTTTTGCTATGCCCATTTAATAATCCAACTGAAAGTACCACATTGAGTGATTTCCCATACTCAATAAACTGAGATATTTTGGACGCCTATGGATTTCATATACCTTATCGAGGGGGAAAAACCATAATTATATAATGAAAAGGTAAGAAACAAAAGAATATCCACTTATCAATTATGTAAATGTCCCTATTAATTTAAATTTTTCATTATTTCTTCGACAATGAATCCTAGTGTTTATGTGAGTATAAAATCCTGTTGTTTTCTTCATATTATGTACTACAAATTAGTCAGGGCCCTCTCATACATGGGTGTATGTATATATGTGTATGTATATTAATTTATATTTTTCAATCTATGTATTCTATTTTCACTCTTTTTGTCACTGTTTATGTATCTATATTTGTTTTCATCATTTTAATCGGCCAACATTTTATTTTTATATAATTTATATTCCCATATCAATTGTAGTACCCTGAAGATGACTTCATGAAAGTCGAAACGTCGGCAAAGAATCAATAATGGTTTCAGTTATTAGACCTTACCCCAACAAAATTTACAATTTACTGTAATCAGGTCACAAAACTTCCAGAAAAAAATTGGTGTATTGTTTCTTTTCACGAATTTTCCAGACCCTCTGTTCCATTTTTTGATTTCAAACTTGAGAATAATAGACTTAAATTGGATGAAAAACCTCTTTTTTCTAAAATGCTTATAAGCATTCCTTGAAAATTTAACATTGTCGTTATTATATGATGAACAATATTTCACGACTAGTGTATAAATGTTTGTTCTGTAATATGGTTGAATTTTCGAGGCATTCAGATTCAAACAGAGAAGTACTCCATAAACGTATGCTGATGCCAGAATGTTTCAATAGTATGATCTTCGAGAAATGGTTCACATCAATGTAGGGCTGCAACCGCTCAATTTTTAAATACAGGGTAAAAATTTCAGGAAACAAACAGAAAGGCAACTGCTTTTTACTAAATGAATATTATTTCCATAACTGCACTTTATGTCTACATCATAACCAACAAGTTTCCACCTCCTGCAAGCAACCCTCCTAATTTATTGACTACGTACCCTTTGAAGAGGTATTACACTATTTCTCAACTCCTCATCAGTATTAATGGAGTTGTTGTAAGCCATTGTCTTGAGATGCCTGGGTGAAAGTATCCAAACATTTATCTTTTTTTTTTTTTAGATAATGCTTTTTTTATTCAATTAATATACAAAAGTCTACAATACAAAAAAAAATCTTAACCTTTACCACATATTTCAGACTATAAAGAATAACAATTTCAGCAGATGTATACATGCATATATCCATTTATATCCATACACATGTACATAGAAAATGTAAATCAAAAACAATTCAGATATTCAATTAAAACTATTTAAAACTAGCGAACATATCACAATAAATCTGTTCTCGAAACAATGAAGATTCTAGACAAATATATGACATATAGTCAATATTTTTGTAAAGCATTGTTCCTAATCACCAATAATAGCTGGTACCAGAACATATATATTTTAAATTTAATGGCTTTTAACATATCGCATCACCTCCGCTTTGAACGAGAAGTAACTATCTTCATTTTTTATGGAGTTTGGCAGAAAGTTAAATGATTGGAGACATTTAGAGAAGGGATTATTTAAAGCAATGTTCGTTCTCACCTGGGGTAGATAAATTTGGTTTTGACTTCTAGTTTCATACGAATGTATCTCATTAACTATATTCATGTTTGTATTGCATTTCTGTTGATTTTTTGTTATTTTATAAATACATTTACATTGTTCTATTTGTAGAATTTTTTTCAGCGGCAAAATTTCAGTTTGATGGTAGATTAACTCTGTATTAGTTCTGAAATCATAGCCAAATAGAGTTTTTACCACCTTATTTTGTGAAATTTGGATTTTTTTGAATAATGTTTGAGAACATACCCCCCAATTTGTTATCAGATAAACGAATATAGAAAGAAAATAAGCGTTATATATCATAATTTTATTTGGTACATTTAAGTATCTCTGGCATCTATAAAGTGCTCCAATCATTGGTACAATTTTTTTTGTCATGTGCTCTGCGTATTTGTTCCAATTTAAGTTGTCATCAATTTCCAATCCCAGATATTTGGTATGATCGACCTTTTGAATTACCTGATCTCCAATTCTGATATCTGGGTCTCGACTTTGTTTATTTTTATTTTTGAAGAGCATATACACTGTTTTTTTTACATTTATTTGTAACTTATTTGCCAGGAGCCATTTAGCATATAGTTCTAGATCACTATTTACCAGTTCACCCAGGTGGTATCATCTGCGAATATGTAATAGCGAGCTTTAAGATTTGCTTTTTTGAGATTTAGGGTGTGTAACGAGTATAACAGTGGTCCAAGGACTGACCCTTGTGGGACTCCGCAGTTTATATACGCGATTTCACTACTTTATTTAGAGATACATATTGTTGCCGATTCTTTAAATGCGATTTTAATATACTTGCACTTTTTCCTCTTATACCTAAATGGTTCAATTTATCGACTAGCATTTCATGATCCACTACATCGAATGCCTTTTGTAAATCAATAAATATTGTTAGGACAAATTTTTTATCATCCATGTTAGTTATGACATGGTTTAGAAAGTCTATTGTATCACTTTGGGTGTTCGATTGTTTCTGAAAACCATATTGATACTTGTCTAATTCAACATATCTAGTAAGGAAGTTCATGATACGGTTTTTAAAGATAATTTCCACAAGTTTTGAAAGTGCACATACTACGGTAATGGGGCGATAATTTTCTGAATTATTTTTTGGTCCTGATTTATGGATAGGGGTAACCTTACCCATTTTTAGCTCCTTCGGAAACTCCCCTGTTTCAAACATTTTATTGACCAAGTCGACTACGACTGGTATTATTGTCTCCTGCACTATTAATAAATCTTTTACAGAAATTGTATCATTACATGGAGCAGAATTCTTATTAATTCCATCCAAAACTTCTCTTACTTCTTTTATGTTAGTATCATTTAGGTACAAAGAGTTTTTTATATTAATTTCATCGAAATAATGTGAAGGTGGGTTACTTATGAGTTTTGCATTGATTTTATTGACTATTGATTGACCTATATCACAGAAATATTCGTTAAATTTATTTACAATTTCTAATTTATCAGTTATTAATGTTTTATCTACCTCTATTGCATCCACACTAATTTGCTTGTTTTCATGTTTTATTAGATTATTTATGAAATTCCATTGTTTCTTTGGATTTCCATCAGTATCATTCCATCTTTTTCTGAACAAATTAGTTCTTAGTTTTCTTTTTTCATTTTCAACTTGTTTTTTTTATTTCTGAAGTCCCATAAGATTCGTTGATCTTGAGGGAATTTTTTCATTAGTTTGTATAATTGGTCTCTTCTTTTTAATAGTTCTAAGAACTGGGGGGTTATCCAATCATTATTTTCCCTAATTTTAATTTTAATTGTTTTTGTAGCCTTATTTTTTGCTTCTTGTATAAGTTGGATCAATGTTTCGAATGTATCGACCGGCAGAAGTTTCAAAAGATTTTTCAAATTTTCCTCATATTTTGAGTTATCTAGTTTCTTAAATGTTTTTTGAACTTTACAATTATTATAGTTTTTTGTTTTTGAATACAATTCTATTTCTAATAGATTATGATCGGAAATTGTGCTATATTCAATGTTTATTTTACACTCTCCAATATTACTTGTTGCTAAAACATGATCAATGATGGTATGAGAGTGTTGTGTAATTCTGGTTGCATATTCCGTGCCTATATTGTTTTGGATTTCAAACCCATTCAATATAACACAATTTTTATTATCTAGGTATGTGAATCTAGATGGCTTACAAAAATCATTGAATCAAATAAATGCCATGAAACATTTATGTTTCAATATGTTGAAATGCGAAATATGTCGAAAATAACAGTTTATTTGGTTTCAAACCTACCATTTATTTGTTCCAAAGAGATATTCATATTGAGTCCAATTGATTCGAATCAACAGTCAAATCACATTAAATGTTTTTTTTTCCAGAATTCACATTACTAGCTTATGCCCGCGGCTTTTCTCTCGTGGATTTCGAGAGGTTTATACTTTTTCATTCGATGCAAGAAATATGCGGAATAAAATTTTGACAAATATGGCACCATGCTAACATTTCCCATTCCTCAACGTGAATTAATTGGAGATAATCCATATAAGTGCAGATGAAATTTCAAGAAAACTTCCTCCCGCAATGTATCCATTTTACAAATAACTACACTTGGATGAAGACTGTTATCATAATTATCATTGTAATGGAATGCACCAAGATTCAAATCAGCGTGCAGTATTCGTCTGTATCGAGCAGTTCGTATTCGAACGGTTTCCGGTCTAGCTTCTCGTTGCTCGACTGTTTCAGACTTACAGGCTTGAGCAATGCGTACTCGAATGGTGTCCAGTCTTGCTTCCTGTTGCTCGACTATTTCTGAAGCTCGTGATGCCTTTTCCTTCCGTGCTTGAGGTGTATATCGATCAATAGCTTTGTCGTTTGGGTGGCATAATTCATTTGACAACGAATATAATGCTTTGTGATGAGTATTACAAAATAACTTAGAAAATGCAGAAAAAAAAGTGTGATATTTATTATCTAATGTCGACCAGCAATTGAAATTTCACAATCAACATCACTTGTAATGTCACATACGAACTTGAATGTCGTGAAAACCGCCACAAAACTATATGAAATAAACTGATCTGTTGAAATAAATCGCGCGCTATCTTTTGTAAAATGGTTGTCCTAAGTTCCACCAAAGTTTCCTAGCAGGATGATTGGTATAGGAACGCATACGGGACAAATAAAAAACATTCATTTATATACAGTGTCCGGCAGAATTTTGGCAACAAATGGGAAACAAGTTTATTTCAAATTTCTCAGAAAATTTTATTCTACATAAAAGTTTTTGCTTCTGCTCAAACTTGGATTGCACCATCCAAATTACATTTATCTTCATTCGAATACGTGGGAGGTAGAATAATTTGAAAGTAGCTCAGGAGTAAAGTACCTTTATTTTTCAAAATACACCTAAAGGGTATTTGAATAAATTACTTACAATTTGGAGAATATTTCAAATTCAGAATTACAGCCTCCTATTCCAAAAACAAGTTTTTACTGTTTTTTTCCATTTTTTACTCACCACCCTATGTATTATGAGAATTTGTGATGTCATAGAACACTTATCATTGAATATCACCTGAATGACCATATGAAGTTAAGTTCCGTCAACTATCAACTAGAAAATTGCATTAATCGAACTTGGTGCCGACAAAATCTCATTTTCTGTTGTCGTTAAGAAAAAAAAGAAATTTGATGACATCTACAATTCAAAATCAATTGAAAGCAATCGAACTGTGTTTCAACCAACGTCAAAAGACAGGTCGTACCAATGAATAGTAGTACTCTAGAGTGAACGGATTTATTTCCCACAGGCGAATATTCCTGATAGTTAATAACAATGTGAGCATTAACAATGTAATAATTATATTTCTGGATATACGCCAAAAGTACTAGGCATGAGGAAGTAGTAAACGGCGCAGACAAAGATTCCACTAAGGAAAATTAATTATTTGGATTACAGTTTTCATACAAGGTCTGTTCGAAAGTATTCACTGGTGCTATAAAATACATGTTGATGTAGAAGTTGTTTCAGTTCAGTTTTGAATTTCTATTGGAGATTAACTTTAGTCTTTCGAGAAGATGATTGTATAATTTCACTCCAGTATACATAGTGGTATAGTTGTAATGTGGTAGTATAATCTCTTGTTTTCTCGTTGGATATGTGTGTATATCAGCCGAGCGTAGCAGGTATGCCGTTTTTTGTGTATTAGAAGAGATACTTTGAATATGTACAAATTTGTTAGGGTGAATATTCTATGTTCTTTGAATGCATGTCCACAGGAGTCTCTATATTTCAGATCAAAAATAGCTTTTTTGTATTATGAATGTGCTGGGTGAGTTTACTGCTGTAACGAAACTTGTCAAGGAAGTGGAGGCCACATTTTTCAACACAATGAAACACAATTGGGCAAAAAAATAGTTTCTAACAATTCCTCGGGTGAGTTCGAAGATGAGCCAAATCGGTCCAGTTGTTTCAAAATGACGGCTGTTGAAAGATTGAAAAAAATCTCAATTTTCCTTTTCTACCAATATTGGCAAACTATAGGTCTTTTGATAGAGCTTAATGATGTATGTATCTGTCATACAATTCTTAGAACTGTATGAGAATGGAATTTTCTCATCTTTCAATATAACAAACAAAAGGGTTAACAAAGCTCCATATTCCAGCAAAAAAAAAACAGATTTCCTGAAACTATGGAAAAAAACTACCTCACGGAATAAAATCAAAAGGGCGCAAAGGATGCAATTAATTGAAGTGAAGGCTTCCGAAAAAGACGAAACAAACCAATGACTAAGTGCATCAAGTAATGAAAATACCATATAATCCTCTCAAGTTGATAACCAGCAGAACATATACAGTTACAATGGCTTCTGAAAATTATAATCGGGGCCAGTGTCCGCTTTGCCGAATATAGCTTCAGTAGGCAAGCGGCACTCCTCCGAAATGTAACCCACAAATTATATTGAAAAATATAAACGCCAGTGATAACTTCGAATAAGAAGAAAGCGTGGAATAGGGAAGTATCGAAAATTCAAACTTTGTTGGCACTTTGATGGAATGAAATCATAAATATACTCTCTTATACCAAAAAAAAACAAATGGTTATCCCATAAAAGCTGAATAACAAAAGTATTGAAAAGGGAAACATTCTCAATTGAATATGATAGAAAATTTTTCTGTGAATTGAAAAATCCACGATGATTCCACATCTGATTTTATGAACATCCTGTTTATATTTTCAACAAATCAACAAAAGTACTATTGTGTTCTTATCCCTTCAAAAAGTCTAGCTACCGTAGAATGAGTCGTATGAGCTTAATGTTCATTATTTTTTATTTTCGATTCTATTCAAAATTTTCGGGGTCGGAGATTTTTTTTTTGTCAAAATTCAAAAATAAATTAGAAATAAATTACTAATCTAGTCATTTAACATCATACAGGAAGCTGAAAAAAAATAATGGAAAAGAAAACAAAACAGCTTTTATTAGTTGTAAACATATAAAACAGAACTAAAAAGTTAAAAATAAAAACTATAAAAAAAAATTAACAAATGCACTAAAAACGAAAACAAAATTTCTTTCATTGTTTGATCTAGGTTATTCTGTGAGTAACAGACTCAAAAGCTTGCCGTGAATACAAAATAGGTGATCTTGTGCGGCAAGAATTTTGAATCTGTTACTCATAGAATAACCTAGATCAAACAATGAAAGAAATTATTTTCCTTTTTAGTGCATTTGTATAAATAAAACCCTGCCTTCAATTTTTTTTAATTTTTTCTCCAAGATGTACAGACAAATTTAAAAATCGCTGATAATAACCATTCATGAGAATTATTTTTTTTACCCAGTATGCTCCCTTTCATTTTTCAATCTTCTCGCCGAGTGGATTTCAAAGTTAAATATCAGATATTAGTTTTTCAAGTAATATTGGGATTGAAACCCAAATGAGGATTGTATATCCTCGTGTGCTGGCAATTCTTCTTTATTTTGATTTGAGTCAGATTACATAGAAATAGAGAGATTTGATGATAATATTTCCCGAATCACATTTGAAACTGGATAAAATTACCAGAATTCATGTTATATTTTAAATTTTCAACGGGGAAATTTACAATTCTTTTCTATCCATTTACAGATTCATTCATTCACAATGATCATTACTGCTCTAAACTCACCCAAAAACCTGAAATATATATAAATTTTTCACTATCAGATCAAATATGGTTGTATCTGGAACCGATCAGAAAAAAGCTCTTCGATATGGAATCGAAGCCGAGCCTACCGCGTAATGGACTACCGCACTAACCACAAGTCTACAAGAAATTTTATTGCTATACTGAAAATGACGCAATTAAATTATTCACGCCTCACTTAAAAAACATGCTGAAAATGGTATATTCGAATTCAAATATCAAATCACTGTATGTAGTTCAAAATCCCTTATTCTATCTATTTTGCATTTCCTATTTCCCTGTATAGGAATCGCATGCATTGACATTTATTTCTGACAGGACCAAGTGTAGTTTTATCCCAACACAATATCGAATCTACTGGTGGTTTTATCAATCATAATTGCACGAGAGGTTTATATTTCATCGGGTGAATTTGGGTTGTTCAATGAGAAACTGTTGCCTAGCAATTAGACGAGGAAGACTGTCAACTATTAAAAACGCGACACCGAAGGTGGAGCAGGACAATTCAATGAAGTTGTTGACAAAAATGTCAAACTATTTATTTTGGCAACCAACACCGCGATAATTGATAAACAAATGAATAAGTGAAAAAACCACTAGTGCATTCGTCGCTGTAAAAGTTGCAGCTAACTTTTGCCGCTGTCAAACTGACAATTGCACTGTGGCATATGCAATTTTTTATACATGAGTTGAATTGTCACTTATAATTGCACGACAGGTTTGTATTTTATCGGGTAAATTTGGGTTGTTTAATGAGAAACTGTTGCCCAGCAATTAGACGAGAAAAATTGTTAACTATTGAAAACGCGACACCGAAGGTGGAGCGTTTTTAGGTTGACAGTTTTTCGAGTCAAATTGATGAAGGAAACAGTTTAGAATTTGAACAACACAAATTTACCCGATATCAATACAAACATCGAGTGTAATTCGGCAGGACAATTTAATGAATAAGAAATTTACAAACATATCAATGCAAACTTTATTTATTTTGGCAAGCAACATCGCGATAATTGATAAACAAATGAATAAGTGAAAAAACCACTAGTGCATTTGTCGCTGTGAAAGTTGCAGCTAACTTTTGCCGCTGTCAAACTGACAATTGCACTGTGGCATATGCGGTTTTTTATACATGAGTTGAATTGTCACTTATAATTGCACGACAGGTTTGTATTTCATCGGGTAAATTTGGGTGGTTTAATGAGAAACTGTTGCCTAGCAATTAGACAAGAAATATTGTTAACTATTGAAAACGCGACACCGAAGGTGGAGCGTTTTTAGGTTGACAGTTTTTCGAGTCAAATTGCTAAAGGAAACAGTTTAGAATTTGAACAACACAAATTTACCCGATATCAATACAAACATCGAGTGTAATTCGGCAGGACAATTCAATGAATAAGAAATTTAGAAACATATCAATGCAAACTTTATTTATTTTGGCAACCAACGTCGCGATAATTGATAAACAAATGAATAAGTGAAAAAACCACCAGTGCATTCGTCGCTGTAAAAGTTGCAGCTAACTTTTGCCGCTGTCATACTGACAATTGCACTGTGGCATATGCGATTTTTTATACATGAGTTGAATTGTCACTTATAATTGCACGACAGGTTTGTATTTAATCGGGTAAATTTGGGTTGTTTAATGAGAAACTGTTGCCCAGCAATCAGACGAGAAAAATTGTTAACTATTGAAAACGCGACACCAAAGGTGGAGCGTTTTTAGGTTGACAGTTTTTTGAGTCAAATTGCTTAAGGAAACAGTTTAGAATTTGAACAACACAAATTTACCCGATATCAATACAAACATCGAGTGTAATTCGGCAGGACAATTCAATGAATAAGAAATTTAGAAACATATCAATGCAAACTTTATTTATTTTGGCAACCAACATCGCGATAATTGATAAACAAATGAATAAGTGAAAAAACCACCAGTGCATTCGTCGCTGTAAAAGTTGCAGCTAACTTTTGCCGCTGTCAAACTGACAATTGCACTGTGGCATATGCGGTTTTTTATACATGAGTTGAATTGTCACTGTAAAACTGATCTCATTGTTTTTTTGTTTTTAATTTCAGCCACTTGATTGGCTCAAAAATAATGAGGGAAATAGTCGATAAAAAGTCACTTTGTAAGGTTCAGTTATTTTTTGTATCCATAATTTCTTGGTGAAATGTCTTTCCATATATTCAGCAATAAATAATTGAAAGGACAAAGCACTGGAAGAAGTATATCTGTATCAATTTTGAGTTTTATTGGAAACAAACTCGAAGAGAACCGAATTATATTAACCAATTCGGAATATATTCTACCAATGCCACTGAAATTGATCGATCCAAATTATAATAATTAAAATATTTGAATATCATCATAAATCAATGATTATAGTTATCCATTATAATTCCTAATCATAGGTATTGCTTTTCTGGAATTCCCATATATGTATTTCATATCAATAACAGTCTGTGGTGAATAATTTCTCTATCCACTGACCTTGACTTTTTCGGAACTAGTTCAGTAACATTGTCATTTTCCCAGAACCGTTCGAAAATGATTAGCCTCAAATGATTGATAATAAATTCCAAAACTCTTTATATCATAAAGTTAATCCCAAATGAATTGATAGGCATATCATCAATAAAGCTGAGGGTTCAGATATTCCTAATTTTTAAGTTTCCTTCCATAAATGAAATATTGTGACGAATACCTTTCATGAATCCATGAAATTATTCCTTGATAAGTGATATATTTCCCCTGAAAAAGGTAGATAATAAAAACTTTTTAAAAAAAAATTAAACCGACGAAAAAATCAACTGAAAAGCAAAAAATAAAATAAACCTTCTTAGTCTAAATGATAATTGAGTTCCTTAACTGATGTAAGTAACTGATTTTGAGTCGGCGCCAAACAAACAATTATCGAAGATCATTATCTATGAAAGAAGTCATCAAAACGCAGCCGTGCATCTCGCTGCCATCATTTTACGCTTCACCTAATTCAATTGCTAGTTTGTTTGGCGCCGACTCGAAATCAGTTACTAACATTAGTTTAGGAGCTCAATTATCATTTAGACCAAGAATGTTTATTTTATTTTTTGCTTTTCAGTTGATTTTCTCGTCGGTTTAATTTTTTGTTGAAAAGTTTTCATTTTATACTTTTCAGTTCCGTATTTCGTCGGTTTAATTTTTTGTTAAAAAGTTTTTATTTATCAGTTTTTTGTAGCTAAAATCTACCAATTACTGCCTACTTGTTTTTTGATTACTTCCAAAATACTTACTTACCCACCTTACTTCAGCTATTACCAGTTAAATAATATGATTATCCACTTCTACTATTTGTTGTAATATACATGTTTTTCGTTGTTCTGGTTAGTTTATTTCATAACTTTGTATATCATTCCATCCTCTCATAAAATATACTGATTTTGACGGATGTGGAACAAGAATAATGTCAGTAGCGATCTGTCATTGTCAATGTTCACTAGTGAAAAATCAATTATCCCCTATTTTTTCACCCATAAGGGTGGCTAATTCCTTTCGAAATCCAAGTATAAAGTATACCCTATCTATTAAAAGAGGAATCATTCAAATCGAAGAACCCAGCACAAAGTTATGCCTGATAGAATCGGTTAACGGACCAGAATTCAGAGGGTGAGTGATCAATATCCTTCATTTCGCTACCTTCAGGGGTGGATTTCATCTTTCAAATTCAAATGGGACCAACTTCGAAGTACACCCTATCCACTGAAATAAAAATTATCGGAATGGGACGCTCCAGTTAAAAGTTATGAGTGATCATACATAAAAAAATATGATGGAAAAAAAATATACGGGTCGAATAGAGAACCTCCTCCTTTTTGGTTTCGTCGGTTAAAAAGTAGAACTATCAGTGGCGCAGTTTAACGATTACTGAGATAAATAGGGGACAATTTAATCAGTATGAAAACTATTTGCGATAGTTCAAGATATGCTAAAAACTATGTTGCCTACAATTCGATGAGGGAACAATATGGAAAGCAAAAGAGAGGCTACGGTTGAAACATTAATAATCAGCTGTGGGATACCCCAGAGCTTGACCGGCACGGGCCTCGGGAGAATGTGGTTATTTTGAAATAAAACATTGATAAAACATTTTTAGGGCTGTACGAACAATTCGATCGGTCAATTCAACTGTCAATTCACATACAGACAGATAGACTTCACTCTGGAACTGGCCTCAATCATCTCGGGGGACCTCAATTGGAGCTCACTTATTATGAACTTAATAGTAAAGAACTCGAACAGAAAATTGTGAAACATAGTAATCCGAATATTTTGATAATATGGCAGAATACATTTTCCTTTAAGATTGTTCAACGGTGTACTATATGCTGGGGAACTCTTTTTTTTTTAACCAGTTATACCAGCAGACGTTGTCAAAACTTGGACTATTACATAAGTCTGCGAAAAAAGTTTTTTTTAAGATTTTTACTTAATTGTCAATGATCGTTATAACAGTTCAAAATGTAATATAAAACGATTTTTTCATAATATCCACCAGGTCACAATCAGAAGATTCAGATTAATCTGTAATTTGAAGGAAAATAGGTGTAACTTTGAAGTGACAATTGTCACTTTGATCTGACAATTGTCACTTTGAAGTGACAGTTGTCACTTCGAACTGACAATTGTCACTTTGAAGTGAAAATTGTCACTTTAATCTGACAATTGTCACTTTGAAGTTTATAACTTTCAAGTGACACACTTTCAAGTATGTCTAACGTAAAAAGGATACTGAAATATTGGAACACTCCCAAGATTATGGAATTCGATACTCAGAAATTCAATAATACCATACTGTGACCTGCATACTAGTGTTCCAGGATTGTAGCCTTATCTAGTACCGAGGCAGAGTATATTGCCGCTGCAGATTGCACTTAGAAGTTAATTTATTTAAAATCACCCATTTACGAGCTTACAAATCGAAATGTGACCATCAAGCTGAATATCGACAATCAAAGCACCATGAAATTGATACGAAATGGGCAGTTTAATCAAAGGAGCAAACATTTTGATGTTCGCTATCATTGTATCAATGAAAAGGGAATGAAGGAGTATCAATATCCAGTATTGTTGCTCTGATGATCAAGTGGCAGACATTTTCACGAAATCCCCTTCCATATTGCAAGTTCGAAAAACTCAACAATTCTTTAGTTTCCAAGATTTGATTTATTCAGCAATTTATTATTAGGAGAAGGTGTTGCGAATAAAAATGATTATAACCTCTATGCGAAACATATTGTATATTTCAGTAAAGTTCGTTGTTATAGAATATAATGAAAAAGAGTAGAGTAGTTTTATAGATGGAAAATAAAGGTTTTCTAAAAAGGAAACATTACTTTCTTAATGAGTTAGAATCCCATTATTTTTAATATGAATCATCACAGCAGTACACGCGTAAAATTGTCAATTTGAAGTGACAATTATCAGTTCAAAGTGACAATTTTCACTTCAAATTAACAATTGTCAGATCAAAGTGAAAATTGTCAGTTCAAATAGACAATTGTCACTTCAAAGTGACAATTGTTAGTTCAAAGTGGCAATTCCAAATGTTTCGTAATGATAGGTGCCAGTAGGAAATATAATAGGATATAACTACGGATCGTCTTTCGTATGATGTTACAGTCGGTTTACAGGTACCATTTTCTGTTGATTGGTTTCAACAGCATACGTTATGTGGTATACACTGTTCATCTTGTTGACCTAACCTCACTCCAAAGTAAACAAACTATGAATTTTTCATAAAGACTGTTATATTTTTTCTTTGTTTAACTGAGTTATAGTCCACGAATATGAAAAATACATCAAGACTGTTTTTGCAATACCGAGATTCCATTTTCATAAATCTATAAGGAAACAAATCCTCAAGCTCACCCGTATTTTCTTGACAGGCTGCTCGCACTGCCTAAAAAGCTCCATAGATAGTATGGTATAACTGTTAACTTAGGGAGAGAGAGAGAAAAATACAAAGGGAGATGCGTGATTGTACAAAGAGTAATAGATGACAGCAAGTTATGGAAATATTCAATTATTTTATTTTAAAATATATGAGCATGTATATATGAATGGAAAAATGTACATTGACACGTAAAAATGAAGTTTATAGTCGGGATCAGTAGACCAAAATGTTCCAGCTGAAGTCATGCAAAGCCATTGTTGCAGAAATAATTGAATCCTCAGCAATATTATTCACTCTTGGTGAATTTTGCAATTGTTGAACATTCAAAAAATAATCCCAATTTCTGAAAAAGGTAACTATGAATTAGTCGAAAACTACCGACTAATCTCAATTGTTTTCGGCAAAACAACTGCTGAATGATGCACAGTTCAGTTTTCGATCTGAGACATCTAAATTTGAAATAATTTTGAAGATGGTGGGAAGCATAGCTGGATATCACCTTGTGTGACCTCTCTAAGGCGGTCAACTGCGTCTCACACCATATTGTATGCTATGAGTAGAGTGTCTCGGTTCTATTCCAAACCTATTCATATGGAGAGCAAGTTGGCTCCGACAATAGTAGTAAATAATTTTCTCATGAGGTAGTTGACCACAATGTTTCCCAATGTTTGAAATTGGGCCCCCTACTTTTCCTAATCCTATGATCGATTTCAACTTTTTCATCCACCAATGGAATGCATATGCTGACGATAAGTCATCAATATCTGAACACAAAGACATTGAACGCATAAATTCGGACTCAAATTTAGCCGGAGATAAGGCTACTTTCTGGTTTCTAGCCAACAAACTCAAAATCAATAGATCCAAAAGTCATAAAATAATTATTTCATGGAATTAACATGATATAGAAAATCATATCTCAAGTTGCTTGGTTGTTCTACGGAATCACAATTGCGATGAGTAACAATGATTACGGTCAATACAGGCAGATTCATTACTTAAATGATTTTCATTTTTGAATCCGTTTCAAAGCCTAATAAGGTAGAAATTTTGAATCCATACAGTAATCCATTTTTTTTTATTGTTGCGGTCGATAGTTGAGGAAAATCTATATTGGAGTAAACAAAAGAAACTCAATTCACCAAATGAGTTTCCTCAAACTGGGTTCACAAAACCACGACACGTTTTTCGCTATACAATAGCCTTTTATAGCCTTTTCGAAAGATTATACCCAAATAATACCCAACTCATTAGTTTTTAATCACCATAATCATATAGGGTATCTTTCATCGGATTCAGTGAACTGATAATCAAGCAGTAACCTAGAAATGCCCATTATGAAATTGGATTTTTTTGTCGATGTTTAAGAATTTCTAATGTAACAATGATTGTATCATTACTTACCTGCTCTTTATATTATTGCATTTGTATTTAAAGATTCCATTCTACTTCTACCATGCAGCAGAGAGAATTTCTAATGAAAATTTCCCGATCATCCAATAATTCGAAAGTATTTGAGGGAACTGGTTGAAAAATTCAACAGAACTGGCAGTGTTCATAGGGCCAGTAGATCGGCCGAAAACCAATTTCGGAGAGGACGGAAGTTTCGGTAATTGTCAAATGCATATTGTGAAAAAACGTATGAATGAAATATAAAAAAAGATGGCTGGAAAGGAAATTGAATTGTATTTTCAACGATGAGCCACATAACCCCCCATGCTAGTTGAAATTATCAAGTTGATGCCCCTCCGCGCCATCTATTGGGCAATCACAATGTCTTTCATTTCAAAAAGTAGCATCGGTGATATCATACAATACCCTGTTTATTCATTGTTCTACGTCGAACCGTTCAAAAGTTTTTAGGGGGGGGGGGGGTCATAAAAAGCCACAAAGTCACATATCAAAATGAAAAAAAAAATGTTTGGAAAGAGAATTGAATTATCTTTTCAACGATGTGCCACATGACCCCCCATGCTATTTAAAATTTTGAAGTTGATGTGCCCCATGCGCCATTTATCGGGCAATCACAATGTCATTTATTCCAAAAAGTAGTAACGGTGATGTATATAACTTTATTCAGAATAAATGGATAAACATACATACAAATATAGATGATTGCATATGGAAGTGAATAAGTTTTAGGGATAGTGCACAGCACTTGTTTCCCATAATAGTAATAAATTACAATAAAATACAATAAATACAATAATATATAAAATACAATAAATAAATAAATACAATAATATACAACAAATACAAGGATTATAATAAAGGATGCCACGACATAGGAGGATATCAGTATTGGGTATCACTATTAAGAACTTCATTCAATATGAACGCATATATCTGTATACAGAGAGTATTAGCTCAGTATGGTATAGATTGAGTAAAATAGTAAACGGTAAGTGATCTAACACTTGTTTCGATGAATTCCATATTATTATTAGAAGAAGAGTGCATTCTTTAAGTCTAGTAATTATGGAATGTGAAGGAGAAATAAGATTCGTATGTATATATTATGATTTTAATGTTTCAACTTTTTAAATCTGTTAATTCATTTATTATTTTTCTATCATTGCTGAGAATGTACTCGTTTATTAGTTTTATTTTGAATTTGGCTTTATTTGTTTCACCGCTTATGTTATCTGGAACACTGTTATATAATTATTTTGCGAAGTACGAGTGTGCTCTTTGAGTTATGGATTTTTTTAAGTGTGGTAAAACTGATAAATGTTTTTTACGGGTATTATATTTGTGAGCGGGTGGAACTACATTACCAGTTTCATAGAATTTCACATTCGTGCAATAATAAAATAACTGTCTGATATCCATGATTTCACATTGTTTGTATTGCAAGTCAGAGGAGAAACTTCGTTTTTTTATCATCGCTTTCAGGAACCCTCTTTGTATTATCTCTAGTGGTTTGATATGTGTCCGAAAAGCACTTCCCATATCGGGATTCCATATCGGATGTGACTTTCTACTAGGGTGGTATATAATATTTCCATTGTTTGAGTGGTAGGTAGTTACTAAGGTATTTGAATTTGTATAGGATGGTTTGTAGTTTTTTTATTATGTAGTTAATGTGTGTATCAGTTTAATTTTGAGAGTACTTTCCTCGAGTTCAACGTCGAGGTGTTGAAATGGTGATTTTACGGCTTTATTACAACTGAAGCCTATGAAGTTGGTTTTTTCTGTATTATTTGTTAATAGCCTGCAATCGAACCAGTCCTTCACTACTTGCATATCAAGTTCAACTTTTTCATACAATAATTTTTTTTTCATCGTTTTACGTCGAACCGTTCAGAAGTTGATACGGGGGGGGGGGTGCTATAAAAAGCCACACTGTATTTCATTCTTTATTAAAAGAAAATGTGAAAGCGGAATATCAATTATTATGTGTATCATTCTGTTATACGCGGCTAATTTATGTTGGTATGGATGCGTTGTTGTGTATTGTGATGTCGGTATATGAAAAATTGAAAAATGATGTTCATTACTAATTTTCGTTATAGTCAGGTCATAGAAGTTCAAAGGATTATCTGTTTCCATTTCTTTTGTGAATTCAATTGAAGGGTGAATTGTACTGATAAAGTCGAAAAATACTTCTAATTGTCTTCCGGTTTCCACGAAGCACACTGAAATTTCGTCTACATAACTGTACCAATATAAAAAAGAATTATTGAATGATTATTGTGAATTTTTTGTTCCAAATTGTCCATAAATATTTCAGCTTTAATGGACTAACCCATTATTAGCCCTTTATCAGAAGAATAGAATGTATTGTTAAATTGGTAATAATTTTGAGATAAACAAACTGTGGGTAAGTCTAATATATCTTGTTTTTTCAATCTTTGAGACTCGTATGTGGAGAGGTACAGAGAAATCGAGACGGAGCGAGAGGCATAGCTACTCCTCCTGACCACCCATTTTTTTTGTATCACTCCTTTCGTAAACATTATCAAGGCTACTTAGCAAACCTCTGATTGGTTGGTTGGTTGAAAACTGACGAGCCAGAGACAGGGTTGGCAGTCAGCTTCCCTTGACACTGCGACCAGCTAGGGTTTATTGTATCACTCTATCGTCAGTGGTTCCTCATTGAAACAGGTTTGTGCCTTTAATTGGTTCAGTAGCCTGTTGATGAGGTTCTTCGGATTCATGGCTGTTTCCGGGTTGATCTCTCCAAAAGTTCTGTGTCACAGTCGAAGATAATGTTAGAGGCTGTTTCCTCCTCTTCATCACATAGCCTACACTCCACGGTTCCGCTGTGTATTCCCATGGTGTTCAGGTGTTTTCTCAGGCCGCAGTTTTCAGTCAGCAGACCTACTATTATACGTGCCTTCGTCCTGTTCAGGTTCAGAAGGTCAGCCGTCATGGTCCGGTTTGGGTGCCCCACCATGACTTTGCTGTGTATTTGCCCGACAGTTTGATTACAGTATTGTTGGTGTCTTCTTTTTATCTACTCATTGATCAGGCTCCGCATTGGTTTTTCCTGATCCCATGCACAGGTTCTGGTCCTGTGAATAGCATTTCAGATGCTTGTCCAGCTAGCTGGTCCGCTTTCACGTTGCCTTCAATGCCACATCACCTTGTTATGTTTTGCCATCTCGATGAGGTTCTGGAGGCAGCCCCAGACCAGTTCAGACTTCATCTGTGAGGGTTTGAGGGCTTTGATAGCACTCTGACTGTCAGATAGAATGTAGATGTGTTTTTTCCTATCACCACTTTCTATATTCTTCTGATCGCATACCACAATAGCATGTGTTTCAGCTTGGAATATCGTGGAGCACTTGCCAAGTGGTATTATGTAGTCCCTTTTTGGCCTTACCCCATGTATTCCTGCTCCCATTCCTTCAACTGTCTTTGAGCCGTCTGTATACCAGACTATGTCCACAGTCGATTGTGATTCTATACTCGGGGCCCATCTGAAACCGTCAATTCGTGTTTCGAATGGTTTTTCGAAAGAGTATAAGGATTGCATGTAGTCTGAAATCATATCGAGTTCGTCGATATTGATTACATGAATGATTCTGGTGTATCCAATTGTTTGGATTCTCCAGTTTTGTGTTTGTTTCAGTCTGTATACACTCATCCTGGCCTCTCGAATAACATGTAAGTCAAGGGGTTCGAGGTTAAGGATGATTTCCATTGCAGCTGTTGGAGTGCTATTCATTGCACCCGTGATGCAGAGACAGGAAAGCCTCTGGATTTTCCCAAGGTTGGTTTTTGCCTGCCTTCGATTTGTTTTTGGCCCCATAAGAGTGAGCCATAAGTTACTCTGGGTCTTTTACCGCTGTGTAGAACCAGTACATGGCTTTCGGTTTGAGCCCACAGGTTTTTCCAAAAGCTCTCCTGCACATCATGAATGTTGTCTTGCTTTTGTTGGTTACATGTTGAAATGCGGGTTCCGGTTAGTTTCTTGTCAAGAATCAGCCCTGATAACCGCTCTCCTACTGAATGTTTCGCCGAATAGTCTGGGAGGTATGAGACCTCCATGTTTTTTCTCCGGATGAGAGAAATCAGTGTTGTTTTGTTCGGATTTGCCCTTAGGCTCTCTCTGTTGCACTGTCCTCAGAGCATTTTGCATCTGCTCTGAGGTTGTTCGAGTATTCTTTCCATTGATGAGAATGACCAAATCATCTGCACACCCTTGGTTATTCAGAAAAATTAGCAGCTCATCTACAAGCATGTCCCACAGTAGGGGGGAGAATATGCCCCCCTGTGGGGTACCTCTGGAAATTTCAACCTGCTCTGATTTATCGAACATGTTGGCTTGGACCAGTCTATTGTGAAGCATTGAGTGTATCCACCTGCAGGTGGTTTCGTCAATGCCTCTTCGAGTGGCCGCAGAGACCATACTTTCAAAGGAGGTGTTGTCGAAGGCTCCTTCGGTCTAGAAAAGTGCATAGTGCAATTTTTTTGTTTGCTAAAGACTCTCCAAGCCTTGAAACGAACTGATAAGGTGCTGTCTCGCATGATTTTACTGTTATATAGGCATGTTTGTTTTGATAAGAGCGGTTTCCCTTATGTCTCTATCTATCAGTTTTTCTAAGCCTTTCAGAAGAAATGAAGATAGTTTTATTGGTCTATATGCCTTCGCCCGGTCGTATGAGTCCCGTCCAGGTTTTGGAATAAAGACCTCGTTCGTTTAGCCACTTCCCAGTCTGCCCTTTTTGCCCTCAAGTGAAGGTTTGCAGGTATTTCATATCTGGGGTTTTGGTTTGTGGTGACAGTGGATCCTGTTCTATAGTTTTCTTCCCAGTGTTGGTATGATTACCGTTGGGTTCTTCGAGAGTCCTCAATGGATTGATGGGGTCTTTGGAAAGGACGAGGTGGGGTCTTGCTCTTTCTGAGGTTTGTTCTATGTCCTGCCAGAACTTCCTTCATGACTTTCTTTGTTCCCCTCCTATTTTTTCATTGTATTCTGTGAGTGTTTTGGAATAATCCTCCCATTCACCAGCTTTTTTCGCAGCAAACCTCTGATATTTACCAAAATTGTTTCTGCCCCACTTTTAGATAGATATATTTCATAGATTACCTATTGCGATACTTGAGATGGGATATACATGTTTAAAATATAATGAATGCTTCCCAAATATCTATTTTACTGAAACAAGTTGAATGATCACAATATGAAGGTTCTGAATCAATATTACAATACGGATTACTAGGATAGGGGCAGTATTTGATCTCAACATGAAAAAAACAATATTAAAGAAAATATTTCTGAAAATCATTAACTCAGTTTTCCTAGATATCTCTGGTGAATTATATTCAATAAATGGCTGAGTATGCTACCTTATGGAATACGCAAAGAATTCAATGGTGGAACTGCTTGTCCACTCGAATTATGTGTTTTTTTTCAAACTCAGCAATTATATCCAAATCAATATTATTATTCAGTGTGTAACAAGTTTTCTAAGGGGAGGACATTATTCACTGCGTAACTATCATCCCTAGAGGCGGCCGTTAGCCATAACACCAAGCTACTATATTAGGAATGCTTTCCATTCTAAACCTTGAGTTTCGAGCGCCAGATTTCATGGTGGTTCACTCCCCTTAGCAGCAGATGGAGATACGGGCGGTATCCCAGGATCTGTTATTTTTGAAACTACTGGTAATCGAGAACAGGAAATGGATGTGATGCCAGTGAACTATTACGATCAACAATAAATAAAAATATTATCATTTATTCTAAACTCACAAAAAAAACACCTGCAAGAGCAAAATGCAACATAAGCCTTGTAACACGATTTTCTAGGGTCGGAAAATCTACGGCTAAAACGGTCCCTAGAAGGGTACGTTTACTTATGACGCCAAAGTACTATACAAGAAATATGTTCCTAACTCCACTTCAAATCTCAAGTGCCGGATTGTATAGTGGTTTACTCCACTAGGGTAGCGACAGATGGATATTCGGTATTCCAGGGGTCTATACTCTTCAAATTACAATATGTGATACCGGACACCGATTGAATTTATCTCCAGAGAGACAGACATAGCCGTCTTCACAGTAGCAGATAGACAGAGCTGTCTTCACACTACCTTTGAAACTTTTATTTCGTGACTATTTTGAGTTTATGATTCAAATGCCTGAAACGAAATGGGTTCCACAGTGAATACAGCGTGTAAAAAGTATTTAATAATGGTATATTCAAATTTTGGTTATGCAATTTCAGATATATTTCGTTTTACAGAATATAGTTGTCAGTCTGGCAACCTCAAATAGACATACGATACATAACAATATTTGTACAGCTGCATTTCTAATCGTTTCCGGAAAAATTAGTGCTATCTCCTCTGTAATTCTGTCTTTCAATCCTTGGATAGTCTGTGGCCTATCCACATACACTTTGCTTTCCAAATAATCCCACAACAAATAATCTAGAGGTGTCAAATCCGGAGATCTTGCTGGCCATTCGATAGCTCCTCTTCTTCCAATCCAACGTTTTGGAAATATAATGTCAAGAAACTCACGAACGCCTCGAAAATAATGAATGCTGAATCCATATTGATCTATTCACGATATGAGGATTTATATCATCAGGCAAGAGTCTGGCTAAATCTGGAATCAACTATTATTCTAAAAATGCCCAGTATTCTTCACCTGTCAAGGTTTTATTCAAAAAATGAAGTCCAATAATGGTATTATTAATAATTCCTGCCCACACACTGGTCTTTTGAGGATTATGCGTATGTGCCTCCACCATCAAATGAGGATTTTCATCTTACCAGAACCTGCAGTTTTGTTTATTGACACTGTGCCATTCAACTGGGAAGTAGCCCCATAAGAAAAAAAGATTTGATTAAAGAAATTAGGATGAGTGTCAAATCTATTTAACATTGTTTCACAGAACTCCATTCTGCGATCTGGATCGTCTTCGTTCAGTTCCTGTACCAATTGTACTTCATAGGGATGCCATTTTTCTTCTTTTAAATATTTACGAACAGTTGTTTGACTGATGCGATTTTCGGTTGCAACTACTCTAGTAGCATTATGAGGGTCTTCAATAGCAGGGCGGTCACTTTTTGGGAGTTCTTGTACATGTCCACTTTCCTCAAATTTATGAATAATTTAAGATACAGTATCACGTGCTATAGGAGTTCTGTTTTCATGTTAATAAATATTTCACATACCTCTGCGTGTGTTCGTGTCCTACAAATAATGTCGCAGATAAAACATACTCAAATTTCATAATATTATGGTATTACCTGTCACCACATCCTTTTGGTATTAAAATCTCAATTCTTTGACGTTCTGTTAGATGAACCATTGTATTTTTTATCGCTGGTAAGCCTATTTCCAGAGAACTATGACGACGTACCTACTGACAGTAAATCACGACGTACCTACTGACAGCAAAACCTACTTGATTTAACGAAATGAAGCCGATATTCATATCATGTTCATCAGTACAAAAACAGCAAAGATTCCTTTAAACTTTAACAAATACCAAGTAGCCCATTTTCTTCTCTCTTTATGTTAATATCAACGGTTGCAATAAAAATATATTTCCTAATTTCTTAAAATTAATGGTCAATATTGGCCATTGACAATTTGTATGCTGCAATGGCAATAAAAAACTGTAACAGAAAATTGTAAAATATACGGGTTGTCCCATTTAAAGATGAACATATCATTCGTATATCTCAAAAACTGTCATTTGGCAATGTCTAAATTATAAAATTTAAAATCGCTGGTCCATCTAATATACATAACCAGAATTTTGTTATTGTATCCTACGGGGTAACAAAGATATTTTCATGTTCCCATACTTCACGCGCGCATTGTATACCTCGAAATGTATTCAGCTAATCAAATGCATTTCTCTAACCAATCAAATCCCAATATTGGCGATTATATACTTCGAAATTAATTCAGCTAATCAAATGCATTTATTTAACCAATCAAATCCCAAAATCAGAGAATATACACCATGTTGCTAGTATAACCGCGAATTTACCATTGTTTATACCAAACATATCAAAATAATTCAGTCACTGTCAGATGACGTCCAAGTCAGTGTCAAATTGAAAAATGATATCCGACCGTTTCGGAAACACTTCACCAGTGTAGGTATGTTTGTAATAGCTAGGAATTAGCCAGACTCTTTCCTGATGATATGAATCCTCATATCGTGAATATATCAATATGGATTCAGCAAGATGGAGCGCTTCCCCATTATTTTCGAAGCGTTCGTGAGTTTCTTGACATTATATTTCCGAAACGTTGGATTGGAAGAAGATGAGCTATCGAATGGCCAGCAAGATCTCCGGATTTGACACCTCTAGATTATTTTTTGTGGGGTTATTTGGAAAGAAAAGTGTATGTGAATAGGCCACAGACTATCCAAGGACTGAAAGACAGAATTACAGAGGAGATAGCACTAATTTTTCCGGAAACAATTAGAAATGACTAGCTCGATATACAAGTGTGTCTCACTTCTCATGGAAACACCCTCGTATCCCTTCCATATCAATTTACTTTGTTTATCGGACTTGTCGATGTTAATGATTTTACTCGTTGATTTTAATTAGTATAACTCATATTTGACCTTTTTGTTGTCTTTTGAACAATTATGGGTTGTAATCACTATGACAGTGTATGAAATTGATTGTATTATAGTATTTGAATATTTGTATCTATTAATATTATACAAAGGCTTCATAAAAGAAATAGAATCTCAAAATATATGTAAAAAACAATATCTCTCGAACTAATAGCTATTAAGTAATTATTCTTTTTGTGGGTTTTTTATGAAATTGTTTCATATATATATATATATAAATATATATATATATATATAAATATATATATATATATATATATATATATATATATATATATATATATATATATATAACTATAATTGAAATAAACTTTGTGAAAAGGATATTTGAGGTTGCAGTCAATTTAATGGCCAATGAAAGAAAACTTTTCTTATTTAGTCGAGCTTTCGAAAATGTTTATTTTCATTATCAAGACAGTAGGTGAGGTTAAGTGAAGACAGCGAACTAATCACCATTTTGTGATTGAAGAACTTTTCAAAATCATATCACTATGAAACACTACTAGTAATATATATATATAAAAATTAAACAATTGTAAAAGCACATATTGTTTAAGAAACTTTGTTTAAACAATTCAAAATTTGACAGGACAATTTACCACATGGTTGAAGCATGACTGAAAAAAGAAAAAAAATTTTTTTTTTCCTTTTTCAGTCATGCTTCAACCATGTGGTAATTTGTCCTGTCAAATTTTTTTTTTCCTTTTTCAGTCATGCTTTAACCATGTGGTAATTTGTCCTGTCAAATTTTAAATTGTTTAAACTAAGTTTCTTAAACAATATGTGCTTTTACAATTGTTTAATTTTTATATATATTACTAGTATTACTAGTAGTGTTTTTCAATCACAAAATGGTGATTAGTTCGCTGTCTTCACTTAACCTCACCTTACTGTCTTGATAATGAAAATAAACATTTTCGAAAGCTCGACTAAATAAGAAAGAGTTTTTCTCTTTTCATTGGCCATTAAATTTGACTGCAACCTCAAGGAATATCCTTTTTACAAAGTTTATTTCAAATTCATAGTTTTTTAACTCCATCACGAGACTACCCTTTCTTCTATATATATATATATATATATATATATATATATATATATCTATTGTCAATCTCAATGATTTTACTCGTGATTTTAATTAGTATAAGTTATATTTATCATCATTATTTTTACTGTGGTTTTATCTATATCTATAGACGATCTTGATGATTTTACTCGTTGATTTTAATTAGTAATTAGTATAATGTTACATTTATTACCATTATTGCTTTATCTCATATCGATTTGTGTATTTATGTCACGCACAGGTTTAACCTTTAGTGACTTTTTTCAGTTTATTTACTTTAGCTAGATTACTTATTTACATTCCAACAAGAATTCTAGTGTTCATTCTGTAATAATAACATTTTTTGAATAAACTTATATTATTATTATCTTTCGTAATTAACCTAGGATAGCTATGTTGCCCGTAAATCGGTATTGCTTCATACCTTTTGAAAACAATTTCTCCTGTAATACAGTTGCGGGGAGGACTCAGAAAATATTTTTTCTAGGTTGTGGTAACTTGATTCTCCCTTCCAAATTAAACCCTCATTAATCTCAAACAAATGATTACCGCGTTTCACTTGGTTATTCTCTGAGCTTTACGTTCGCTATATCCCCAACATTGATTCTGCACGCCACTCCTTGTTCTATGCTCTTCTGGTAATATTTCAATTTTCTCAATGATTTCATACTCTTTGACTATTGTTTTCCGTTCGGCGATCCATTCGGATGTTCCACAGTGAATAACATAATATAATGAAGAATGTGCCCAACTGGAGATTTACTTTCATGTGAAGTTGAACTATCCCCTAGTTCTATGATTGATTTTTCTAGACAACCAAAATGAGAATAGTACTAACTGATCTGCGTATCATTCTCATCTAAGTTGTTATTTTGTCTACATATCAGTTCCATATTTTCTGGCTATCTTATCTAGGAATCAATCTGTCAAATTTCATAACGTTATTTCGCTGGTGGCTCGGCGTAATAGTACGAGATCCGGCTGTAAAATCTCTACGTTCATCTCGTAGTTACTCAAAATAACTTTTTCACATACATTTATGATGAGGAGAATACATTGGTAACAGGGTGCCAGTCAATAAGTGGCCGCAAGTAATTTCAATTAAATTAATGTTAATAAATTTTCCAAAAAAAATTTCGTTCACTTATTTTTCAAATAAAATATTATCCACATCATAGCAATGTACCTATGTAAAGAATTCAAAAATCGATGGGTGCCGTTGCACACTCGGCCGCAACTACTCCGCAGCCAGGTGTAAACAGGTAATATTCTGGTGTATTTATACGTTCATGACGTATACCCATGTTTTTTATATTAAATTAAAGCTATTTTTTTTGTAAATATGATGTTATATCGCTGCCTGTGGACAAATGGCCGCAAATTAGGGTTGCTAGCTGTTAAACACTCGTGGTATTCGAGATAAAGGGAAGAGAGTTAGCGCGCAACGCCACTTGTTAAAAGAGGATAGTGTGTGCCAGCTGTGTGAGTATTTGAAGCCATTGCCCATACGGCAATAGATAGGGTTCTCAAACCCTTATTACACTATGCCTTTTTCGTGCCTATTTTTGTGCTTATTTCCATGGCTTTTTGTTGGCTGAATTTCCCCAAATAACTGGCCTTTTTGATGATTGTTTCAGGCACTAATTTCAGAGCTGCAAACATAAGGAAAATTGACATTCATCTTAAATGATTAAGTAATTTAGTATACCTGGATTATTTGTTTCAACTCTTTCCTTACTTGGTACAAGATTTTTTCTTCTTTTATGTCATACTGAACAAAAGGAAAACTATGTGAATAATTTCATTTGTTTGTTGGTTATGTCAAGTCCAATAGATAATTATTGTTTTGGCAAACCTGACATTTCCACAAACGTCCTTGAAATCCCCTCGATTCAGGCGGAAAAAATAGAACCAGTCCTATTTTTTTTCACGCCTGAAACAATCAACAAAATAGCTACGCGCGCATGCGTATTTGTTTGAAATTTCAGCCACCGGCAGTCAGGCAGACATATAGGCACGAAAAAGGCATAGTGTAATAGCTGTCAAACACTCGTGGTTATCGAGATAAAGTGGAAGAGACTTAGCGCGCAACGCCACTTGTTAAAAGAGGATGGCGTGTGCCAGCTGTGTGAGTATTTGAAGCCACTGCGCATACGGCAATAGATAGGGTTCTCAAACCCTTATTACACTATGCCTTTTTCGTGCCTATTTTTGTGCTTATTTCCATGGCTATTTGTTGGCTGAATTTCCCCAAATAACTGGCACTATTACACCGTGCCTTTTTGATGATTGTTTCAGGCACTAATTTCAGAGCTGCAAACATAAGGAAAATTGACATTTACCTTAAATGATTAAGTAATTTAGTATCCCTGGATTATTTGTTTCAACTCTTTCCTTACCTGGTACAAGATTGTTTCTTCTTTTATGTCATACTGAACAAAAGGAAAACGATGTGATTAATTTCATTTGTTTGTTGATTATGTCAAGTCCAATAGATAATCATTGTGTTGGCAAACCTGACATCTCCACAAACGTCCTTGAAATCCCCTCGATTCAGGCGGAAAAAATAGAACCAGTCCTATTTATCTTCATGCCTGAAACAATCAACAAAATAGCCACGCGCGCATGCGCATTTGTTTAAAATTTCAGCCACCGGCAGTCAGGCAGACATATAGGCACGAAAAAGGCATAGTGTAGTAGCTGTCAAACACTCGTGGTATTCGAGATAAAGTGGAAGAGAGTTAGCGCGCAACGCCACTTGTTAAAAGAGGATGGCGTGTGCCAGCTGTGTGAGTATTTGAAGCCACTGCGCATACGGCAATAGATAGGGTTCTCAAACCCTTATTACACTATGCCTTTTTCGTGCCTACTTTTGTGCTTATTTCCATGGCTATTTGTTGGCTGAATTTCCCCAAATAACTGGCACTATTACACCGTGCCTTTTTGATGACTGTTTCAGGCACTAATTTCAGAGCTGCAAACATAAGGAAAATTGACATTTACCTTAAATGATCAAGTAATTTAGTATACCTGGATTATTTGTTTCGACTCTTTCCTTATCTGGTACAAGATTTTTTCTTCTTTTATGTCATACTGAACAAAAGGAAAACTATGTGATTTCATTTGTTTGTTGGTTATGTCAAGTCCAATAGATAATTATTGTGTTGGCAAACCTGACATTTCCACAAACGTCCTTGAAATCCCCTCGATTCAGGCGGAAAAAATAGAACCACTCCTATTTATTTCCACGCCTGAAACAATCAACAAAATAGCCACGCGCGCATGCGTATTTGTTTAAAATTTCAGCCACCGGCAGTCAGGCAGACAAATAGGCACGAAAAAGGCATAGTGTAATAGCTGTCAAACACTCGTGGTATTCGAGATAAAGTGGAAGAGAGTTAGCGCGCAACGCCACTTGTTAAAAGAGGATGGCGTGTGCCAGCTGTGTGAGTATTTGAAGCCACTGCGCATACGGCAATAGATAGGGTTCTCAAACCCTTATTACACTATGCCTTTTTCGTGCCTATTTTTGTGCTTATTTCCATGGCTATTTGTTGGCTGAATTTCCCCAAATAACTGGCACTATTACACCGTGCCTTTTTGATGATTGTTTCAGGCACTAATTTCAGAGCTGCACACATAAGGAAAATTGACATTTACCTTAAATGATTAAGTAATTTAGTTTGCCTGGATTATTTGTTTCAACTCTTTCCTTACCTGGTACAAGATTTTTTCTTCTTTCATGTCATACTGAACGAAAGGAAAACTATGTGATTAATTTCATTTGTTTGTTGGTTATGTCAAGTCCAATAGATAATTATTGTTTTGGCAAACCTGACATTTCCACAAACGTCCTTGAAATCCCCTCGATTCAGGCGGAAAAAATAGAACCAGTCCTATTTATTTTCACGCCTGAAACAATCAACAAAATAGCCACGCGCGCATGCGTATTTGTTTAAAATTTCAGCCACCGGCAGTCAGGCAGACAAATAGGCACGAAAAAGGCATAGTGTAATAGCTGTCAAACACTCGTGGTATTCGAGATAAAGTGGAAGAGAGTTAGCGCGCAACGCCACTTGTTAAAAGAGGATGGCGTGTGCCAGCTGTGTATTTGAAGCCACTGCGCATACGGCAATAGATAGGGTTATCAGTCAGCGACGAAAACAGTAGTAGGTTGTTTTGGTGCTCGTTCTACACAACGTTGTTGATATTATTTATTTATTCAACTTGAAAGAGTTATTACGTTGATAAAAGTTATATCAACATTTTAGAAAGATGAAAAAGTGTTTTTTGTGTAGTGAAACTAAAAATGTGCTGGATTTCAATAAAATATCTTTCAAGAAGTGTTTTCTGCGTTAATGTTTCGCCGTAAGAAAAAATATAAATATTGGGATATTTTTCTTGGTTCAAGAATTCATTCTCTTCACTCCAAAATATCAGTTTATTCAAAATGGTTCTTTTGATTCAAGATGACTTCTCTTAAATCAAGTTAAATTTCTTATCAGTGTATGTATTGTATTAATTATTTGATAAATTTTTTTAATGTTCTCTTTCATTTGTTTATTTCAAGTACAATTTTCATTTTTTTTTATTAATATTTAATGTAAAATTGATAACTGTATTAATGAACTGTAATAAAAACTAATATTTTTTCAAATATGATATGCGTAGTATCTTTTTTGTTAAAAAAGTAAGATATAACCAAAATTCTATTCTTCATAAATACACTTTTTCCATTTTTACTTGATCAATAAACAATTTTTTATTATAAAATAAATGTTTTCTTATTTTCATTTTTTTCCAGAATATTAATTACAATTTTGGAGTAAGTGTAAAGTCGTTCCTACTACTGTTTTCGTCGCTGACTGAGAACCCTATCTATTGCCGTATGCGCAATGGCTTCAAATACTCACACAGCTGGCACACGCTCATCTCTTTTAACAAGTGGCGTTGCGCGCTAACTCTCTTTCACTTTATCTCGAATACCACGAGTGTTTAACAGCTAGCAACCCTATTTTGCGGCCATTTGTTCACAGGCAGCGATATATCATATTAAAAAAAAATAGCTTTAATTTAATATAAAAAACATGCGTATACGTCATGAACGTATAAATACACCAAAATATTACCTAGAAAAATCGAATTTAAACGGTTCTCTTCACATAAAAGATTCGATATAAATTGAACCAGAAAATGGTAGATCTCAGGTGAAAAACAACTACTTTCCTAGCAAATACCACGCAGAACGTTGAATGATATTCACCTGAAAATCCATGCATACCTCCATATAAATGGACATTGATTGCAAATGTTTCTTTCTAATAAGCTCGATTATGTTTAATTTATGTCGTGTTCACCTAACAATCCGCATACCGGTTTCAGGCTTTTTTGGCCCTCATCAGTACGGAGTAGTCAACCAGCCAGAGGTCCGAAGAGCTCTGGCTGAAGCGAGACACAACATAACCAAAACCATCATCGAGTCTATAACACCTATAGGTACGCCGGAAAAGAAAACTTTTAACTGGCGGTACCTAGTGACAGAAAGAAACACTCCGAAAATCTCCCACCTCGATAGGTTTCTAAATAAAAGATCTCTTCTCAGTAGGAGTGGCAAGCCCGACTAGCATATAGTGAAAGATAAACACCATGTGAAGTGGAATAAATAGAAAAATCGAAATTAAACGGTTCTCTTCATATAAAAGATTCAATATAAATTGAACCAGAAAATGGTAGATCTCAGGTGAAAAACAACTACTTTCCTAGCAAATACCACGCAGAACGTTGAATGATATTCACCTGAAAATCCATGCATACCTCCATATAAATGGACATTGAATGCAAATGTTTCTTTCTGATAAGCTCGATTATGTTTAATTTATGTCGTGTTCACCTAACAATCCGCATACCGGTTTCAGGCTTTTTGGCCCTCATCAGTACGGAGTAGTCAACCAGCCAGAGGTCCGAAGAGCTCTGGCTGAAGCGAGACACAACATAACCAAAACCATCATCGAGTCTATAACACCTATAGGTACGCCAAAAAAGCCTGAAACCGGTATGCGGATTGTTAGGTGAACACGACATAAATTAAACATAATCGAGCTCATCAGAAAGAAACATTTGCATTCAATGTCCATTTATATGGAGGTATGCATGGATTTTCAGGTGAATCTCATTCAACGTTCTGCGTGGTATTTGCTAGGGAAGTAGTTGTTTTTCACCTGAGATCTACCATTTTCTGGTTCAATTTATATTGAATCTTTTATGTGAAGAAAACCGTTTAATTTCGATTTTTCTATTTATTCCACTTTACATGGCGTTTATCTTTCAAAATATTACCTGTTCACACCTGGCTGCGAAGTAGTTGCGGCCGAGTGTGCAACGGCACCCATCGATTTTCGAATTCTTTACATACATTGCCATGATGTGGATGATATTTTATTTAAAAAATAAGTGAACGAATTTTTTTTTTTTATCAATTAACATTAATTTAATTAAAATTACTTGCGGCCACTTATTACTGGCACCCTGTTATCAATGTATTCTCCTAATCATAAATGTATGTAAAAAAGTGAATTTGATCAACTACGCGATGAACGTAGAGATTTTGCAGCCGGATCTTAGACTATAAATCTCTCTCAATGTTTTCGCTCTACTCGAAATTTCCTTGATCGGGCATGCATAGTCAAGGTAGCAATATTTTAATATCCATATAATTTCAGGAATAAATACATTATGAAGAGAAATAATTTAATTAAATACGCGTCACTAGAATACCTGATAACTATAGGTGTGATGGTTATTAATGACACAACAAATTCGTCGAGTAGATTCAAGGGCACAGTTTTTGTATATTATTGATTATTATTTATGTAAATAAATGAACGGATTACTAATTAGTTACTAATTCACTGCCAACCAGTTCAATTTGTCAAAGTTTATCTAGTTCCGGTAATAGTCCAGTCCTAATAGACTTTAGCTTGGAGTTGGTTGGGAGGTCAAAATATCTAAAACCACTATAGATCTGTTGCCGATGTTTCGATTTTCGTAAAGCCATCCTTAGGTTACTACAAAGGGGAATGTGATTATTACTCAAAATTAATAATGAGGTAACAAGAGTGGATTGAAAGATAAATGGTAAAAAGTGCAAATAAGATAGTAAATTACATACATGTAGATAGCTCTAAATTAACGTGGATAAAAATTATAAAATTAAATTTATAAAAAAGATATGAACAGAAGAAAATGTAGACAACAACAGGATACTGACCAGAACAGTAGGTTCCTTGTCGTAGTGAAATCTTTTAAAAGGGGCATTCACATATATTTTGGATTCCTCCTGTTTGTATATGAAAAATTCATGTGTTTCGGTGAATAACGTGAGAGTTTCTTTCTGAATGGAGGCATCCAACTATTCACTTTTGAGGTATGTGTATCAGAGGCGTACATGAATTGTCATTGTTGTGGTGCTTTTAGTTTGGTTATTAGATACGTATAGGAGTTAGGTATAAATTGGGTATTTTCGTTCAGTGATGTTTTTTCTTTGTTTGTTACCAACTACTTCAGATGACTTATGATAAAATTCATTATGTGATTGTGAAAAAAAGTTATATATCGGTGAATTTTGTAAACATCGATTTCCGGTTTGTCAGTTCAGTTTTTGGTGAAACAACTTTCCAATGGCTATATGTAATTTCTATGTTCAGATTTTTTTATTGAACGATCCTATGATATTTTTATATTTATCCGGACAAGGATTATCTTCTTGGGTAAATATTCTGAGCAGTCGATGAAGTTATTTGAAACAGTGGGTATCACCTGTTGTTTTCTACATTGTATTTTTTTTTGTGGTGGTCAAAGTTGCGCAATGAAGAATATTTTGATTTTTACCTTAGAATACACTCTATTAGAAATGAAAAAATACCGTAAGAATATTTTTTTGATACGTCTTATAGTTTCCGAGATATTTAATTGTTTAGCTAGGCGTGCGACGACGCGGAGTCATTGGCCGCTGTGACGTCACTTTACAACGGTCGGTCAGTGCGTGCTCTGCTTCCGAACTGTGTGTATGAAGTTTGCGTCGAAAATTGATAAAAATGTCGAATCCAGAAACTGGAAAATCGTGTATTGTGCCAAAGTGTTCGAATAAAACTACGAATGCACCCGAAAAGTTGTTTTTTATTGTTACTTTCGGACCTGAAAGTCGATAGGGATGGATACAAATCATGATGTTCTGGGGTGGTTCGGCATTTCAATGTTCAAATATCTCTTTTAACTTTTACATATCCAATAGCATCGTCGCCGAAGCTGTTTCCAGCCTATCTAAAATAAAATAAACGTAAGTTGATCTAATATATAAAAAATAAAATGAATAAAAATGCACGTATTCACGATCACATTAAAGAGGAAGGTAAATATAAAGTTGCACCACACATGCACTCTGAATATGGGAAAAATACTTTTCTTACGTGTTTTTGCCTCCTGAACGCGAATCCGGAAGAAAAATGCGGCGGTCTCATACCGTTTCAGCAGCAGCATACCGTTCCCGAATTAGAGAAGTTTTAAAAAAATTAACCATTTTCAAGCACCGTTTTCTCGCACAAAACTCACTCAAAATGCCTTCTTCTACAGCATAACATACATCTAAATCATATTTTCGAATTAAAATATCGTCGTTTTTATCCAAAAAATTTTATACATTACCAAAAAATTTTTTGGAATTTAGTAACTTCGCCTTATTTCTCATGTTGGTGATAAATGAATCACCGCCAACTTTTCGAATCCAAATGTTAGCAATAGTTCCCCTTCATTTATGTGTGCAATTGTTGTGGGCGGTGATTCATTTATTACCAACATGAAAAATAAGGCAAAGTTACTGAATTCCATGTGTCAAAGTCTGAATTTGATTTATTTGGAACTGTGTAAGGAGAATTTTTTCGATAAAAACGACGATATTTTGTGCAAAGTTGTGCCGAAAATAAGTGATTTAGGGTGTATTGTTTATGCTGGTAAAAAAAAGGAGGCATTTTTAGTGAGTTTTGTGCAAGAAAACGGTGCTTGAAAATGAGATTATTTTTTTTTAAGTTCTCCAACTCGGGAACTGTATGAGACCGCTGCATTTTTTTTTCGGATTCGTATTCAGGAGGCAAAAACACGTAAGAAACGTATTTTCCCCATATTCAGAGTGCATGTGTGGTATAACTTTATATTTACCAGAAGGAAATTAATATGAGAGGTTTTTCATCTTAGCTTGAAAATATTTAATAGGTGTAGTCGCGTGCATCCTAATAATAATCTACTTTTGAAAAAAATATTTCATGGGTTCAAATTTTAAAAAGTTTTGTACCTCTGTATATAATGTTCAGGTTATGTTTACTATGTTAATTTTTTTGATTTTAAAAAAAAAATGTAAGTACGATAACACAGTATTGTTTTTAATAAGTCTCACCCTGTTACAAATACCTACGCATTCTTCCTTCTCAGGAACTTAATGTCAAGTAAGATGTACATAGTATCAATATGACGTATGAAGTACATTTATAAAACACTAGTAATGAGAAATATGTACTTATAGGGATCAAAAGATTTATGATAAAAAGTAAAATGTTATTACGTAATACTTACTTTTGCATTTTTACTCCTCGCATCTCGGCGGCCGAGAAATCGGAGTTATTTGAAAATAGTGGGCAACCATTAACCCGTCTATTTCAGGCAAGTTATCAGATTGTCCTTTTTCAAAACCGTCATCCATATCTAATATTATACTTATAACACATAAAAACTTAAGTTAAAAACATTATTGTGGTCGGACATCCGATAGCAAAGCAATGATTGAGTGTACGGTGAGAACTTTGCGTTGTTAAATGTCGTCACGCGAGCATGGCGCGCTCGCCCGAAATATTTGAATAGAACGGAAACTAAAATTGTCGTAACTTCAACACTATTCGCTTGATTGAAATGAAACAAAAACAGGTGTATTTCTAAACAGTCAGGCTACACGGTCATAAAGATTCAAGTCATTCAACAGACCCAGTGACATGGATCGACCTATACTCGGTACGGGATATAGACAAAATGACTGATAAATTCATTCAAAAACTTAACTTATATATTGAAAGAAATACGAAAAATGTCAAGCTAAAAAAACAAAATATAAAACGAAGAAAATGGATAACTTCTGCACTCTTAACATCGATAAACAAAAAAGAGACAATGTATAAAACATTAATGAAAGACCCAAACAACCAAATTTTGAAAACACAGTACCATACTTACAAAAATAAACTAGATAAGATAATAAAAAATTCTAAAAGAACTTATACACAAAAATTAATCAAAAATAACATGAACCAATCCATAGCTCTCTGGGATTGGTGTAAATGATATCTGCAATCGATCCAAACCAGAAACAAAAATAGAAAAATTATATCAACTGACGGTACACCACTATTTTCCAAAAGCACATCTCTGACAGTTTCAATGAATATTATAGTACTTTTGGGTCAAACATATGCAAGTAAAATAAAAGTTCCGATGACTATATAGAACATGATACAAGATTGAAAAATTCAATGTATCTTTATCCCACCGATACCAGAGAAGTCCACGACATCATAATGCAACTGAAACCAAAAAGGTCCTGGTCACGACAATATACGCGCTGAAACCTTGAAAAACATATCAAAACAGATAACTGCCCCTTAACCCATTTAATAAACTGTTGTTTCGAAAAGGCTATTTTCCAAAATCATTGAAAATTGAATCGTGAAACCACTATTCAAAAGTGGTAGTAAATTTGAAATGATAAATTATAGACCAGTCTCATTAATATCAAACTTATCTAAAATAATTGAGAAAATCCTCAAAATCAGGATACTCAGCTTTGTACGAAATTTAACTTGATATCTAAATATCAGTATGGATTTAGGGAGGGAAAATCAACAGATGATGCAATTTACCAATTAGTATCTAATATTTATAACTCACTGGATAAAAGTAAACCATCATTATGCATTTTTGTTGACTCTAAAGCATCTGATACCGTGTGCCACAGAAAATTACTTGACAAACTAGACCATTATGGATAAGAGGAAATATATACGGAATATTAAAAAACTTTTTGACAGAGCGCGAACAGAAAGTGTATTGAAGGAGTTGAGTGATAGTAGATATGTAACATACGGTGTTCCACAAGGAACTGTACTTGGTCCACTGTTGTTTACTCTGTATATCAACAGTTTACTTCTTTAGGAACCAGGGGCAAAATTTTGAGCTTTGCAGATGATACGGCTATATTCTATGAGGCGAAATCATGGAACACCTTGAAAGCAGAAGTGGAGGATGATTTAGAGTTATAGAAAAGTGGTTTCGATATAATACACTAACTCTCAACCTGGAAAAACAAAATATCTACCATTTTCCCTATACTCCAGTGGATTACCAAATATGGGTCCTTTGATTATCGGACCAAATTCAGAAATACCTGAAGCTGAATCGATTAAATATTTAGGTATTGTAATTGACCGACACCTCAAGTGGGACCTTAACATAAGAAATATAGTCAACAAGTTAAGAGGTATGTTATATAGATTTAAATATCTGAAAGATTACCTTGACACGAAACACCTAGAAATATTATACTACGCACTGGTTCAATCTCATCTAACTTACGGTATTGTGGCTGGGGTGGTGTAAATGACACGCACTTAGAAAAATTTAAACGTCATTCAGAGATGGATATTGCGAATTATATACGGTAAACCACTCAGATTCTCCAATGATAAATTACATGAAGAATCGGGAATATTTGACAGTAGGCAACTTTTCTGTCAAAATATACTAGTCAACATAAAAAAACAAGATCTCTTCTCACCCTGTTACACACCCCTACAGCACAAGAAATAAAACAATATCATTAAGCGTACCTTGTGACAAAACCATAGGCAACGTCACTGTGACTTTCTTGCACCAAAACTTTATAGTCTAACACCTGTTGATATAAGGAACTTACAGAGCATCAATTTATTCAAGAAAAAATAAAAAATGGATTTTGGCTTTTGAAGGAGCAAATTACACGATTTTGTTAATCAAAAACTAAATTAATATATGGTTAGGTATTTTATACTCTTCAATCGAAACAATGAATGGTCTACTTAGTATTTTTATTAGTAATATAATTTATATTCATGTTCTCCCGTGTTAATTGTATAAGTCTGAGTACATTCTATATATGTACGTATGCATATATCTCTCAATTAGTTACAAGAATTTTTATATTCTGATACTTTTAGATTTTATATTTGTACATTTAAGATTTTTAAACTTTTAGACTTTTTCCCTTTTAACACTTTACATTTTACATTTATAAATTTTACAATTTTACATTTTATAATTACATTTTACATTTTACATTTTTACATTTTACATTTTACATTTTCAATTTTCATATCTTCATATCTTCACATTATATCTATATATTTTATATTTTCAAATTATTTCATAACGAATCATCTTCAACTAGTTATGTAATGATCACCTACTGAAATTGATGGAACATACAACAACATGAAGCCACGTACAAGCGATAGTTACATTGGAACTAAAGCTTCTGTGGTATCCCCTGTTTATTTACTGTACGCACTTTAATCATATATACCTTTTTTGTAAATATTTTCTTGGTGAATAAACTTTATTATTATTATTTATTATTATTATTATTATTATCATCGATTTATCTCAGCGCAAAACTTCAGATTGATGTACATCTCTTCTGTGAGATCCCATGTTGTTATGTAGTCCAAAATCAAAAGTATCCCAAAACTTTAATTTTCTGATGATGTTTTGTTATCTTACTGTTGCTCCAACCAACTCCAAGCTATAGCAACCAGTAAAGTCACAAAACATCATACACATAATAGACTTTTACTGAAAAAACCCTTTCAGTTAGATTTGTTATTTCAAAGGCTTTTTTGTAAATCTCATTATCATCGAGATATGAACCTGAATAAGTGAAAACATGGTTTTAGTAAGTAACGGTTCATTTTTCGAATGTGATCTGAACCGAATACTTTCACAAGCTTCCATTCAGTTTCACCTGTCTGTGTGTCTGTCTGTAATCAAATCTTGCAAGTTAAATTTGACCCATTTCTAATCGTTCGATTGATTTGAAATTTGGCAGGCGTACATAATTCCGGTGACAATGCATTATGAAATTTTTGTTTGGAAAAAAAACAAAATGGCGGCTCCAATATGGCGGATAATTTTTATGATTATGGTCCGATTCTATTCAAAATTGGTATCTAGGGGTTTTCGGATTCGGAGATTATGATTCAAAAATACAACATGACGGCTACAAAAATAGTAAACGGGTTTTGTGATTATGGTCCGATTCCATTCATAATTGGTATGTGGGGGTTTTTGGGGTCGAACTTTTTTTTACAAGCTATTATTTTTGGTTTCACCTGTTCCAGTGAATGTCTGTCTGTCTGTATGTAATCAAATCTTGCAAGTTAAATTTGACCTTCTTCTAATCGTCCGATTGACTTGAAATTTGGCAGGAGTACATAATTCCAGTGATAATGCATTATGAAATTTTTGTTAGGAAAAAAAACAAAATGACGGCTCTTATTTGGCAGACAATTTTTATGATTATGGTCCGATTCTATTCAAAATTGGTGTCTAGGGGTTTTTGGCATCGGAGATTATGATTGACAAATGATTTCTGGTGAGTACTCTCTTTCAGAAAACATTCTTTTTCGCCTCATTCATCTATATAAGTTCTTAATTAGGACTGGAATATGAAATCAAATAACTATCTGAATGAAAATGCAAATTTTCTCTTGAGTTAGGTTCCTTTGAGAATATCTATCAGATGTAGTTGAATGTCCAGCGTGGCTGCAGCTGGGAAAGTAGTTGTTTTCTGTTGGACATTCACAAAAAATAACTACATTTTTATTGTGGATTTTTCAATTCACAGAAAAATCTTTTTATTCCATATTCAATTGAGATAGTTTTATACTGATATGTGTTTTTTTCCTGTGGAGTAAATATGATCGCGGTGGCATCGATTTTCAAAAAGAGAGATAGTTTCAGATATCTCACAAAGGATTGATATACCTCCAAGCTGTTTTTCATATCACTTCTATCATGTCTATATTGTAAAATCATACAAGCATCAGAAAATCACTTATTTATTATCAATAACCAGAGGCTAATTACAGAGAAAAACTGGATGGATTCAAAACAATACACAAAATAAAATCATTTCAAAAAATGATACAAGTACCACACAATTAAAGCAGACAAAAAAGTAAAAATATCACTAGTGAGATTCCGATTCACAATGACTAATGCATTATTCGATGTTATTTTGAACAGTTTGGACTATTCAAATGATTTGTGTGGAATTATCCCTCTTATTTATATTTCAAGATTTGAATTTGAAATATTTTATATCATACATAAGAATTCCAAGTATTATGTTGACAATTTCTCCTGCTGAGGCGATCCTACAAATCCTACCCACTTATAAAGTACGGGTGTTTCCCTAAATCAACGAATTGGCGGATAACTTTTCTGATGGGAAAAGCTCTCTGGAATTTTTGCCAATTACAAGACAATCTAATAACTACTATTTCAATGAGTAAAACCAAATTACTGCTTTTTCATGCATCAGGAAAATCAAGTTGACCCAACAGGTAATTCCTGGTATTATTCCTCTCCAATCAACAGACATTATCGGAAAGTACAGTACAGACATCGTTCTAATTATTTTCGGTTAGTTAATCTCTCGGCATAGTTCAACAGTTCATATTGCAGTTCAAGTTCAGCACAATTTCAGTTAGTTACTTTCTCGACATTGTTCAATACACAGTCATTTTTTCATCGCAGCGGTTTCGTCTAAAAAAGACCCCGATTTGGATATAATTGTCTGAGAACATTGAAGGAACTTTGGGTTATGTGACTGACATGTCTTGTGAAGCGGAGCTCTTGGTCAAACCACAAACCTACATTTTTTATTTCGGAAACAGTTGTAATGACATCATTATCAATGCGAATCCCCAGTAGGTTCTGGGTTTCACCTCTGATTCTTTTGGGTCCAAAAATCATAACTGGCGACTTCTTTGAATTGACTTTCGAATTATGGGCTGAGCGAATGTCGAAAATTACCTGAAGGTCTCGATTTTTGAGTAGCTGAGCACTGTCAAAAGTCTGCAATTGGAAGGGGTAGTGAAGCTGGGTGTCGTCTTCGTAGTGATGTATTTTGCATTCCTGAACGTATTGGTAGAAGTCGCAGACAAGCTGAAAAGGAAGCCTTGCGGAACACCTTCGAACAGAGATACTGCCTCTGACTCTATTCCTTCGATCATGATATTCTGTATTCGATTCTATGTTTCTGTAATGAATAGGTCAAATGACTGATCTTTATTTTTCCAATATATATATATATATATATATATATATATATATATTGCTTTATATAAAACTATCCCAAAGTGCTCAGCATTGTAATACGCGTCAATAAACTGGTTTTTGTTTTTTAATAATATCAACTCGATACGTCTCCAGATTGTCCGACCAACTATATTGAATAATAAAATTTCCCAGGCTCACTATGTCATTCCAAACCACCTTTGTCATTTTATCAATCCATCGGTTATTATTTGATAATATGAATATTACATACATATAATATGTATATATCATATGGGCTGCTGTCACCAGTCTTATAATGTTAAAAGAACATTTCGACACATAACACAATAAATCATATAGAATGTATCCTTAACAGAAAAATATAAGTCACTGTCATCTATTTCAGTTACCAATTGTCCTCCAGAACGCAAATTTGGCCACTTAGTCTTATTTAATACATTTCTCCCAAATAAAAAATTCCTTCTTGAACCTAGTATAAATAGATTTTTCAATGCATAGAAAAATCTGTATATTCAATATTTAATTGGGAATGTTTTCCTTTTCATCATTTAACACTTCTATAAGTTGTAAGGTGGCTTCATTTTTGGTGACACGGTTTCTTTAAACCAGAACTCAAGTAATTTGCTTTGAGTGTCCGTGTGGTAGTCCAAACTGCTATATTCTTTATTCTTTGAACTATAACAACAATATCTCGTGTAACCATCCATCAAATTCACGATATATTTATCCCTTCATTTCATCAACCATTGTTTTCCATTATTGCTTGCCTTCTATCAACAATTTTTTATATGGAACCATGCTGTTTTGAGAATCATGCCAACGTTCCTCTTGAACAGTCCTCGATTTAGACTTCCACTTCAGATCTAATGAATTGTCCAAATTGTGCGTAATGTTACATGAAAACATTTCATATACAGTGCTTCTCAAAAGTCCGCTCCCCCACTCTTATTTTTGGAACGATTATACATAAACAAGTGAAATTTGGAAACTGAATATTAAAGGTTGTATACTTCCCTACTAGTGATGATAGATGACGAAATCGTCAAAGATGACGTCACAAGGCCATTGTGACCAATAATTTTAAATGGAACCCTACGGCAAGCGATACCTCTTTTAAAAGGTCTCAAAAAAACCTATTCAATGATACTAATTTTGTTTGTGTTCATGGAAGTTTTGGCAACTCGCTTTTAAAAAACGCAAAGCTGTGATGAACTAAATCAGTTAATACTAAAATTCCAAATTCAAGCTCCGCCTCTGGATAGTTGTCAAATAAGCTGACGTTTTCGTTAGTCTCCCTAAGTCGACGTTTTTGTAATTGTCCAAGTTTCTGTACATTCAATAATTTGTGTATTGTTGATCGAACGTTTAACTGTTTTAGCAGCTTTTGGTTCTTTTAATATTTTTGTACATTTTAATAATTTGTTAAACTGTTGTGAGCCGAACATTCAAGTGCTTCAAGAAGCGAAATGGTACGTGCTTTAGGTGATAAAGTAGCAGCGATCCTAATTCTTGGCGAAACTGGACAAAATATTCATGCAGCAGAACGCATTTTTAATGAGAGGTTTCCCGATCGCCCCGTTTCGAGGACTTATTGAAGAAAGCTTCTTCGTAAGTTTGGAACAACGGGTAGTATTAATGATGCGAAACGATCTGGTAGACCACAAATTTCTGATGAGAAAAAAATTGATATACTGGCAGAAGTAATAGTTAATCCTACTTCTTCAACAACTCACGTTGCATCTACCTGTGAACTCAGTCGAAGTACAGTACACAGGGTGTTGAAAAAAACAAATTTCATCCATACAAATTAAAAATGGTTCATCAACTCTCAGACGACGACCCAGACCGAAGACTAGAATTTCGTGGAAATTGGAAACTAAAATTAACCAACAGCCAGACTATGTCAAAACAATTCATTTTAGTGACGAAAGTACTCTCTATCTGAATGGAAATGTAAATACACAGAATGTGAGGTATTGGAGTGACGCAAATCCTCACCTGTTTCGTGAAACACATACCCAATTTCCCCAGAAGGTGAATGTTAGAGCAGGTATCCTGGGAAACCACATCGTTGGGCCTCTTTTTCTAAATACTAATTTAACAGGTGAGGTTTATCTGGAGCTGTTGCAAAACGCAATAGAACCGTTAATCCTTGAAATTTTGGAAGATAATCCAGATGAATTCGGCAATTTGGAAATAACATTTCAACAGGATGGTGCTCCTCCACACTATTACGGTGCAGTAAGACGGTATTTGGATGAGGAGTATCGTGGTAGATGGATTGGACGACGAGGTTCAACGGAATCGCCAGCTCGATCACCGGATCTCACACCTTTGGAGTTTTTTCTGTGGGGGTACTTTAAATCGAAGATTTACGTCACTGAACCTACCAATAGTGACGTTTTAAAACAACGTATTGTTGCTGAATGTGAGGCTGTTTCCGCAGACACATTTGCAAAAGAGTTTAAAAATAGGATATTTCACTGTCAGGAAGTAAATGGAGGTCACTTCGAGCAATTTCTTTGAGTAGATACTGATTCTTAAATCTGTAATGAATATCATACTGAATGTAATTTAAATTTTAATGTTTACTAATGAGCCATTAAAACTGCCATTAATACAAACAAAATTAGTATCATTGAATAGGTTTTTTCGATTCCTTCTGAAAGAGGTGTCGCTTGCCGTAGGGTTCCATTTAAAATTATTGGTCACAATGGCCTTGTGACGTCATCTTTGACGATTTCGTCATCTATCATCACTAGTAGGGAAGTTTACAACCTTCAATATTCAGTTTTCAAATTTCACTTGTTTATGTATGATCGTTCCAAAACTAAGAGGGGGGTGTTGGAAATAATGTTTGGTTTGGTATCTAAATGGTTGTGGACTGTATACTTCTACTTGGTTTATTTTAACTATATTTTTCTACTTAAACAATACAGGTTATAAAAACATGGTGTGTGTTAAGTCTCTAGTTTTCAACTGTCTTTCGGCTCGCGACGTTTTCAGATCGACCGGTGCGACGTTACCACTTTCATCATGAATTCTGTGAAGATGGTATTTTCCTAACATAGCCCCGGCCTTTGAAGAGGTCTTCAAAATGGAAACTAATTTCCTTGGATGGGTAATGGATGGAGATGTCTGGCAGGTCTAGTGATGTGACCTGTTGACGTTTTCACTTCTGCAACTCTAATAATATTGTCTCTGCCGGTGAATGTTTTCATTATTCTTCCTACACTCCATTTACATGGTGGGAGTTTTGAATCCCTAATGAGAACGAGTGTTCCTCCAGAAAGTTGTGAGGATGTCTCGTGCCACTTATAGGACTGGTGCAGTTGACTGATATATTCGGTAGAAAATCGCTTCCAAAATCGCTGGTACAGTTGCTGACTATGTTCGTATCTTGTGAGTCGATTTGAGGGGAATATTCAGAATGTCAGGTTCAGGAAGTGAGCTTATGTAACGATGTACTAGGAAGTGGGATGGGGTGAGCGGTTGAAGGTCATTTGGATCATTTGAGTAGGCCAAAAGAGGCCGAGAATTGAGAATGGCCTCGACTTGATATAAAAGAGTAATACATTCTTCATAGGTGAAATGGGTATCCTTCATTGTGCGTTTGAGATGAAATTTCATTTGCTTTACAGCGGCTTCCCACAGACCACCGAAATTGGGACCATAAGGAGGAGTGGATTTCCATGCGATATTGAGTGTCGAAGCAAAGTTGTTAATAGCTGATTTATTAGCGTGTATCATTCGGAATATTTTGAACAGTTCATTTCTTGCACCCTTGAATGTAGTACCATTATCGGAATAAACATTGCTTGGAATTTTGAAACATGCTATAAAGCAATCTGTGGTCATATCCGAGAGCAATTTTAAATGAACTGATTTCGTGACAAAGCATATAAAAACGCAAACATAGCATTTTGTAATTTTATTGCCTCGGCCTTTTCGATCTGTCATGTAAAATGGCCCAGCAAAATCTAGTCCTACATGTTGGAATGGAAATGATGGAGTTATTCGTTCATCGGGTAATAGACCGATTTGTATATTATTTTCAGGAGGCTTATGACGAAAACACGTTACACAGTTTTTTATTATGTATTTCGCTGTTACTTTGCCATTTATGGGCCGATAACGTTCCCTAATCAAACTTAGCAATAATTGTGGCCCAGGATGTAATTGATTATGATATTGATTGAAAATTAATAGAGTGAGGGGATGATCTTTTGGCAGAAGTATAGGTTGCCTTTTATCCTTTGGGAGATTCGAATATTTGAGTCTACCACCTACACAAATTAATTCGTAATCATCCAGAAATGGACTGAGGTGGTAAAGTTTCGATTTTTTGTCTAATGATTTATTTTTTGATAGTATTGAATAGTCTTCGGGAAACTCCTGAAGTTGAACAATTTTGATAAGTACCTTGAAAGATGATTCGACTTCGTAGACACTTAATGTTGACTCTGCAGATATAGTGTCCATTTTTCTCATTTTATCAATGATCCTTTTACAATACGCAAAAATGCGTTTCAGTTTGTGTAAATTGGAAAATTTTGTTATCAAATTCAAGATTACATTTGATTCATCAATCATTTGAAATGCCACTTTTGGGACCCATTTTTTCTCGGGTATATCTTGTGCATTCAATATAGAATCTGGATTAAATAGATTGGGCCAAGTTTTTTATTGGTATTATAGAGAAATTCTGGGCCGTTCCACCAAATATCGCAAGATATTAATTTTTTGGTTGATATACCTCTAGATGCCACATCGGCGGGATTAAAGTTTGATCGAACATAGTTCCAATAATGGACATCAGTCAATGTTTGGATTTTTGACACCCTATTTCCTACAAAAACTTCTAAAACATTAGGTTCAGTTTTTAACCAATGGAGAACAACTTGGGAGTCTGACCAATAAAAAATGTCCGCACTAACTTGATCAACTAATTGTGCTCCCAAAAGTGCTGCACACAACTCAAGGCGAGGTATAGACAGGCTTTGATCGGGGCAACTTTCGTCTTGGAGCAAAGAAGGCGTAGACGTTTATTTCCATACGAATTTTCACTTCTTATATACACCAAGAGGCGTACGCGTGACTAGACGAATCACAAAAACAATGAATGTCTTGGATATTAAATCCTTTCCCAACGGTATTTCTGGGAATATTTATTTGATTATTCTCTCTAATATAGTTTTTGATAGCATTCCACTGGTCAATCGATTGTTGGGACAAGGGCTCATCCCATGATAATTTCAAGGACCACAGATTCTGTATAAATATTTTTGCGACTATAACCACTGGACTAATGAGACCTAAGGGGTCATATATTTGGGCGATTCCAGATAAAATCTGCCTTTTTGAAGGCATTAAAAAGTCTTCATAACTACACCACTGAATCCCTAAGGTTTTTGAGGATTCGTTAGCACCCAAAGTCAGAATACCTAACGAAATTTCGTTATCAATATTGAGTTCTGACAATACTGTCGGGTCATTTGATATCCATTTTCTTAAATTAAAATTTGCTGATGCGAGGTGCTCATAAAGAGATTTCACAGTTTTGGATAATTCTTGGAGAGAATCTGAACCTGTTAAGAGGTCATCAACATAGAAATCATTCAATATGATTTTGGAAAAATCCTTCGATATGGTACTATCCAGAGCTAATTGTCTGAGACAGTTTATTGCCAAATAAGGGGCACTAGTAGTACCATAGGTAACAGTATTCAACTGAAACATATTGATGGGATCACTCTCAGAATTTCGCCACAATATACATTGGAGTGGGCGATGAGAAGGATTCATCTGTATTTGCCTATACATTTTGGCAATATCGGAAGAAACAACTTAAGTGTATATCCTGAATCTACACAAAATATGAAAAATATCATTTTGTATTTTGGGACCACAAAATTGCAAGTCATTCAAGGACCATCCACTGTCAGTTTGGCAGGAGCCGTCGAAAACGACCCTCAATTTAGTAGTCAGGCTGTCTTTTTTGATTACTCCGTGATGAGGTATAATATATTTGCAGTTAGAGGAATCTTGAGATATTTTGGTCATGTGACCAAGATCACAGTATTCTTGAATGAATTGTTTATATTGAAAATGTAATGTATCATTTATCCTAAATTTCTTCTCTAAATTTAAGGCCAGCTTACTCCAAACAATTTTGAAAAAATCGTTTTTTTTTTCATAAATTGCTACTGTATACTCGAAGAAATAATATAGAATTAGTCCCGAAGGTCAGCAAGACCGAGAAGCAGGTATAAAAGAGTGGGGAGCGCTGCGGTAAATCCGGCCATTTGAACGCCTTCGGTAGGGCAGCTGCTGCGTGCGGATCGTCTTATTGTTTTGTTCCCTTCTATTTCTCGAAAATATTCCGTCCTTTACAGTTAGAGAGCGTCCTTCGTATATAATATACGGCAGTACAAGTGAAATTTTCGTTGGTAATGGTTTTTCGCTTCAGTCCTCGCACGCGTCGGTAAATTTTTCGTTTGTGTGCTCTCAAAATTTATCATGGACAAAAAAAGAAAAAGTGGTGTCCCACATAGATCAGGAAGAAGAAGTTTTTTGGGTAATCAACATACTTCAAATGATGATACAGAACAAACCAGTGTTGCTGCAAAAAAACTGAAAAACGCCGATCCTCAACTTGAAGTGAAAATCCATCCGTTGCTGACTTACGTGATCGTTCAGTGGTCTGTATTTGCTACATTGCAACAGAGAGTTGTTTGTGCAAAGTGTAATAAAAAAGTGGAATTTGCTAAAAGTGTCGAAAAAGGATTAGGTTTTGAGTTACAAATTATCTGTGATTGTGAGGAGAGTGAACCAATCCCTTCATCTCCAAAAATAAAAAATGGTTATGAAATAAACAGAAGAATAGTTTATGCAATGCGCTTGTTAGGAGTTGGATTTTATGGCTTATTGAATTTTTGTGGACTGATGGATATCTCAGCAACTGCATTGAGTATAACTGGCTATTATAAATGCATAGAGCAAGTTTATATTGCCTTGAAGGCGGTTAGTGAAATAGTTCTCAAAAAGCTGCTGAAGAAGAGCAAGAAAAGAATAAAGAGATAGGATTGCCCGAAGATAGGCTTACTGTTTCGGGCGATGGTTCCTGGCCAAAAAGAGGATTCACAGCTTTACTCGGTATTGTTAGTTTGATCGGAAGTACACGAACAAAGTCATAGATGTCATAGTAAAATCGAAGATTTGCCAAGCATGCGATAACTATTCAAAAAAATTCCCCGAAAATACGCCAGAGTTCGATGCTTGGTTTACCGAACATTGTGAAGCAGGCAATTGCACAAGGGATCATGATGGTAGTGCCGGTCTTATAGAAGTTGAAGGAGTGGAAGAAATGTTTCGGATGTCTGTGGAGCAGTACGGTGTTATGTATGAATATTATATCGGCGACGGTGACTCTAAAACTTTCAAGAGACTCGAAGAATCTGAACCGTTCGGCGAGGCTGTCAAAATAAAGAAAAAAGCATGTGTTTTACACGTAGGCAAGAGTATATATAGACGTGGTAAAGAAGCCAAAAAAAACCATGCAAAAATAAAGAAAGCTCTGGAAGCGCAAAAAAAGAGGCACTAGAAAGAGGTGAAGAAGTACCCAAAAAGAAGAAGGCTCAAAAAAGCAAACAACCTATCGTAAAATCTTTAAAATTTACTGAAGCGCAACTGTCGCTCTTACCAAGCTATTTTGAAAAAGCTGTGCTTACTCATCCCGATTCTGTGCCAGACATGAAGAATGCAATTCTAGCCTCATTGTATCACAAGTGTTCCACCGATGCTAAGCCACAACACCAGTATTGTCCAGCCGGAGCAGATTCATGGTGCGCTTATCAAAAGGCAGTAGCTACAAAACAGAATTACAACCATCCTCCAGCTTTCGATCAGGAAATTCAAGATCTTTTACAGCCAATTTATGAAGAACTAACCGACGAAAAGTTGCTCGAGAGATGTTTAGGGGCTAACACGCAAAACAATAACGAAAGTTACAACTCATGTGTTTGGAACATAGCCCCTAAACATAAGTTTGTTGGGAAAAAAACGCTTGAAATTGCTGCTCTCAGTGCTGCTTGCATTTTCAATGAAGGGCTTTTACCCATATTAAAAGTAATGGAAGTTATGGGTGTCAGAATCGGCCCGGAAGCAAGGCACTTTGCTGATAGGGCCAACAACAGACGTGTTGATCGATCTGAGCTAGAAGCTACTGAAGCGTCTGAGGAACACAGAACTGCTGTAAGAAATGCAAGAATTCTTCAGAATGATGCTTAGGAAGACCAGGAAGGAGTTGTGTATGAAGCTGGAATGGATATGTGAGTAAAATTCACTTTTTTTACGATTTTTTACGAATAAAAACTTTGAACTGATTTTTCTCCGAACCACGTTTTTTCGCATGAATAACACTCTCATTTCAAAACTATTGCACTTATCGATATGAACCAAACGGCATTTTACTCTTTAGATGTCTGGCTATGGCCTCAAGCAGAACCAGAAATATTCATTATTATTTAAAAAAGTTATAAACAATTAAAAGTGAAAATAAAGGGAAAAAAAATTCAAAAGTCCGCCATTTTTTTTTTCATTGAAAATGTTTCATTCTGCTTGAGGCCATAGCCAATTCGATACAGAACATGAAACCGTTTTGTTTTTTGCTTTCAGATAATTCTTTTCCAAGAAATGATGTCATCCATCAACGAATCAAATGAGTTTCAGCAGCCATTTTCAGGACCGCCATTTTGAAAAAAAAATTTTTTCAAGTAATTTCATATATGTGCTTTCATATGTAAAAAAATGTATTACTCAACATGTTTTGTACTATAAATAAAATGTATTGAAAAACATTATGTTTTTTGGAGTAACCTGGCCTTAAAAATCTTTTCAGAGCAATATCGTAGGAATTTCCCAATAAGTCTGTTGAATATTTCAATGGATATTTCACAACAAATTGGTCTAGAGGGTCTCTATAAGTATGATTATTGAATTGTGTTCCGCATTCAATGTCATCTTTTGATTTTTATGAAACATTTGGAATGTTTTCAAGTTCCCAAAACTTTTTTAATTGGCCATCTTCGGGTACAATTTTGGTAAAATTGCAAACTATTGTTGACGCTGACTTCGGGATGTTCCCAGATATTATCCATCCTAAATGGGTGTTGTGTAATATGGGCATATTTTTCCCCAAATTTATTTTGCCTTGTAAAAGTAAATCCCAAAATAAGCTTGCACCTAATATGGCATAAATTTCGGATGAAACATTAAAAGAGGGATCAGCTAAAGGTAGGTTAGTGGGAATTTTTAAATCGATTACATCGAAGCTTGGTGAAGGTATATCACTAAAAATATATGGAACAACAAAGAAGGATAATTCAGTTTTGTAATTATTGTAGCGTGAATATATTGTCATATTACACTTTTTATTCAAATGTGATGTTACTTGATTTATGCCTACAATAGACATATGAGTTGGAATAAGTGGAATATTCAGGTCTTTGCAAAACTTTTCCGTGATCAGATGAGTTTGTGCCCCAGAATCCAACAGTGCCCGGCACTGTACGAAAGTACCTGAATCATTTTTCACTTTGAATATTACCGTGGATAGTAAAACTTGGGAATCAATCATAGGACTATTGAATTGTTTGTTAAGAAAACACATTTTGGATGAACCTGAATATTGTCAATTTCACTGGTAGCAATCTGAACTTGGTCATTTTTCACAATGGTATTTCGCGATTGTTCCTTATCTATATGTATAAGAGAATTATGTTTTAGGTTACATTTCATACATGGTCCTAGTGTACATTCATTTTGAGAATGTCCCGGACGCAGACAATTTTTACACAGGTTGAGTTCATTTATTTTGGAAATTCGCCTTGGAACGTCTAATTTTAGAAAATCGATACAGGTGTACATGTAATGGTTCGGCTTCTTGCAAAAATTACACACCTTTTTTTATTGAGAATTTATGAGGAAATTTCTTTTCACATTATCTCGATTTTGATAACTGGATGGATTGTATTGCATATTTTTCACATTTTTCTGAGAACTGACAGAATTTATACTTTGATCTGCAATTTCACCTAATGTATCTATCTTTATTTTCATAAATTCAAAAAAATCATTCAATGTTGGTAATTCCTTGGGAGTTTTATGCTCTTTCCATCCTCTGTACGTCGATTTATCTAATTTCTCAGAAATAATATGATGAGCAAAAGTTCACATAAATCCTTTAGAAATTTTCATCCCTTCTATTGCAGAAATATTTTCGGAAACTAAATCAAGCAAATCTCGTAATTGTTTTGAAGATTCTTTGACTAATGGTTCTAATTTCAATATGCCTTTAATGTGCTTATTGATTAGGATTTTCTTATTATTGAAACGTTCACATAGGGCGTTCCAAGCAGTATCGTAATAATCCCCTACAAATTCAACTTGATCGACAATTCTTTTAGCATAGCCGTCTACACTTTGTCTAAGAATTTGAAATTTCTGAATATTGGATATGTTACTTGTATGAACCACAGATAAAAAGGTTGATTTGAATTCCAACCAATGTTCATATTCTCCTTTAAAGGTATCAATTTTGATTTTTGGCAAAGAAATATTATTCCAGGAATTCTGAACATTATTATTTATATTGTTAACTTGGTTTACTGAAGCTGGAGCCCCATTATCTCTGAGATATTGTTTAAGAATTCCGATATATTTGTCATAACTGTTCTCGAAATCATCCTGATAGTTATAATGCTCATCTATTTGTTCATCGGTACATTTTTCCTCCAACATACCTTGGATTTCTTGGAATGATTCTAAAATTGACTGATAACTTCTCAATTTTTCCTCAATTTCGGCAATCCCAGGTTTATTTTCTGCAAGATTATCAATATATTTTCCTAAATTAGTCAAACGATGTTTCAATGAACCCCGTTTTCTTTCGAGATTCGATGCCATTTTCCAAACTCAATGTAGGAATTAAATAAGGAATGCAAGCAAAAGGTAATCAAATAAGGAACGAACTCACAGCTTGTTTACAGTCGTCGGGAACGTCACTTCTCTCTCCCTTCGCTCAGTCGTTGATCGACTTCACTTTGATTCTCGGTATCCACTGCTCCAATCGTCCAGTTCACCTATGGCGGGAACGTCGATTCTCTCTATCTTCGATCAGTCGTTGGTCGACTTCACTTTAATTTTTGGTATCCACTGCACTGTTCCAATCGTCCAATTCACCTATGGCGGGAACGTCCTTTCAGTGGTTGCAATAAGTCGTTGGTCGACTTGTCGTTTATTCAAACTTGATCAAATTGGTTTAATCCAGGTTCGAAAGGACCAAATTTATGTTGGAAATAATGTTTGGTTTGGTATCTAAATGGTTGTGGACTGTATACTTCTACTTGGTTTATTTTAACTATATTTTTCTACTCAAACAATACAGGTTATAAAAAAATGGTGTGTGTTGGGTCTCTAGTTTTCAACTGTTTTTCGGCTCGCGACGTTTTCAGATCGACCGGTGCGACGTTGCCACTTTCATCATGAATTCTGTGAAGATGGTATTTTCCTAACAGGGGGAGGGAACTTTTGAGAAGCACTGTATAAATCCACTTATAGGCCTCAGAAAATGGGCTTCAGTACTTTTAAAATAACCAGAGTCGCTTCTTTCCCTTCTATTTTTGGGACCACGTTTCATATTAATATACACTGCTGCAAGAGGAATTTCTGTCACCTTCGAGAAAAAACCAATGCTTCAGACTACTTTATTTCCCTAAAAAGACGTTTAGTTCTAGGGTATGACAATCCTTAGATGCATTTTTTTAATAAGAAACATGCTGTTCATTACTTGGTCCTGGTATACCAATGCCTCAGACAAGTCCAAAGTTAGGCCAAATCGGTCCAGCAGTTTCAAAATGAAAGATTCTAATAATATCAATCTTTCATTTTCATACTGAAAATGGTTCATTATAGTTCTTTGATAGAGCTTTATGAGATCTACAACTCTCATTTTGTTTTCTCGCTAAGATGTACACACAAACCGATAAATCAAAGGTATCTGCAAATTATTCATGAGAATTAATAATATTTGTTCACCCTGATGCTCCCTTCATTTGGAGTTTATTCGCTGTATCAATCAGATACTGAGTATTTGAGAACATCATTGTATTTTGACATTTCTGGATTTCAAAGTTAAATATTAGATATTATTTTTTTAAGTGATAATAGGATTGAAACCCCAGTAAGTACGATCCTTGTGTGCTGGTTATAATTCTTTCTTTTGATTCGAGACAGATAACATAGAAATACTAGGAATAATTTAGGGAGATTTGGATCCTTCACCAACTTTTCATTGAAATATTCAAGGTTTATAGAAAAATAGAATTTTTTTTTTTTTTATTTGAGCCAATTACATCGGGTTTGTAATTGACATCATGTGACCGTTAAACCTCGGTTTTTGGGTCTTCCTGGCGTCTCTCTAATATTTCGAAATTTCGCGTGTAATCCAGAGTCAAAGAGATCATATTTTTCAAGAATTCAATGTCCCCATCTTTTCTACTGTAAGTTTGTAAACTTTCATCTTCCGAAAGAAATTTATCGCAAATGAAGCAAGTATCATCCATCAGAATTATTGTTATGAAATCACATTCAAAATAAACATGTTCATCCATAAAAAAACAGTTTTTTCATTGATGAGTGACCTGAAAATCAGAAACCGTTGGAGCAGATATCACCTGAAGACAGATCGAAAAGATATTGGAACAAATTAAAGTATTGAAAATTAACATATTTGTTCGTTTAATTATAATTTATCTTATGCTCGACTAAACCATAAACGCTTGATGTATTACTATCCATAAGTAGGCGGGTACTAGTCCAATGATGATAAAGTAAAATCTACTCATCTGTCATTGTCCTCACCAACAAAATTATCATGGTCTGAGGAGAGAAATGACGCTGAGAAATGTATTTATATCAATTCCTTCTGATAAATTTATTGTTGACCTCAACATTGAACATTTGGTTTATGGGATGAGCTTTTATATGACGCCAAATCGCTATTGAAATATGCTCAATTAGTGTCCTGTGTAGTGTGTAGTGTGTAGTTCTGTCGATTTCATTTTTCATTCACCATCTACGATATTCCTTGGAAGCCTTCAATAATGTATTCGCGATTTTTTCGGCAAAAGTAAATCTGCCGCCATATAGGCCTGTTGTTTGAAATTCTAAGGCACGTTTTTTTTTCTGTAGTAATATTCATCTTCAACATACCACTGTTATGCAAAGTTTGAAATTGAAATATTATTCTACGATCTTTAAACGATAACAGTCGTCGCCTAGCAATGCTCTCGGGGATGTATATGGTCCAAGCGTAGTTTTTGCTTTGGGTTTCGAGATTTACGGAACAACAACACACCACAATACACCATTTTTTACGTTAGGAAAGATGAGACAATTTTAGCCTTTGAATATGGAGCTTCGTATGTAACTAGAACATGAATGAACTTTACCATGAACTCATTATATAGATAGATATTATGTTTTTTTGATTTAGTGAAATATACAGCGCCCCAATTCATATTAGTCTCTCAGAGAAGCATTTTCTCAACTATTTAGCTTCATATCTCGAAAATTATCAGGTTCACACAAAAATTGTAATCAAACTTTTCGTAGAGATTTTGAAATCTCCAACTTTTATAACTACTTCAATGTCTGTTGTTAATTGCGAAACACTGTGTAGCGTGGCATAACTTCAATGTTCTTTTCATAATTTCTAGCTTTTAAAACATGAAAATATCCCTCTAAGTGAGTTTCCTACAGATAGAGTGATTCCAAGTCGGAAATGACTGGACTATAATGGCTCAGATGCTCAAGTACATCAGTGCGTTATGATTTTTTTTTTATTTTACTATTGAGAAGAAATATGGTTGTTCCCAAAGTTCTCTTAATGCCGTCGAAAACCCTTCGATTTGGTGAGAATGATTGAATACATTTTTTTCATTCTACTACTACTCGCGGAACTATTATGAACAAACTTCAATTCGCATAAATGGGAGAATAATGTCTTCGAAAATTCGATTTCCTCAAAACGAAACTAAAGAGATCGTAGCAGGATGCCAATACTAGTAATGTACAAAAACCTAGAGGATGGGATACTCAAAAAGGCAGAAGAAAATATTATATTTAAATTTTCGATAATTGCATCAATATAAGGATAATCACAATTTTGGTATTCTGGGGGATTCGAAACTCATCTATTCATTGATAGAAAATTCGCGCTACAGCGCCGTCTAGTGGCAAGTTGAAGAAAAATTATTAGCATACAAATCTTCACTGAGATGTGCCAACCATCCAAATATGTCGTTCCTATTGTCAGTTATGATCGAGCGTGTGTACAAAGATTATTATTTTTGCATTTTGTCCAAATTTTTCGACTTTCCTTTGAAATTGACCTGATTTTTCCAGGACAATAACGAACGAAACAAAAAAAGAATAACGCATATCTATCGTTCGAATCGTGAGCTATGATCTTCATTTCATACAAAAATCCCTTAATAAAGGAATTTTTCGAGTTATTTCAATTTTCCGGACACTTTTTCTTACCCTAAAACCTACAAAAAAAAAATAGCCAAATCGGTCCAGCCGTTGTCAAGTGATGCTTCGCAACACAAATTGCAATTAATTTTTATTATAAAGATTAATGAAGCAGAAAGACATGATCATTATCATGAAAGAAAGAAATTAGTGAAAAAAGCCATGATTAATGAGATAAAAGGCAAGTACGACATTTCATGGAAAAGTGAATTCAGTGTGCTTTTATAAGTTTTGATTAATTGGTTAATTCAGATAATCGATTTTTTTTTTAGATTTCTAGTCAAAAAACATTCTTGACATTTTGCTATAAGAAGTTACAGAGAGTTGAATCATTATAGTTTTCTAGAATTTAACCGGTATACCTCCCAAATTACGAATTTTTCATAAAAATTTGTTGTTTATCTCTCCTAACACCTGACGTTACACTTCAATCACTGCCACTCATTTGGACCATCTATTGGATCTTCGTACCGTACAACACAAGTTGAGTAGACACAGCAAGAATTGCGGTGTAGTATAAACATAGTCGTATGCTGATGATCGCGTAAGCGTGAAATGTATTTTCGTCGACACATATGTATTGAAGACCTAGTAAATGCGATGCCACTCTTGCATCAATGTTACAATTGATTTTTGTGAGTACTGCTTTCTGGAAAACATTCCTATTTGACTCATTCATCTATATGAATTTATAATTGAGACTAGACAATATCTATCAGGTATAGTTTAATGTCCAGCTAGGCTTTAGCCGGGAAAGTAGTTGTTTTCTGTTGGATATTACAAAAAATAACTTCATTTTTATCGTGGATTTTTAAATTCACAAAAAAATATTTCTATTCAATTTTCAATTGAGAATATTTCCCTTTCCAATATGAATACCTGCCAAGACATTATCTCATGGGATGGGGGTATGGGATTCCAGGTCCAACGTCCAAACCTTACTACATCCAACTTGTTCTGACACCAAGCCCTGGCAGATGTTTTTGAAACACCGTTGCATTTTTCTAGTCTTTCTAGGATTTGTAATATGAGGTATTTCGGAAATGACTTCCACTACTTCCATCGATGGAGTTCAGTACAAACTGCCAACCTTGACACTCATCTGCTGCTGTCTTCTGGGCAATTTTTGTTTTATGTGACTTGTATGGCATTTAACAACTGCAAGTGAATAGCACTAGCGATAATATGGCCTAGGTTTTCTCAGCTTTTTCAATTGTTTTGCTAACGTTGGAAGTCAGTTCAAGTCATATTTGAATATATTATTGAGTTCGAACACACTATTCTGGATTCGGGAATGTGTAGAATATATCTTTATCTTCGTGTTATGTGGAGTATGTTGGAGTTGTTTGCTTCTCCATACAACTGAATACAGTTCATTTTACACGTCTAGTAGACATACAGGTCCCTAGGATGAGGCATAGTCTATTGCTTTATTTATTTCCCCAATGAGACCAATTCAGTGAATTTTCCAGTGTCGATGAGTATGCTGATTTCCCCATCGATATTGATTTGAAATTAAAATTTCTATTACGACGGGCCTGGTTCCTGGTTCCATCTTTTTCTGAAAAACCTACTGACACTGACTCTCAACCTAACTTGTTTACGGCTATTCTGACCATTCTGTTAGCTGTTACAACGTTCAGGATGCGATGAGAATGATCTAGTGTGCTGCTCGATCCTAGTGGTTTCCTATCTCACTTCAACTCTGGGGAATATTTAATTTTCCCAGATGTTTTCTGTAGCTTCTTTGGCGTTTTCGAATGTGTTCCTTTTCTCTCTCTCTCTCTCTCTCTCTCTCTCTCTCCAATTTTATTTTAGAAAAATTCCTAATTCGGGAGCTATCGCCGAAACAACTGGAAGTAACTGGACATATCGGCCAACCTGGACTAATCAACTCAGTGGCCATATACAGTGCGGTCCATAGGTATGGAATAAATTTATTGTTAGCGTAATTATGTATTTGTGCAAAAAATCTGTAACAAGTCGATTCCTATTGTAAATATGACAATTCACAGTACCCCCTCTGAATTATGAGCACCCCCTCAAAAATTTTAAATGATAAGGGGGTCGTGTGCCACCTTGTTCGAAAGAGATTTTCATTCTATGTTCAGCAATATCAAGTTTTTCAAATTTGGTGCAATCATAACTGAGAAAATGTATTTTGAAATGTAAAATTCTGATACTTTACGTAGTATGAAGGAAATAATATCACATAATGTAAGGAAGTATTTTTTAGTTTATTTTACAATTAAATTGAATGTTCAAAATGACCACTATTCACTTCTTGACAATAAGCAAGTCGATCTTGGAATTATCGTACAACATTTTGTAGGACCTCAGCGGTTATGTTGTTAATTTCTTCCGTCATCCTTACTTATGAATCTGCAATATTGTCTGGTCTATTGAAATATTTTTTTGATTTCAAATAACCCCATGAGATATAATTAGGTATTTTCTCATCTGTTTTTCTAAACGTCAAGAAAAAGTCGTTCACAAAAAAATTATTCAAATAATCCACATAAATAATGTAATGTCAATAAGTTGCTGACACACGTCAGTGTATTGAAAAATATTTGTGTGTGTATTTCATTCAACTATGACTCATTTATCCAAAATTCAAAGAATAGACATTTCAATTACGATTGTATGCGGTAATAAAACAAGAACTCAAAAGGAAGTTTGTGAAATGTTTGATAATAAATACTCTGGTCAACACGTCTCACAGTCTACAGTTAGCAAAATAGAAACAAAATTTCGTGAAACTGGACATGTAAAAACTATTCAAAAACCAGGTTGAAATGTTAAATTGGTTGAGGAAAAAAGTTAGATGTACTGTTAGCGATTGAGAAAAATGTGAGTGAAACATCGATATTGAGAGCTTTACATAAAGAAAAATACCATCCTTATAAAGTTCAGTTGGTTCAGGAGTTAAATGCGGATGATCCTGATAGAAGGCACTAATTCTGTGAACTGATGATTGACAGAATGGAAGCAGATTCACAGTTCATAAACAAAATTGTTTTTTCTGATGAAGCTACTTTTCTTTTAAATGGAACGATTAATAGACAAAACTGTAGATATTGGAGCAGAGAAAATCCTCATTGGATGTGTGAGGCTCACACACAATATCCTAAAAAAGTGAACGTTTGGGTTGGTATCATTAACAACAAAATTATTGGTCCTAATTGTTTTGAAGGCACAGTTAATGGTGAAGTCGATCTAGATTTGTTTATTAACTTTTTACAGCCTTCATTGAAAAGACTTTCTCCTGATGTTATTGATCCAAATGCAATAGATAGATTGATTCGGTACCAACGAGACGGCGCTCCACCGCATCACAAACGTATTATTAGAGATTATTTGAACGAAGTTCCTCCCAATAGGTGGATTGAAACACGTGGAAAGATTGAATGACTGCCTAGATCCCCCGATTTGACTCCTCTTGATTACTCCTTATGGGGTTATTTGAAATTGAAAGTTCATTTGAATAGATCAAACAATATTGCAGATTTGAGAGTTAGGATAACGGAAGAAATTAACAACATTACCCCTGAGGTCCTACAAAATGTTGTACGAGAATTCCAAGATCGACTTGCTTATTGTCAAGAAGTGAATGGTGGTCATTTTGAACATTTAATTTATTTGTAAAATAAATTGAAAATACTTCCTAAATATTATGTGACATTATTTCCTTCATGCTACGTAAAGTATCAAAATTTTCTCGGTTATGATTGCACCAAATTTGAAAAACTTAATGTTGCTGAACAGAGAATGAAAATCCCTTTCAAACAAGATGCCAAACGACCCCCTTCTCATTTAAAATTTTTGACGGGGTGCTCATAATTCAGTGGGGGGGAAAGACGGGGGTAATATTTTCATACTATAAATTGTCAAATTGACAAAAGAAATCGACCTGTTTCAGGTTTTTTTTAAACAAATACATAATAACGCTAAAAATGAATTCATTCCATAGCTATGGACCGCACTGTATGCTTATCTATATTCTTGCTAACTCAGTCAATAAAAAAATGTTGTCGCCATTTAATATAAGATTCATAAGAGCTCAATTCAACTATCACGGAAAAAATAAACATGGAACAGACAGTGACGACATAGCAGAAATTATTAAAATTTTAATTCGACGTCCGGATTTGAATTGTACATAGTGTGAAAGCACTCTGAATGTTGACACACGTCATTTGAAAGTCTAAATTGTTGGGGAAAAGGCTCATAAATATATACAAATATAAATGAATACTCCGACCAGATCAAAATTCATCTTAGGGTAAATTTCATAAGAAATTAAAGAGAAATCTTTCACATACCACTGTGTATACGAAGTAGAGGTTCTAAAAATCACGAAATTATTTTTGCCTCTAGGATCCCATTATTGATGACCACTTGAGAAAATATTCCAGTTCATTTCAAATGATATAGTGTAATAATAAAGATTTGTCGACACAAAGTATTTATGTAAGGGTGATGAGTACACTGCAACCTATGCGATCTATTGTGTCCCCTTTTTCACCATATGCGATTGAGGCGTTCTCGACGTTCAAAGCTGATCTCCTAGTCCTATTCTCCTTAGAATGTTTGGTAGAGGAAAGTGACCAAATATGGAATAGTATCCATAATATGGAATACCCCCATTTTTCTCAAATGCAATAAACACGCAATAAACAGTGATTTTCTGTCTCTTTCTACTCCCATTTACGCGTACAAGTTGAAGCATGTCAGTCGAGCCAGCCCTTTCGTCGTAGTGACAGTGTTTTGTTTTATCGCTGCCGCATAACTTTCTAAGGTACGTAAAAAATAATTATTATTATAGTGCACACAGTATTGTTTTTATAACTTTTAGAGACCCTTTAGATGTTTTTTATTATGTTTTAGCGGTATTAGATAGTATTACTTTCTGAAATATAAATATCAGTTTGAAATAGTTGGAAAATCCAAATATGGACGGATCACAGTGTCCAATTATGGACTATTCCATAATTGGACACTGTGACGTATCAGCTGACTTAATGACTTTGTTAATTATATTTTTTTTCGGGTTTTATCAGAATGGCGGGTGTCAATTGGAAAACGAAGCGAAAAGAATGGAATTCAGAGCATATGGCAGAAGCTATAAAATTAGTACGAGAAAAAAAATGGGTTATTTGAAAGCTGCAAAACACTTCGATGTGCCAAGATCTACCTTGTTTCGTTTATGTCAGAAAAACTAATTTTCTCCAGAAGAAGCCGCAGCTACTACACTCGGAAGGAAAACTGTCTTAGGGACAACCCTTGAAAATCTTTTGGTAGACTACATTTTGACGATGGAGAGCAAATTTCATGGCCAGTTTAAGAACACCTGATAATTGTATGCCTTTAACTGAAGCTGTCACACCCAGTCAAGATACAAATATTGAACCTGTACCCTCAACTTCCGGACTATCTCGCAGTGATTTAGGATTAGTGTCTCCGTATGACATCAGTCCCGTACCAAACAAGAAAAGGAAACCTTCTAATAGAGGAAGAAAAGCATCTGTTGCAGCAGTCATCACGTCGTCACCGTATAAGAATGACCTTATAGACAAAAACAGGAAAAAAGAAGAAAAAGAAAATAAATTAGCAAAAAACAAGAATAAAAAACAGAATGAGAAGAAATCAAAAGGAAAAAACCAAAAGAAAAGACTAAGCCTATGTCTGATTCAGATGATGAGGAGGTGATGCTGTTTGATACAGACAGCGAACCCGATGCCTTGATAGGATGTACAGCTCCAGACTCTGAAGATTCGAGTGTATTTTCTGTGGTATGCTGTTTCGAATGACACTCATGGGGAAACATGGATCAAGTGCCTCATGTGTGGGCTCTGGGCACATAATGATTGCGCTGGGCCAGAGTTTGATACCTGGATTTGCGATTTTTTTAAATAATTTGTGTTCATTTCTTTATTATACCAAAGTTTTCAAAGAGTCTCTTATAAGTTAAGGTTAATTTTTCATAGTGATTATAGTATTCCATATTTGGGGTACCTATTCCATATATTTAGTTTAGTTATCGTTATTTAGTTTTTGAAAATTTTTCTTACCTCAAACTGAACAAAATAATCTAAAATTGTTACAAACTTAAGTGCAAATATATGATTGTTAATAATTACCACAAAAAGTATTTTATTTATAAAATTTGTGAAAGTTATGCCTGAAAATCAAAACGGTATTCCATATTTGGTCACTTTCCTCTATGTGGCATGGCTTCAAGTTAGGCAAATCACCCTCTTCTATCGACACAATAAATAATTACATCCTAATTTGTCATTTTCCAGTTGCTGACGTCACTTGTGGAAGATATAATGTAGCGCGACGCTTCGGGAAAATAGTGGGAGGCGAAAACGCGAACAAAGGAGAGTTTCCGTGGCTGGTCTCGATCACGAGAAGAGGAGGGCATTTCTGCGGCGGCACGGTAATCACCAACAATTTCGTTATGACGGCAGGACATTGCCTTTGCACGTAAGTGAAAGCTCAGTTATATCGCGATACGTTGTTTTGAACAGAATATCGAACTCCATGAGGTCTTTTCTATGAAATTTATATTACACTCATTTTGCGGATTTCAAATCAATTGTTGTTTTAACGATGTTTCGTGGAATGGAGCTAGAGCCAGGTGAACTTCAATTGATGAATGTGTTTGACAAGACTTCAAGGTACAGTGCATACAACTTAAAATCTCTGAGGTGGCGTACAATTTGCGATTGAACCACCCTCATGTTTTTTTATGGGTAGGTAGCGTAGAACCTAACTGGTAAAAACAAATATAAAATTCTTGTTCTTCACATCCAATAGAATGTAAGATCTGCAACTGAATATACTAATTACATTTCTGTAGGTTTTTGTTTTGTGTTTATTCTGAAAGTTGGTGGAATGATAGTTCAATAAAAACCAATCTAAGATGTGATTAGATGATAAGAAAATTTATTCGACTATCTGAATCTTCTAAAAAATTAAATTTTTGAGTTTTATCTTCCACCCGTATTATATATATATATATATATATATATATATATATATATATATATATATATATATATAAATAATAATAAGCAGCAATGAAAAAATAAACTCTTTACGGTTTATTCAAGCTTTCGGAAATGTTTATTTCCATCATCAGGGAGAAACTTTGTTGAGGTTGGTTTCAATGATGTTAAACAAATTCATCTAACATAGTTATACAAAAGAAAAAATATATATCAAGGAACAAAACGAAGTTCAAAGTTACTACAACCGCATTAGCGTTGTTTGAAATTATATAAATATAAATTTGTACTCTATGTGGTGTGATAAGTGAAACTGACTGGTTAGGAATGAATCTCGCAATTATATTTGAGCCAACGACACCTGACGGGTGTCACTTGGAAATACTTACAGTGGTGCCAACTGTTGTATCTCGCATAATTAACATTACTAGTCACTTCCCAGTGAATTTAGATCTCACACAATTAATCATTCCTGAAATAGATTACAGTTGGATTCACTGAATTTGATTTCTTTCTCATCTCCGACCAAAGTTTACTTTTCTTGAATTGCCACTAACATTATATTCTTTGTACAAAAATTGTAGCGTCCACTCGTTCAATATTTAGGATTGTATTTATTTTCATTAAGTTGTATTATGAAGGTTGAGTGTGATAACATAATCAATAAAAAACTTTTTAAGGACAAGCTTTTATTCAAATGCCCTAAAAAGTCAAAAATAATTGCTTTGGATGTGTGACGTAGGTTATTTCGTGAGTTATAGATTCAAAAGCTTGTCGGGCAAAGTTTTCAGTTCGAATATAAAATCGACAAGCTTTTGAATCTATAACTCACGGAAAAAACTACGTAATACATCCAAAGCAATTACTTTTAACTTTTTAGTGCATTTGAATAAAAGCCTGTCTTCAAACAGGTTTTTCATTAACTATTTTATTTTGTGCTTGTTAGTACCTAAGTACCTACGCCTTAATCTATGCATTTTTGTTGAAACATCGTTATTATGAGGCCTTTTTCCTGTAAGTTCTGAGCTTTCTAGTCCTTCAATGAGGAGACCATCTAAAGATTGCCATCTCGGAGTTGCCAACTTCAATTTATGAATTTTGACTGAAAATATAACCTTCGACTAATTTCATATTCTCCGACCCCAAAAACCCCCACATACCAATTGAGAATCGAATCAGGCCATAATTACAAAACTCGTCCGCCATCTTGAATTTGTGAATTTTGGTGAGAAATTCATAATCTCCGACCCCGAAAACCCCCACATACCAATTTGGAATAGAATCGGGCCATAAACCTAAATCTATTCCGCCATTTTGGAGCGCCATTTTGTTTTTTCTATAACAAAAATTCCATGTGCTGCCATTTCAATTTCATGAATGTTGACAAAAAATTCAAAATCTCCGACTCCAAAAACCCCACATACAAATTTTGAATAGAATCGGGCCATAATCACAAAACTCCTGCGCCATTTTGGAGCCGCCATCTCGAATTTATGAATTTTGACAAAAAATTCACAATCTCTGTCCCCGTAAATCCCCACATACCAATTTTTTATCGAATCGTACCATAATCACAAAACTTGTCTGCCATCTTGGAGCCGCCATTCTGTTTTTTTTTTCCAACAAAAATTTCATAATGCGTTGTCACCGGAATTATGAACACTTGTCGAATTTTAGCTCAATCGGATGTCGGCAAGTGCTCCAAAAATGGATTACAAATTTTGAACCGGAAAGAATGACAGAATGGCATACGAACGAAGCAACTTAAATAAAAGCTTGTTATATTTAACAGATAATTGTCATTGAAATCATCATCATTACTGCCATTACTATTTACAGTAGGAATTACATTACAGTCATCCATTATAATTTTTACGATCCAAATATGTTAAGGCAATTTGTATTTGAGTGAATCAGATAACAATTTTGTTTCAAAATGTTGGTGTGAAAGTAATTTCATCGGATTTGAGAGTCGTTATACAGCCGGGTAAGGTTATGAGAGGTGGATCCACCATATATATAAGGAGGTATAATTGAGTGGGATGGGAATTGTATTTTAAATATCATAGACAAGTTATGTATATCAATTATGAAGTTTATCTCATCATGGAGATGACCAGGTATTTTTGTAGTGATTATTTAATGACATAGAACGCATGCATGAAATATCCGTCGTGGGTATTTATTTAATTCTTGATTGACGGCATCTCCATTGTTTTTATTTGTCTATCAAATTATAATGTTTGCTTTTTGTAGTTGACGACGCACGACCATGGCATTTGAATTCAATTATAACATTATTAATGTTAAACTGCCAGAAGACTTCAATAGAACTAAATAAACAGGAATATCTAACATATCAAATCAAAAGACTACTCAATAAGACGATCATTGCAATAAACACTTAACTTGTTTCGTACTTTTTACTCTATTTTATTTTTTCCGTAGTCGGGTTACAGTTTTTCAAACTTCCTATTGTATTTCAAACTTTTTCGTTCCAACCTTTGATGCGACAACAAAAAGAAGAATGATATGATAGCGTGAATAATAGCGATAATTGAACAATCCAGACCAGGACATTCATGATAAAACAATTGTTCAGTATACGAAATACCCTATTATTGGCTATTTTCTCTTACTCAGAAATGAAGATAAATAATTATGGAAGAATTTAATGTGCATGAATGTTCGTCTTGTTAAAGTAGAAAATGAAAATATAATTGAAATCCGCCATAAAAAATTGCTATCACAGACACGACCGTCAACGACGTCTGTCCTAACGCGCCTGACCCGTTCAGAGACATTCGATTTAATCAGATTTTTTTTAAACGAATTTCCTATACGCGGCTCTCGGTTGCTGTTGACTGGTAGAAATCGTCACGTAAAAAAAAGCGTTATGCCCCCTCCATGCGACTTTCTCTCTGTCCCTGTCTATTTTTATTATATACGAGTCTGTGGAATGGGAAATGTAAAATTGATGGAATGAGGGATTTTGAACTCACTACATACAGTGATTTGATATTTGAATACAAATATACCTTTTTCAGCATGTTAGAAAGCGTCTGTTTTTCAAGTAAGGCAATGAATAATTTAATTGTGTAATTTTCTGTATATCAATAAAATTCCTCGTCGAGCAGTGGTTAGCATGATAGTCCATCACGCGGTAGGCTCGGGTTCGATCCCATACCAAGGAACTTTTTTTTTATTCGGTTCCAGATACACACATATTTGATCTGATAATGAAAAATTTATATATCTTTATATACATAATTCTACTGTACGTGTGTTGTCACTGAACTCCTCCTAAACGGCTGGACCGTTTTAAATGATTTTTTTTGTATGCGTTTGGGTGGCGCCCTGGATGATTTAGGTTCACAAATCAGCCCGGCAGATGGCGCTGCAGTTGGTATCATAAACGGCTGGACCGATTTGAATGAATTTTTTTTTTATTTGTGTGAGTCATCCCCCCGCATATCAAGAGTGGTCCACCCCTTAATTTGTTTTTTTATTAAAAAAAAAATCTGTTTTAATTTTTTATGATACAGCATTCAAAAATACATACAACCCTGGATTTTCACCCTTCTACGATCAACCCCAATTTTTTTGGCTTTTTTTTTTTTTTTGTCATGACTTAAATAAAAAAATTCATATTACTCTTGATTTTCACCCTATTTTTTATATTTTTTTATTCTATAGAAAAAACGGGATAACAGGAAAACGGGATAACGGGAATAACGGGATAACGAAAAAACGGGAAAACGGGATAACGGGATGACAGGAAAAGGAGATGAGGGGAAAACGGGATAACGGGATAAAGAAAAAATGGGATAACAGGAAAACGGGATAACTGGATAATTGGATAACTGGATAACGGGATAATGATGAAACGGGAAAACGGGATAACGGGATGACAGGATAGGGAAATAACGGGAAAACGGAATAACGGGATAAATAAAAAACGGGATAACAGGGAAATGGGATAACGGGAATAATGGGATAACGAGAGAACGGGAAAACGGGATAAGGGGATAAGGGGAAAACGGGATAACGGGATGGAGAAAAAATGGCATAACAGTAAAACGGGATAATGGGATAACGGGATAATGGAATAACGGGATAACGGGAATAACGGGATAATGAAAACACGGGATAACGGAATGACAGGATAAGGGGATAACGGGGTGAATAAAAAGAGGGGTAACAGGAAAATGGGATAACGGGATAACGGGAAAACGAGATAACGGGACAAAAGGAAGCGGAAGGAGTCAAAAGCATAATGTAGATAAAACAACATAAAGGAAAACATAGAAAAAAAGAAATTCTACGCGGACGAGAGTTTTCGGGAGAAACATTTTAGGGAACATAGAAATTTGGACAGGACAACGTCTTTCGGGTCCGCTAGTATATATATATATATATATATATATATATATATATATATGTATACAGGGTGTCCGGTAAACCTTGTACAATATTGGCACTGGTGATAGACCAGGTCATGACTGTTCAGAATATCAAAATTTCACCTCAGTAAAAATCTCACCGTTTTTGAGATAATGGGAATTTTATGAATTTCTAGAAAATCGCTACCTCACCTCGGATTTTCGAGTGCTATGTCTACAAATTAAGACTAATTCAAATATCTTCGCTGCTGAAGATTGATGATGAGTAATGCTTTCTGACGTACAAAACAGTTTTTCAGTAATTGATACATTTTTTCAAGAAATAGAGGTAAAATGCCAGATTTGAATCCCACCAATTTTTATTGACAAAAGTTTGACATTATTGTCTGAAAAAAACATAACCACGTGAAGGTGGATAGTCATTACAAAAAAATGCCCATTTTGTCCAGACTCTACCATGGTATAAAACGTACTAAAATTATTTTTGGAGGGAGTGATATTTCCCTTGAATTAGAGTGTGGTTTCATTCTAGGCTTCCATCAACTTTTATACTTTCCCCCAAAAAGTGTTTTGTTTTGATTTTACCAAGATGAAAAGTGGAAATGGTTATTAATAATAACGAATAAATTGCTTGATAGCATTAAAGAGTATGTTCACAAAATGGACTTTTTATGTAATCAGCCTAATAAAATTAATATTCAAATTAAATGGTCGATTATTCGACATGGCACCGATTAATACACGAATTCTTGTAATAAATGTCGCAATTGTCTCCAGATTCCAACGAAGTTTCAGAGCTCGACAGATACATTGCTAAACATAATTTTTTTGCGCATCTTTCTTTTCTCCTGTACCAGACTTCTTTTCCACTTTTTGTTTTTATTGTGTATTGAAGATAAGAAATATAGGTACTTATTTTGTTTCATCCGGCAGTATTTATTTCATCATCATGCCGTACACACGTTATACTCCCCGAGAATATGCGCAAATGCACTACATTTATGGTGAATGTAGAGGTAGTGCTACTGCTGCAGCTGCGTTTTATGCAGAACGATATCCAAATGTATCACATCCAAGTTCTCGTGTTTTCATAACAGTTCACAACTCTTATTTGGAAGGCAGAATTCCTGGAAATCGAGGTGGCGAAGGTAGACCGCACCACAATAATGATGAAGGAGTACTGCAAGAAATTGATGAAGACCCAAGTATTTCTGTAAGAGAAATCGAACGACGAACGGGTATTCCGAAATCTACGACTCATTCCATTATAAAACGTTACCAATATCATCCATACCATGTGCGTCGCGTCCAAGCATTACTCAGGAGGGACTACCCGGTAAGAGTACGATTCTGCCGTGAAATGTTACGACGAAACCGTGAGGATCCGAACTTTTTTGATAAAATTCTGTGGTCAGATGAATCTTCATGCAAACGAGATGGATATACGAATATGCATAACTTACACAGTTATAGCCTAGAAAATTCAAATTTGATGAGAGAGGACAGATCACAACAACAGTTCAAGATACACTTATGGACGGGAATTTTAAATGACGAAGTAATCGGCCCTTACGAGTTGCCACAAACTTTGAATGGTAACATTTATCTGAATTTCTTGCAAAATGAACTGCCCCCTCTTTTAGAAAATGTACCTTTAGTACTAAGACAAACAATGTGGCTTCAAAAGGATGGCTGCCCGGCGCATTATGACGTACGAATTCGGAAATATTTGAATCAAATGTACCCACGACGATGGATAGGACGCCGTGGCCCAATCCCGTGGCCGCCCAGGTCACCTGACTTAAATCCAATGGATTTTTTCTACTTGGGCAATTTGAAAGAACTAATTTACGCCACACCTATACCTGACGTGGAACAATTGAGACGGCGTATTCACACTGCCGCTCAGAGAATCGCTGATTCGGGGGCTATAACGCATTTGAAAAGGTCCTTCTTGAGAAGATGTCGTATCTGCATAAGATCTGATGAAAAACAATTCGAACATTTATTGTAATATTATTCAGTGCGATGCCGAATAATCGATATTGTGGTTCACATTGTATGTTAATTATAGAAAACGTTCAATTAGTATTTACTTTTTAACCTTTCATTGAATGCTTCTAAGCAATTGATTCGTTATTACTCATAATTATTTCATCATTTCATCTTGATAGGATAAAAATAAAACACATTATCGACATAGTCGTAAGAGTTGATTTTAGCTCAGAATAACACCCCACTCTAATATAATCGGAATACCACCCCTTCCAAAAATAATTATAAAAAGTTATCTACCATTTGAGAGTCTGGAAAAAATGCTCAATTTCTTGTGATACATTTCCACCTCCACATGGTTATAGTTTCTTCAGACAATATTGTCAAAGTTGTTAACAAAAAATTGGTGGAAATTAAATCTGGCATTTTACCCCCATTTTTCGAGAAATTGTATTAATTTCTGAAAAACTGTTTTGTATGTCTGAAAGCATCACTCATCAGTAATCTTCAGCAGAAAAGATATTTGAATTAGTCTTCATTTGTAGACATAGCACTCAAAAATCCAAGGTGAGATAGCGATTTCCAGAAATTCAAAATATGCCCATTATCTCGAAAACGGTGAGATTTTTACAGAGGTGAAATTCTGTTATTCTGAACAGTCATGACCTGGTCTATCACCAGGGCCAATATTGTACAAGGTTTACCGGACACCCTGTATATATATAAATATATATATATATATATATATATATATATATATATATATATATATATATATATATATATATATATATATATATATATATATATATATATATGAAAGAGAGTAATATCGAGGGGACTGTTAAAAACAAAATGGAAGGAATTTAATGGACATAGCCCTCAGAGAAAAGTGTTAACCGTAGACACGTGTTTCGGGCTCTCGGCCCTCATCAGTACGGTGAAGAAGTGCAAGGATGAACAACACTTGGTAGAAAACGACAAATAAACGGAGTCAACAAACAGAAGCCAGCCGCTCATTTGTGGTTTCAGTCAGCAGACCCTGAATTCCAGGGCAACAACCAACGCACCACGGAGGCAGCTATAGCTACATGCGGGACATCGAGTCAGGAATATAAATATGAAAGAAGTAATATCGAGGGGACTGTTAAAACAAAATGGAAGGAATTTAATGGACATAGCCCTCAGAGAAAAGTGTTAACCGTAGACACGTGTTTCGGGCTTCGGCCTCATCAGTACGGTGAAGAAGTGCAGGATGAACAACACTTGGTAGAAAACGACAAATAAACGGAGTCAACAAACAGAAGCCAGCCGCTCATTTGGGTTTCAGTCAGCAGACCCTGAATTCAGGGCAACAACCAACGTCACCACGGAGGCAGCTATAGCTACCTGCGTGACATCCGAGTCCAGGAATATAAATATGAAAGAGAGTAATATCGAGGGGACTGTTAAAAACAAAATGGAAGGAATTTAATGGACATAGCCCTCAGAGAAAAGTGTTAACCGTAGACGTTGGTTGTTGCCCTGGAATTCAGGGTCTGCTGACTGAAACCACAAATGAGCGGCTGGCTTCTGTTTGTTGACTCCGTTTATTTGTCGTTTTCTACCAAGTGTTGTTCATCCTTGCACTTCTTCACCGTACTGATGAGGGCCGAGAGCCCGAAACACGTGTCTACGGTTAACACTTTTCTCTGAGGGCTATGTCCATTAAATTCCTTCCATTTTGTTTTAACAGTCCCCTCGATATTACTTCTTCATTTTATATTCCTGACTCGGATGTCACGCAGGTAGCTATAGCTGCCTCCGTGGTGACGTTGGTTGCCCTGAATTCAGGGTCTGCTGACTGAAACCACAAATGAGCGGCTGGCTTCTGTTTGTTGACTCCGTTTATTTGTCGTTTTCTACCAAGTGTTGTTCATCCTTGCACTTCTTCACCGTACTGATGAGGGCCGAGAGCCCGAAACACGTGTCTACGGTTAACACTTTTCTCTGAGGGCTATGTCCATTAAATTCCTTCCATTTTGTTTTTAACAGTACCCTCGATATTACTCTCTTTCATATTTATATTCCTGGACTCGGATGTCACGCAGGTAGCTATAGCTGCCTCCGTGGTGACGTTGGTTGTTGCCCTGGAATTCAGGGTCTGCTGACTGAAACCACAAATGAGCGGCTGGCTTCTGTTTGTTGACTCCGTTTATTTGTCGTTTTCTACCAAGTGTTGTTCATCCTTGCACTTCTTCACCGTACTGATGAGGGCCGAGAGCCCGAAACACGTGTCTACGGTTAACACTTTTCTCTGAGGGCTATGTCCATTAAATTCCTTCCACTATATATATATATATATATTTCAGGTTTTTGGGTGAGTTCAAGAGCAGTGAATGATCATTGTGAATAAATGAATCTGTAGAACGAAGCATTTAGAAAGGTAATTATTCGGACACAATTCCTTGGATTTTGGATCGAAAAGACTTGTTGTAACTTTCCCCATTGAAAATTATAATATAACATGAATTCCAGTAATTTTATCCAGTTTTAAATGTGATTCGGGAAATATGCTCATTTAATATCATTCGTGCTATAGGATTATATCGCATTTTTTTTCAAATTTAAATCGTGCAATTTGCGGCCTTATTATCAAAGATTAAACCAATCCCACTCGCTAAAATTTCCAGGCAAAATGCTTTCTCGAAAATTGAACCCCTAGCACTTATGATATTACCCCTCGATACATGAGCGGTAGGATATCTATGCGAATAAAAGTCGATCGTTGAGTGGTAATACGTGGAAGAAAATTTTTAGTTTCGTATATATTCCTATATAACGTGTGTTTAGATGATTATATCCTTTTTTGGACAACGTTTTTTGTATGCCGAAGTTGGATTAATGGTTGTTAACATTGAATATGTGGCACGTCAATTTCATAAAATATAACGAAAATATTATCAGGAATAAAATACCTAAAGGTACTTTGCAAATGTTTTTTGTGAAATGGATAATTAATAACCACTTAAGTCGCAGTAGTTGAGTTGAGATGGCGTTAGCTCCATTCAGCTAATTCGATCCCAGCAAATACTTTCAAATGGATTGATATTAATGGTTTCAATCAGGTAACGCAGACATTAATCATTGTCTGCTTGGCCACCCTGTACTGATGAGGGACCCGAAACCGGTCTACACGTGGTCAGTCTGAGTGAAGTGCTAAATATTTATCCATTTCGCAACAAACATTTGCAAAGAACCTCGTAGGACTTTGCACGGATGTCCGTCGAGGCACTAGCCAGAGAAATAGTTGTTTTTTTTATGGATATGCGATCAACATACACCTATTGTATAGGTATTTGTAGTCAGCTGTCTTGAGGAATGAGACATTTTCAATTTTCAATGTTGTTTTCACACGATTGATATTCAGAACTGCCGAAAGAGAGAGCTAGTAGTATTCATAAACGCTGAAATATAGTATAAGGTTTCGCTTGCCATATTGTTTTATTTATATTTAACGTTGTACTATATTTATATTCATGGACTCATAATTTTCTCCTCTTTTATTTGACATCCCACTCAATAGGATAGCAAAAACATATTATTTTTCTATGTAACACCTGTTATTTTGATTTTATCCGTATATAAAAAAATTAATAAAAAAAAAACTACGCCGGACGCCTAACAACCATAGCGAAAGTCTCGTTATAACTTTTGGTCTTAATTCATTCCGTCTAGCCCTCTTTCGCAAAGCGCGATAAGGAACTACGTTCCAAAAACCTTCTAAAAGACAAGCTTTCATTCAAATGCGCTAAAAAGTAAAAAGTAATAGCTTTGGATGTGCGACGTAGGTTATTCCGTGAGTTATAGATTCAAAAGCTTGTCGCGCAAATTTTTCAGTTCGAATACCGAAGCGACTGTGCTTTTGAATGTATAACTCACGGAATAACCTACGTCGCACATCCAAAGCTATTATTTCTTACTTTTTAGCGCATTTGAATAAAAGCTTGTCTTTAAAAAGGGTTTTTTATTAATTATTTTATTTTGTGCTTTTTAGTAAGTACATCTCAATCCACGCATTTTTGTTAATGCATAGTCATTATGAGGCCTTTTTTCTGTAAGTTCTGAGCTATCTGATTCTTCAATGATGAGACCATCTGAAGATTAACTCCTACGCCATCTTCAATTCATGAATTCTGACAAAAAACAATAATTTTCGACTAAATTCATAATCTCTGACCCCAAAAACCCCGATATACCAATTTTGAATAGAAACGTTCCATTATCACAACCATGTGGAGCCGCCATCTCGAATTTATTAATTTTGAGAATAAGTTCATAGTCTTTGACCCCGAAAACCTCCACATACCAATTTTCAATAGAATCGGACCATAATTACAAAATTCGTTCGCCATCTTAGAGCCGCCATCTTGAATTTGTGAATTTTGAAAGAAAATTCATAATCTCCGATCCCGAAAACCCCCACATACTAATTTTGAGTCGAATCGGACCATAAACACAAATCTCGTCTGCCATCTTGAATTTGTGAATTTTGAAAGAAAATTCATTATCTCCGACCCCGAAAACCCCCACATACTAATTTTGAGTCGAATCGGACCATAAACACAAATCTCGTTCGCCATCTTAGAGCCGCAATTTTTTTTTTTTCTCAAAAATCCCATAATGCATTGTCACGGGAAGTATGAACACCTGCCAAATTTCACGTTAATCGGGCAACTTGAAGTGGATCAAATTTGTTACCCGGACCATAATAACGAATCGATTGATATTCGTTAATACAAACATACATAGACTGCTGAGCTTCCTTTCGGGCGTAGTGGGTAAAAAATACATTTCAAGTATGAAAGTCCTAGAGGACTGATCATCAACCATTCAACACGTTATTAGAATAATTCATACGGTAATTTTCATATACGTCGTGGGAATAGAACGTATTGTTCTGAGAGAATGATTTAATAATTTTTTTGAATTTATTTTTGATCGGGAATTTTATTGAATAAGTTCAAGTCGAGCGAGTTATTAGTTGAAGTGGAGAATCTCAAGCTGGGATTGATTAATTTATTAAATCTTGAATTATAATTATTCGTAGAATGTGTTATATAATTATAGATGTGTTGGTGAATTTGTAGAAGGCACTCATGAATGTACACCAAATAGAGTTTTGTTATTTTAAATAGTACGAACTGGTTTCTACAAGATTCTCTATACCATAGACAAGAGAGTATTCGTATATGGCTTTTTTTGTAGCCTAAAAACTTCGGATTACAAACTAGAGTTTTTCCATTATTGTATGCCATGAGTATTGTGCGATTGGAATAATGAGGAGTGTGATAATTTCCATGCGTCAGTATTTATTTCAGATATCTTACGAGATAGAGCTGATTAGAGAGTCCAGAACAGATATTTTCGCAGTGTCAGTTCCATTTCAGAGTGGAATCCCGAGTAATACCCAGATTATTAGTGATATTCATTCAGGTTATGAGGATTCACTGAAAGTCGAATTCTTTGGGTTTTATCAGGGTTCTGCTTGAATTTATTTGTTAAAAATTATTCTTCAGCTCCATGATCAGCTGATTTCATTGAGCAGGATAGAGTTTCCCCATCAATGTGTGGCTTTCTTTGATTGTTTCTTCGAGAAGTCTCTATTTGAGTAAAATTCTTGAAGAGTTGCGCCATTCCTCGAAATTAGATTTACATATGATAGAAATCTGATAGATTGATCGATAATGAGATCCAAGCTGTCAGAACGTTCCCTGAGAGTCAATTCCGTGTGTCCCGCTTTTCATGAATACACTAATATCTCAGTTATTATTGATGCGATTTCTTTGAAAATTTCGATGGTGATTGTATGTTAGAAATTATTTGGCATAGTGAACATTTTTATTTATCATTGGCGTGCGGTGTTGGGAGGGGAAGGGGGGTATTTTTTGGGAAAACGATATTAGGGCTTATTTTATATAAATTTTCAAATATTTTAAGTCATTTTTTCTTTATTTGTAACTGTGGTAACAAAATCACGAGTTACATTATTTTTTATTCTTGTTTTCTCAACATAACTACCTTCTGAAATAATACACTTTTCCACAATTCCTTTTGAACGTACGTTCATTTTTATTAATGTTTGGGGAGTAATTTCCTGACACGCTTGCCTAATTCTGATACAAAGCTCATCTCTATCACGCGGCCGAGTAGCATACACTTTATTCTTCAAGTGCCCCCATAGAAAAATGTCACAAGGGGTAATATCCGGCGATCTAAGGGGCTATGGTTCTAAAGCAGATTTTCTCCATATCCACTTCATAGGGAAAGTTGCATTTAAAAAGTTCCTAATTATCAGAGAAATGTGTGCGGGGGCACCATCTAATTGAAAGATCAAGTTTTGTCTCTGTGCTGAAGGCAGTTCCATGAGAAAATTATAAAAATAATTTTGTAAAAAATGTAGAAAATGTTGTTCTTCAGGTCATCCAGGAAAAAAAGGCCAACAATTCCTTCGTTAAATATACCACACCACACGTTAACTTTTTTACTGTATTGGTTTTTACAATTAATTACCCAATTCGGATTTTAGGCTGCCCAAAACCTACAATTTTGACTAGATACCACACCGTTTGTCGTAAACGTTGCCTCGTCAGTAAACATCATGTTCCTTAGAAAAAGTCTGTCGTTAATATAGTTACCTTGCAACCATAAGCAAAATTCAAACTGCCGTTCAAAATCACCATCGCAACTGCCCTTATACTACCATTTGGGTTGTTTCGAAATTCTGCTAAGATACGTACGTTGTCTGGATAGGTATTTGATTTAAATTGTATCTCCCTGGTCTCGTCTTGGAAACTGCTTCAGTCCTTGCGAACAATCTGTTGATTTTGGCAACGGTATCGTGAGAAATTGGTGTTCGATTATGATGCATTTCATTGAATATTCCAGCAACCTGACGCGTAGATCTCTAATTATTACCAAATATGCGGATAATTTTTCTCCAATTGTAAGAACTACTCTTCGGTTTTGTGCCATCTTATTCACAGTTAAGTAACACTGCTTGACTTATTGACAATTCCTACGAATTACTGAATGTCTAACAAAAACTTTTGTTTCAAAGCCTAATTTGCTTGAAAACAAATTTAAGAAATTTGCTTGAGAACAACACAGGTCAGCATGCCAACGGAAACAGAGCACGCGTATCTCGGCAAAATTTCGAAAAAACCTAAATCGTAGTATAAGGGCAGTTGCGAGGATACTGAATTCAACTAAACGGTATGGAGGTGTTTGAAATCCAACAGGATTAGGCCATTTGAACTAAAAAGTTAGAAATAAACAACCTATTAGGGAAAGTGATTTTTTTTCTTCTGTTAAAATCAGCTCTTGAGATTTTGAAAATATGAATTAAGGGGTTTCCGGGGTTGCTGATTCTGAATCTGATAGACAAAGTTATCTAAAATAAGCCCTAATATCCTTTACCCAAAATAAATTGAAAGCCTTTTTCACAACCTCGCCCCCCAACACCGCACAACAATGGAAAATAAAAATGTTACAAATACTTAATTTTCGTAACATACAATCACCACGAAAATTCCAAGAAAATCGCATCAATAATAACTGAGATATTAGGGTGTATTCATGAAAAGCGGGACACACTGTAGAAATGGATAATTTTCCCATTGCCATTCGGCCAAATGGCAAAACTACAGTTTTACAATTCGAAAACTCATTGAAAATGTCACTTTGTATTTTATTATTCAAATAATTTTTCATTAGTTCGTTACAATCAAGAAACTCCAAAGAATCTATAAAAGCTGTTTCTATTGAATGCTTTTGAGTAATAATAATTGAGTAATTTTTTTTCAATTAGGATTGTCCTATTTAAATAAATAAATGAATACTGGGACAGATAACTCAATACAATAAATCGATTCGTTTATGTAAATAGATCACAAGCGTCTCTGAATCCAACACGAGATTCGACACATAGTTAATTTCGATGAGAAATATGAGACTGTATGAGCGAACGAACTACTTTTAAAGAAAGAAATAAAGCTAGTTTTGGGTTTCAATTACCCAAGTGGACATGAAATCCTTGACAGTTTATCTTTCAAAGCTGAAATATGGCCTGCCCAATTGTACCCCAAAGTGAATCCTGAGAATTCGACATTTTAAACTTCAGGCAAAGGGTTGCTTGCGGAAAAAATCAAGTTTTGAGATCTATCGTTGTTAATCTGGAGTTTATTACGCTGAAACAGAATTTAGCTTTATCTCGTGTTTTTTTCGTTCGATTATCAAGAGAAGAATAAATGTCTCCAAGAATATATCGAATAGCAGGTGTCAACGAATCATAACTAGAATATTAGGTGTATCAAAATGAGATTCAGTATAGGTAATTGGTATGTGAAGAGGAAAGTTTTCGCGTATTTTTCACTTTCGGTTCACTTTCGGTTTCACCGGAAATGGCTCCGGTTCTGAATTTTTAAATAACATTTTTGTAATGTATTGTAACATTTTTGGATTTCTGAGTCAATTCTGGATCAGAATGTGACATTTTAGAAAGTTTTTACGCCGACTTCATTTTTTTAGAGTCACTTTTGATATTGCATCTAGGTGGCCATGATCGTACGTAAACTAATTTGAGGACCTCAGGTGATGTCAGAAAATTACAATTCCAAAGTTTTAGTATGATAGATAGGAATAAGACATGTTGGCAAAATTAAATTTTTGTGTCTAACTATTCCTTTTCGAATGGCGACCATTTTTTCACAAACACTTCCTGAAAACAGGTATTTTCTGACGAATCTAACGATACTAATTTATTTGCGATTGGGTTAAAAATAAGAACATACATTGAATATTACTAAAGAAAATACTGGATAATAATTTATTCACTTTTGTCAAGTGAGCCATGGACAATAATTTATTTACTTTAACTGTAGTAAATTTCCAAAGGGCATTTCTTCTTGTTCAAGACACATTTCAGCTCGTTTAATTGTTTCTCTCAACACGTTTCGTAACATTTCAGACGTTATACTTCTAAGTGCCCGTAGAATTATTTCTTTTGAAATGTGGCTGGGGCTGTTGCATAGTAAAACTTTTCTTTAACATATCCCCAAATTAGGGAATCGAGCACAGTAAGATCCGGTGGGCAAGCAGGCCACTGGCCATTGGATGCAATAACTTCATTACTAAAATTTTCTATCAAGTAATTAAGAACTTATCTGGTATTATGAGGGGGTGCTCCATCTTGTTGGAAGTAAAACTCCTGAAGGTAGCTCATTACGATGATCCTCGATTTCATTTAGAAGAAAACCCAAGTACCTTACTCCTGTTAACTGACCTTGAAACAATATTGGCCAAATTATTCTGTTTCCAACGATACCAGTCCAGATATTGACGCCAAACCTTTCTTAATAATTGCCCTCTCTCATTCCATGTTAATTTTGTTGGGCCCAGTACCAAGTATTTTGCTCATTGAACATACCATTATTTATAAATCGTGTTTCGTCGGAAAACAGAATGAAGTTGATAACATTGGGGTTAACCCTATGATTTGAAGCAGCCAATCACAAAACACTACCCGTCCATCGCCATCGTCAGCATACAAATGTTGATGTAACTGATATTTAAATGATCGATATCCGTGCTTTTTGACTCATTTCTCCTGAAGAAACTGTTTCATCAACGTCAAACATATCAAAAACGTTAATCTCAGTCTCTCACTCATGATGATCCTCTGTTCCGCCTCTCGATTTCCTTCTTGCCTAAAACGATTCTCAACATAAAGAAAATACTGATGGGCTGGATGTTGCCGATTGGGATATCTCTGAGCATACAACTGAGCACCATTCCTTGAATTTCTATGACATTCTCCAAATATTAATAGCATCACTTTGAGTTTACATTATTTTGAAAGAAAATTAAACTGAAATTAAACGAAAATTAAGAAACTTTTACTGTCTGCTCATGAAGCTCATTTCACTGTCTTACCGAAGTGATTGTTTTGTTTTGATAAAAATAACCGCAAAATAGTATGCATCATGGCTATCCATGGCACACTTGACAAAAATAAATGAGTCATCATCCAGTATTTTCCCTAGTAGAATTTAATTTATGTGCTTATTTTCAATCCAATCGCAAATAAATTAGTATCATTAGATTCGTCAAAAAATCATATTTTCGGAAAGTGCTTGTCAAAAAATGGTCGCCATTTGAAAAATAATAGTGAGACACGAAAATGTAATTTTGCTAACTTGTCTTATTCCTGTCTATCATACTAGTCACTGAAACTTTGCGATTGTAATTTTCTGACATTACCTGAGTTCCTCAGATTAGTTAACGTCCGATCATGGCCACCTAGATGCACTATTATAAGTGACTCCAAAAAAATTAAGTTGCCGTATTTTTTTTTCAATGTCACATTCCGATCCAGAATTGTGTGAATCCAAAAATGTGACAATATACAGGGTGTTTAATTTAAAAATTCAACCATTTTCGGTGAAACCGGAAGTGACCGGAAAGTGAAAAAAATGCGAAAAATGTCATCTTTACATATCATTTATCTATACCAAATCTCATTTTGATACACCTGATATTCTAGAAGTTATGACTTGTCTAATAGATTCGTTGACCCCCGCTATGTATCGTTGACAAATGAAATACTAGGTATTATTACATGGTTTCACACAATTGCCAAATACATTGATATGAGTCATGAACAAGAGTCATTTGAAGATCAGATCACAAATTATCATCTATTAAATTACCAAAATGTATTTCAGTGGTATAGAAGACAATATTTTGAGACCAACCAACATCAGAGTAACCATGTCCCAACATGATTTAATGCAGAAAAACACTGATGCCTATCAGATGGATGTGATAGCTATCACAGTTCACCCAGGGTATATCTGCTCCAAACCAAAAGATGACATTGCATTATTGGAATTGGGTAGGAATATACAGTGGTCCGAAAGTGTACTTCCGGCTTGTCTTCCGATAGCATCATCGAGTAATAGCGAACTTGACAATTTATTGGCAACGGTTGCCGGATGGGGTTGGACACATGAAGATAGTTCTAAAGGTAAGAAGTATTCTTGGCTTTTTGATTCATTACATAGCATTACGAACCAAGTTGATCAAGGACTTTGAGGACATTTTTGTCTTTTTCACTTCATATAGATAAATGAGAATTTGGTAGAACTCTTTCAGATGTGAAAATCACAAACAATATTGTTTCCAGATTCAGAAGATATATTTTTGACACATTTTGTTTTATTTCATGTTTGTATTTTCAGATATCTTCCATAGGAACTTTCCACATTGTAAAGCGATTTTCCAGGGTCGGGAAAAATAACAATTATCCCTAGAATCGTGACTTTATTTGTGACGGCAAGATACCTCTCCAAACTATTTTGAAACTCAACCAGATTTCAAAATGGTTCACTCCACTTACCAGAGGAAGCAACCAATGGAGATACGGAATGTCCAGGGGTCTGGTTTCTTGACTTAATTGAAATTTACAAAGGTCTGTAGGCTTCAATTACAGCCCTTGGGACTGGACTCCGGTTGCACAGACAGTCAGACTGACTTGTCTTCATCTTAACTCGAACACTATTCTTATCCTATAGTTCATAGGTTTGAATACGGAAAGGTACTTTCAATAGAAGTTTCGAAATGTAACCACAATATTACAATTTTATTCATACTTCAACTTGTTCAGTTTTCATAATTTTGAATTCATTATACAAGGTTATGAGACCTTCAAGAATATATTTTATTCACTAAATTGAACAGATGATAATTCAGTTCATAAGTTCTTTCAATGAACACATATAATAAAATATAATCAAACAATATCTTAGTAAGATGCTCGCTACATCTTGCTTTGTCACTCCATAGACCGATTTTCCTATTTTTTACAAAGTTCAGAAAGTGATTTTTTTAGTGTGCGTGGGAATTAAATCCGCCACTTCAACTTTATAGGCCAGTGAAACTAGACCGTCAGTTCACATTAATTACAAACATTTATTTAGCACTGCCGTATGTTGAGGCATCCAGTAAAGACTGAATATAAAAATTTGCACACTCATCCGGTGACCGAAAATCCATCAAATTCGCATAAAACGTTAATTAGCAATATTTCCTTGGACAAAATTGCAAACATTGTGCAAATTGCAGGTATTCCCTAACTTATTTCCTACATCCCTTGTAAAATTTGCACATGCAATTTTCAACCAGAAATACGAATAATCCTTGATTACATTGTAACTAGCGCTAATTCTGGTTACAAAATTGCAAACATTGTGCAGATTTGTGGTAAAATCATGGTTCCGTCACTCCTGAAATGCTTTAAATTTGCAAACTTGTCATGTGTACGGAACATCAAAAAATTTTGGATAACGCTAAAAACAGTCTCAGAGGCATAGTTTCAGGGGTCACGAAATTGCAAACAATGTTTTCGTGCTCTGCAAACTTTGATCGCATAATTTTAAGTTGCCAATTGAATTTGCACTTTTTTCAGTATCCCGGAAGATGGCGGAAATGAACATTATTGTTAGAAGCAATTTTCGCAAATGCCACAAAATTACAAACTTTGTGCATTTTTTTCTCAAAGTTCTGCTATGGCAAACAAGTCCACGTATGAATTTGCACCCTATAAAATATCGGGAAAGCCGGGCAATAGAATATTCCTCTAGGAAAAACTATGCATATATAATATTTCATCACTATATTTCAACTTCAAGCACATATGAAGCAAATTTGTGTGTTTGTGATCTCGCCTATTATCTGTTTTTCAGAGCATTATTGGAGTAAATCTCGTAAAATGTAAAAGAATTCGAAGTACAGTATTCTCTAATGTAAATTCTATGGTTTGATCGAAAAAAGGTCAAGATTTGCAAAAAATGTTATGAAGACTTGATTTAAGTGTTTCAGACTATAGATAAGTGATGATTACTCAATTTGAGTAACTCCAATCAAAACTCAGTGTTCTATACTTTACTTCATGGGTTTGAACTCAACAAGAGTGTATACGAAACATGCCAAGAGGATGTCACTCAAAAAAAAATCCAAATTTTACATTACCATATGGTAAATCATATAGTAATTCAGACGTTCTGATCAAATGTACAGTGAAATTATAACTCAGACGGCTATGTTTCATGATTTTACCAAATGGTTGTATCAAATAATTGTACTGAAATATTTTATCACGTAATATCTACTGAATGAGTATATGTACGTACAAATACTAAATAGTAGTAGATAATTATGTCTTATTTAGTGGTATTTTCAGCTAAAACTATGTGTTGGACCTGTACAATGTTATCATCTGATATAACCATTCGGTGAAATCGTCTAATTTCACTATCGGGTATATGAAAATTATGATATAACTTAACAATTCGCTTAAATTGACGAAAAAATTAGCGGCTTCGGTAATTTGGTCCTTGAATAATGATCCTCTGATAATAAAAGCCGATTCCACCAGATCGGGTTCAATTATTGAGCGAAAATTGCAAAAAGATTAACATTTCGCGAAAATCACCGTAATTGGTAATATCCCATTGTCCTGCTTTGCCGACGTTTTATGGGTTTGCAAATTCATACGTAAACTTGTTCGCCTCTCCAGAACTTTAAGAAAAAAATACACAAAGTTTGAAATTTTGTGTCATCCGCGGAAATCGACTCAATTGACAATATTCCATTGCAAATTTATAGGTAGACTTGTTTGCCATTCCAGAACTTGGAGCAAAAATTGACACAAAGTTTGGAATATTGTGTTATCCGTGAAAATTGTCTCAATTGACAATATTCTATTGCCCGGTTTTCCCGACATTTTATACGGTTGCAAATTTATACGTAGACTTGTTTGCCACAGCAAAATCTAAGAAACTGAACAGTTAATTGCTAAAAAAACATTGTTTGCAATTTCGTGACCCCTAAAACTTTGCCCCTGACACTGTTTTTAGCGTTATCCATAATTTTTGGATGTTCCGTACACATGAAAAGTTTGCAAATTCAAAGCATTTTAGGGGTGACGGAACCATGATTTTACCACAAATTTGCACAATGTTTGCAATTTTGTAACCAGAATTAGCGCTAATTACAACGTAATCAAGGATTATTCGTATTTCCGTTGAAAATTGCGTGTGCAAATTTTACAAGGGATGTAGAAAAGAAGTTGGGAATATACCTGCAATTTTGTCCAAGGAGATATTGGTAATCAACGTTTTAGGCATATTTGAGTAATTTCCGGTTACCGGATGTGTGTGCAAATTTTTATATTTAGTCTTTTCTGGATGCCTCAACGTCCGGCAGTGCTGAAGAAATGTTTGTAATTATTGTGAATTAGCAGTCTATTTTGACTGGCGTATTATGACTCCATAAATTCGTCCCCAAACAAAAAACTTCACGGGCTACTAGTAATAAATACTTTGAGCTTCACGGAAAGAAAACAGAACCACTTCGATATATCGACCCTTCCTCTGTCGAAGCCCAACCTACGATGTTATCACACTCCTGATCCACCCCTAGCTCTGAACCAACTCAGCAGGAAGCAGTTATATATGGCTAGAGTTCTGCGTACAAGACATCAACGTATTTTACTTATTTTATTCACAATTACTTCAACTTATTCAAATGCAAGTATCTTATAAAACCACCTTCAGGAACTCTATTCTGGATTGAGAAGCCCTGATATCTGTATATCAGTCTTATTGTCATTCTTAGATGAAAAACTTTACTCTGCAAGTATCTTGAGGAAAACCAAACAAAAGTGTAACTCGAGATCCACTTTATTAGCGCACTATCTGCTCTTGATCGGCCATGCATCACAACTTGAGCAGCTAGAAAAACTGATATATTGTGACCCCCGACAGCACCTGAGATCATAACTCGAGGTACGCTGAGATCGAATGGTTCATCTATCTCGTAATATAGGATATTTAAATATCACAGCATCGGAATAGATGCAAAATGTCAAATTTACTATTTGGTACAATCGAGTACCAGGACGCTATGAATTCTATCAAACTCTAAATACCTGCCACAGTCAGAAATGAAACGAATGCCGATGGCGATCCTCCCGAGTACGGTAGGATTGTCAATTAATACAAAATAAATGAAGTAACGACGGTCAGTTGGCGAGACAGCCTGCTATTGTAGTGATAGGAATTAATAATCTATATTCTTGGTTCAACAGCCATACCACACGGCATAAATCAATCACATCAATAACAAATAATGCATAACTTGATTTATCGTGAAAGTCACGGGATTGGGATATTTTATACCTGTGCAAATTTATAACGAATGAAATAAAATCAATCAGGCATTTCGCTAACCTGATGAACTCAAACCGCTATCAAATACAGTGGGAGGAAATATATACAACAGGGAAATATGGTTATGAAGATATCTTGATGACACAATCAAATCAACAGGTTATCAAAAGTTTATACACAATGTTTCACTTACGGTTACCTCACTACTTGAACAAAGCTTTTGCATTGATACACATGCTTTACGGAAAATTATTTTCTTTGACGGTCGCGACTCGCAGAACGATTTCAACCACTTGTTCTGGAGGATGAAAAAAAATGTGTTTTTAGAACGGATGCCAAAAAACGCTTGCTCCTGGACGGGAAGGGGAGAGCTTGTGCTAGACACGGAAATAAAGAATCTCGGCTTTCATATACATCAGATTCAAAAGAAATGTCGGACCAAAACCGTATAAAGAAAGACCCTCTTTTTGTGGGATTGACATAAGAACTGGACCAAAAAGCAGCTTATCTTTTTGTCCCCTTACGAAAGAGCATACTACGTCTTCACTAATATAAATCAACCTTTTTCTACCATCATAGTAAAAACAGTCATAAAAGTCTTTTTGTACGGTGCAAAAAGGCTTCAGAACTTTTTCTGCTCGGTTTTGTGATCATTCCAGTAGCTTTGAATATTTACACTTATTTTCTAAACGGGCATTATTATGTTGCCAGACCATAATTAATATCGAAACCCCAATAGGCAGGGACGTACCAAAGTTACTTCAAAATTTTGATCAGCCGTTCTTAGTAACGGAGCTTAAAAAAAATGCTTTGTTACCACATATTCAAAAAATTCAAATTCAATTTTCTCCACGCACCAGGAATATATTTCGCAGCATAAATCCTTACTGCAGTTTCGTAGACGAACAAAAAATTCGACTACTCATCAGGGGATTTTGAAACTCCATACTACCATTCTTTCTATTCATATATTGCTGGTACTGGTGATATTGAATAGCCAGAAATTGCTGTTCGAAGCTAGTGGGGACGTGCAAAGAGGAACCAAAAACACTGATAAATCGAGCGTCAAGCTGATTTTGGTATAGTTATTCTAATCCCAATTGGAACGGCAATAAAAATAAGGCACTACGAGGAGTGTTCATATGCACTGCCTGGCAAATGAGAAATTTATATACTACCGGTGTTTTTACTTTCAAAGCGTTCCTAGTACAATCATAAAACAGTTCTGGCGCGTGTCTCTAGTTGCCCAGATTATTAGTAAAGGCGTTCTCAAATATATTTGAGGAATAGAAGCTCGGATATCTGGATTGGACATCTATTATCTGAATCCGCATGATTTACGCAGTTCACAATATTTCCTTATCAGTGCCGTGTGTTGGTGAGGTTAGGAATTATCCATTTAAAATAATTTTATCAATATGGCTTTCTGGAGACCTTTCGAAACAAATTATGAAATTCAGTTGAGATAACATGTGTGTACTTTTACACGGGGTGATTAATTGTTGTGATTGTAAGAATAAGTAACTGAAAAAATACTACTGGAAAATAATATACCGACGCCTATGTGAAGGCGGCAATTGGAAAGAGAAATCCTTCACGAAACTTTTTATTGGGATCAGAAATACTATACAAGGACATCAGGGAATTGCAGATAATAAGGAAAAAGAAGAATATCAGGATAACCAAGAGATTTGTTGATTTTGAAGAGGGTGCAATTGAAAGTCATTACGGGACTCCTGACTGGACATGCGCCAGTAAAAGATCACCTCAATGAAATGGGTCTGTACAATGGCGACCATACCCGCAGACTATACGCTAAGAGACCATAAACAGTGTCACACATACTGTGCATCTGCGAAGCTCTGGATTGCAGAAGACCATAGAGAAACTAAAAATAAAGAGAGTTGTCAAACCTGCAGTAAAAGTTGGCACCACGTTTAGACAGTGGCGACATATCTCGCAACTGGCCGAACTAAATACAGTTGGTAGAACCGATTGAGATAAGGCGGGTTTTTCAAATGTGTTACTTTTATATGATTGATATGGTATATATTTTATAAGTGATCGATTTGCCATTCTTCTATTCCATATGAATGGTTGTATCATATGAAATACAGGAATGGCAAATCGATCACTAATAAAATATATACAGTAATCGATTCGTAGAATCTGTTAGTTCGTTCGTGGTTAAAATAAAATTTCAAAGTAAATCTTTATTTCATGATATCAAGAACAAAATCAAAGATCTTATAAAACAAGAATAATAAGTTGAACACTATAAAAACACATTTTATTGTATCTAGGACAAGGTACAACTACAGACAAAACAATAATAAAACTCCGAAAAACAACAAAATTGAAAATATTCTTATCATCAAATCAACCAAAATAAAAACAAATTACATTTACTATAAACCTTCAATAATTTTGTTCATTCATTAGCACAAAGGAGAACGAGTAGGTATACTTAACAAATACTCCAGTTTGATGATAATCTTCGTACTTCCTCAAATGGTGATAGAAAATGGAAACTGATGGACGGAAATAAGTATCAGTTTGTGAAAAAATGTCTGCAACTGATGGATGGAAATAAATATCGGTTTGTGGAAAGCAGCTTATATTTTACCTTGTGAAAGAATATTTCAAGGAATTTCAGCGTCAACTCGAATAACAAAACATTCCATTTTCGACGTTGGGTTCACAATTCAAGTCCATTAGTATAATTTCTATAATTAATTTTTCGATGACAATTAACAGTAGAATTATTCTGAAATTATTACGTTGTTTGTCATTTCCTGACAAATGTCGAAATTGAAAAATTATCATGTCAGTCGTCTGTTGATTGCGGGCAGCGCCTCCATGCGCGACTGGCCTTACCAAAAACTTGGTGGTCAACATCGCCAATGTTTCAAACAGTCTCTTTATTTTTAATTTGTCTATGCAGAAGACACTCTATTTTTGGGCATTCGAATGGCGAACCAAAATAATACAGCACACATAAAAGACTCGAAGCACAAAATTACTGAAATTGGTATTGTGAGAGTAAGATAGAATGGGTCAAGAGACCCTAGTGTCATTGGTCATGCCTGTGGGTTAATTTTTAGTGGGTACATCTGAGGCGGAAGTACTCAGGGACTCCCACACTACCACGAAGTGTCTATAAATGATTTTCTCTATCTTCCCAAAATAACTTACTTGATACGTGCAATTTTCTACCATTGACGTTGCTTTGTTTTCATAATTGTAAGTAGTATTTGGAGATGTGTTCAATGATGTTATCTCTAACAACTGATAACCTATAATAATGAATAGACATGGTTCGTTTTCATTCAGTCATGGTTCATTCTGAGTAGTAGAACAAATAAATTGCTCCGCGATAACGGTATAATAAAACTGATTTGAAGTTTGTGAAATATTGCGAAAATAACACAGACGTAAGTCGATTCTATTTTACATACACAACATAAGATACCAATCTTGTAAAATGGTAACAAGAAGCAAGAACCTTTATATAACAAACATGATAAAATATTCAATGAACGAACTATTTCAAGATAAAAACTTTCTCGACCAGCTGACAAAAACATCGACCGATAAAATTGAACAAAAACTAAGCGACCTTCACAAGGAAATAATCTCGATAAAAAAATGGACCAATTGAACAAAAACTAAGCGACCTTCACAAGGAAATAATCTTGAACAGGAAATGGACCACCTGCATCAATTGAATAAAAAAATAGTGTCTGTTGAATACGTGGTACCTGAAGATAGTGATGAAGTGCAGAAAAGTAAAATTATGGAACTCCTCAATAAAAGAGCTCCCGTCATCCAAGAAAACGAAATAGCGCAGTGTTTGGAACCGGTAATATTCCCCAAGTAAGAAACGTGCCAAGACCGATCATCCAACAACTAACAGACCCATTAACAAAAGGTAATGTTTCCAAAAACAAGTGAATATTTTGAACTGGGGATTTGACAAATATCAGAAGAAAGCTGTTAAAGAATACTAAATTTGCAATTCGCTAACATTGATTCAAGGAAAATCAAAATTACGTGTGAATCGGATATTTCTCATACCAATTAATAAATGTAATTTGTTGTGTTTTCGGACTAACATTTGTTACTAATAACCCATGCTTTTGTACTGATTTGATATCTTTATTTTCCTTTGTGTATTGTTATTTTTCTCTGCTTGGCTTAATTTTCAATTAATTATATAAGGTTAATATGAACTAAAAAACATTCAATATTATTACTAAGACTTATTTCATTTTATCTTTTACTTTCTTTAATTTTTTTACCAATCATGCTGCAATTCTTCAATCAGATAGAAACACACGAGGAAAGGAAAACGATAGTTTGTGGAAATATAAGTGACAATATACTTACATTTTCTGGTGAGCAATATCTGAACATACTACACTTTAATATCAGAAGTATACGTGAAAATTTCGTTGAATTCCAACTAAAAAAATCAAAATAATAGTATTATCGGAAATATGGATTTTAGAAGACATTATCAATAATTTCTGCATCCCAGATTTCCGATATAATCATAAATGAATCTCGATTCAATAAAAATGATGGCCTGATTGTATTTGTTAGAACAGCAATTGACGGAAACAAAGTTACTTAACATCACTTTTGAAGTAAACAAAATAACATTTTTCATGATCGCCTCCTATAGACCACCATCCACGAACATCGACTCATACTCAAGTGACATCGAAAAATTCCTCTCAACCTCTGCAACTTCTGGTGTGGAAATAATCACGGGGGACATTAATATAAATATATTGAATACATCCAAACCAAAAGCTTATACATGTATCTGTCTCTTGGCCACCTTAGGTTATTTTTAATGTATTAATAAGCCCACAAGAATAACAAAATACTCTTCAAGTCCAATTGACCACATATTCATCAGGCTCGCAAGCGACAAACTGCTAAGGAAACGAAAATGCAGTTCTTTCATTTTCAAAACAGATCTTATTGACCACTATACCCTACTATTATCAATCAATATGAACGCTGATGAAACCAACAGAATTTCAGACGACGTGTACTACACCCATCTAAACCAATAATATAAGCTGAAAAATAAATTCAAACAAGAAAATTCCATCAGGTATAGAGATCTCCTAAAACAATAAATGATAGTTTGGAAAAACTAAAAAACACCCTTTTATAGAAAACCAGACTAAAAGAATAGAAAATAAAAAAAATGAATTTCATTTAAAAAAAAGCGTGGGGTGCATGGTATCGCCTCGGTGTGTGATGTACTATATAATTATTGATACCATGCACCCCACGCTTTTTTTGAAATGAAATACATTTTTTTTTATTTTCTATTTTTTTAGTCTGGTTTTCTATAAAAGCGTGTTTTTCAGTTTTTCCAAACTATCATTTATTTCCTACTTTTTAGTGTGGTTTATTTATAAAAACTATAATTTTTACTATTTTTTTGCAAATTAAAAAATGGAATAATCTTAACAAATCAAGGAATCATAATCTTCGACCCCAAAAACCCCCACATACCAATTTTGAATAGAATCAGACCATAATCACAAAACTCGGCCGCCATTTTGAAGCCGCCAACTTGATTTTTTCAATTTTTACAAAAGAATCATAATATTCGACCCCAAAAACCCTCATATACCAATTTTGAATAGAATCAGACCATAATCACAGAACTCGGCAGCCACTTTCAAGCCGCCATCTTGAATTTTTCAAATTTTCACAAAAGAATCATAATATTCGACCCCAAAAACCCCCACATACCAATTTTGAATAGAATCAGACCATAATCACAAAACTCGGCAGCCACTTTCAAGCCGCCATCTTGAATTTTCCAATTTTCACAAAAAAATCATAATAGTCGACCCCAAAAACCCCCACACACCAATTTTGAATAGAATCAGACCATAATCACGAAACTCGGCCGCCATTTTGAAGCCGCCATCTTGAATTTTTCTAATTTTTACAAAAGAATCATAATATTCGACCCCAAGAACCCCCATATACCAATTTTGAATAGAATCAGACCATAATCACAAAACTCGGCCGCGATTTTCAAGTCGCCATCTTGAATTTCCCAATTTTTACAAAAGAATCATAATATTCGTCCCCAAAAACCTCCACATGCCAATTTTGAATAGAATCAGACCATAATCACAAAACTCGGCCACCATCTTGAATTTTCCAATTTTCACAATAGAATCATAATATTCGACCCCAAAAACCCCCACATACCAATTTTGAATAGAATCAGACCATAATCACAAAACTCGGCCACCATCTTGAATTCTCCAATTTTCACAAAAGAATCATAATATTCGACCCCAAAAACCCCCACATACCAATTTTGAATAGAATCAGACCATAATCACAAAACTCGTCCACCATTTTGGAGCCGCCATTCTGAATTTTTCAATTTTGACCGAAGAATCATAATCTTCGACCACAAAAACCCTCGGATACCAACTTTGAAGCGAATCGGACCATTATCACAAAACTCGTATGCCATATTGGAGCCGCTTTTTTGTTTTTTTCTCACACAATTTCTCAATGCATTGTCACCGGAATTGTGTACATCTGCCAAATTTCAATTCATTCGGACGACTAGAAGTGGGTCAAAATCGCGCCCAAAAGAGTCGGTTACAAACCTACAAGTGAAGCTAATATAAAGCGTGTAAAAATTACTCAAAAATAATTCGGAAGAAAACAAAAAAGGCTATAAAGAATACTACCAAAAACAACTTACAGAATCACATAAGAATGTAAAAAAATGTGGGAGAACATTAACGAAATTACGAATAAAAACTTAAACAAGAAATCAAACTACTATGATATAATAAATGAGAAAAATGAAAAAGCTAAAGCAAATCATTTCAATAGCTTCTTTTCCAATATTGGTTTTAAAATGGCAAATAAAATTGAAAACCCACTAATCCCCATCCCGGAAACAATTATCGGGACAAAAAAATGCATTATTCCTTCATCCCATAACGAAAAATGAACTCATTAACATTATATCTACTTTGAAAAATAATACATCCTCGGGTTCGGAAAAAATAACGCGTCATTCCATAAAAATTACACGAATTTCTTGTAGAACCTCTATGTCATATTTTAAACCGAACACTAACAAAAGGTAAAATTCCAACAGCATTTAAAAACTCCGTAACCATTCCTATTTTTAAACAAGGTGATAAAAAGTAATCCACAAACTACAGACCTATAACCATTAAAAACAAGTTTGCCAAGATATTGAGAAGTGCATCAAAAATAGAATAATGAATTACTGTGATAATAATAATATCTTCTCAAACTCACAATTCGGTTTTAGAGAAAAGATATCGACAGAAGATGCAGTTTTAAATTAACAAACACCATATTCGACTCTTTTCAGAAGCACAACAAATGTCTCACAGTATTTCTGGACCTAGCAAAGGCTTTTCACACCGTTAATCATTCAATTCTATTCCAACGTCTGGAGCTGCTTGGTATCAGAGAAACCATATCATATTTGCTGAAAGATTATCTAACAAACAAAGTGCAGGTTGTCAAAATAAAAAATACACTTGGTGATCCTTTACCAATAAATTTGGGCATACCACAGGGAACCGTGCTGGGGCCGGTTTTATGTCTGCTATACATTAACAATATGTTGTCTGTAACAGACTTCCAAGGTAAATTAGTATCGTACGCGGATGATACGGCAGTTATCATTGAAGGGAATACCTGATCCGAAACATATGACAACGCAGAAATTGAAATGCAAAAAATATATAACTGGCTCAGTAGCAGCCTGCTGAGTGTTAATATTGAAAAAAACAAATTTATCACCTTTCCATCTGCGGCCAAATCCAGAAAACTCACTCGACAAAATATCTAGGTGTGATAGTCGATCAACATCTGCGCTGGAACGAACACTGAGCTATACAGTTAAAAGATTGAAAAAACTTATATACACATCTTATCTGCTCAGAGATTTATTAAACAAAAAAAAACTTGATGGTATATAATGCATTTGCGGAATCTATTTAGTTATATGGGGTGGTACCTTCAAAGCTTCCTTGGACAATCTGGAAATATTACAAAAATCATACTGAAAAAAAATGAACGTTCTGCAACTAATGAGATATACGAAAGATCAGAAGTTCCCACACTGAGAACATATACATTTATCGATCCATTTTATGGGTTTCAAATGGCCCGCATGATTATGTTTCACATCCGCATAATACTCGCAGAATGGCATGCCAAGCGCTCAATGTTCATCCCCACATACCCAGAAATTCATAATATACCATGGACCCAAATTATACAGTGCTAGTCAAAAGTCCCCTCCCCCCCTCGTATCTTTTGAACGGGTATACTTATAATAATGAAATTTGGAAAGTGGAAATAAACGGATGTAGGCTTCTCAACTGGTCATAACAGGTGACGCAATAGTCATAAATGACGTCACAAGGCCACTGTGACCAATAATTTTAAATGGGACCCTATGGCAAGTGACAGCTCGTTTGAAAGGTATTGAAAATACCTATTCAGTCATACCAATTTTGTTTGGGTTTCGGCTGATTTTGATTGAGAAATTGAAGAAATACGAAAATTATAGTTTCGCATTTAATTAATAAAGATTTTAAAGTACGCCTCTGGTTAATTGTCAAAAAGGTTGACGTTTTTGAATTCTCTACTTGTCAAAAGTGTTTATACCTTGAAAATTTACCTAAGCTATTGTTTAACGAGACGTTTAAGTGTTTACATAGGCAAAATGGTACGTACTGTAGCCGACAAAGTAGCAGCTATCTTAATAATTGGTGAATGTAGAAACAATTTCCATGCAGCGGAACGACTGTTTAATGAGAGGTACCCCGATCGCCCTATATCGAGGGTTTATTTGAGGGAGCTTCTTCGGAAGTTTGAAGCATCAGGTAGTGTTCAAGATGCCAAACGATCTGGTCGACCAACAATTAGTGATGACAAAAAATTGACATAATTGGAGAAATGGTAGTAAACCCTACTTCTTCCACAGCCCAAGTTGCGTCTATCTGTGAAGTCAGTCAAAGGACAGTACATAGGGTGTTGGCTAAAAACAAATTTCATCCATACAAATTAAAATGGTGCACCAACTTTCAGATGATGACCCCGTCCGAAGACTAGAATTCTGTGAAACTATGTCCAATAAAATGAACCAACAACCAGGCTACATACAGACAATTTGTTTTAGTGACGAAAGTACTTTCTTTCTCAATGGAAATGTTAACACTCAAAATGTGAGGAATTGGAGTGACACAAATCCTCACATCTTTCATGAAAAACATACTCAATTTCCAGAAAAAGTTAATGTTTGGGCAGGTATTTTGGGAAACCACATAGTTGGGCCTCTTTTTCTCAATGCTAACTTAACCGGTGAATTGTATCTGGAGATGTTACAAAATGATATTGAGGCGGTAATTCTTGAAATTCTAGAAGATAATCCAGATGAATTCGACAACTTGGAAATAACGTTTCAACAAGATGGTGCTCCTGCACACTATTACGGTGCAGTAAGACGTTACCTAGATGAGGAATATCGTGGTAGATGGATTGGACGACGAGGTTCGATCGAATGGCCAGCTCGGTCACCGGACCTTACACCATTAGATTTTTTTCTATGGGGGTACTTGAAATCTAAGGTTTACGCTACAGCACCTGACAGTATCGCCATTATGAAACAACGAATTGTTGAAGAATGTAGGGCAATTTCCGCTGACACACTGGGACGAGTACGACAAGAGTTTAGCAGTAGGATGCATTACTGCCAGGAAGTAGATGGAGCACATTTTGAACACTTATTATAAGAACTGGTTCTTAAATCTTTATTAATTAAATGCGAAACTATAATTTTCGTATTTCTTCAATTTATCAATCAAAATCAGCCGAAACCCAAACAAAATTGGTATGGCTGAATAGGTATTTTCAATACCTTTCAAACGAGCTGTCACTTGCCATAGGGTCCCATTTAAAATTATTGGTCACAGTGGCCTTGTGACGTCATTTATGACTATTGCGTCACCTGTTATGACCAGTTGAGAAGCCTACATCCGTTTATTTCCACCCTCCAAATTTCATTATTATAAGTATACCCGTTCAAAAGATACGAGGGGGGGGAGGGACTTTTGACTAGCACTGTATAACCGGCTTCCTTCTAACATACAACACTTAACCGGTAAGGAGACGCAGAAAAAAAAAATAAGAAAATTTGTTATTTCTCACCAGGATCTATTACTCAAAATAATCGATAATCAGGAAAATTGAAAATGTTATCAATATGCTAATGTTTTTTGCATCTCCTCAATGTTTCACATTTTTAATCAACCTTGAACAGACAGAAGAAAGTTTAGTTTGCAATGTTAAGAACTCTCCATGCGTAGTATTTTTTTCTTCTTTTTTTATCTCTTCTCTCTCTCTCTCTCTCTCTCTCTATCTCTCTCTCTTTACTGAAAATCACTCAATAATTTGTGGGAGAAAGGTCTACAACTCGAGCCTGTCTTCTCCTTCTTTCAATTTTAATTTCAATTTAAGTTGAATACTCTGTTAGGTACTCTGTGGAACTAAATTGAGAGATTATTACTATGGTATATCACTCGTAAATTGTTTTGTATTTTTTCTATGTTAATTACTAGATGACTATGTATCTATGTAACTGAATAAATTTCATACATTTCATAGTTCATTTTCCAGTTTGCACATGAATCCACATATGATTTTATGCAC